>JAUMHM010000016.1:31783669-31798900 GCA_032362435.1 Melikaiella ostensackeni | reverse complement strand
GAAAGTAAATGCCTTGCAAACTCAGAACTATTACGACATAGCTCTTCAATCAGGAAATCTTCGTTTATGTCTTCTAAAATATCACTTTCGCAGGCCATCAACATGTATGCTTCTAAGTTCATATTGTGCATGCTTGATGAATGGCACTGAATTGCCAACTGCAATTGTTGACTGCTCTTTTCATAATATAGATTGGTAAAATTGAAAAAAATTTTTTGCACACGAGAATTTGGAATTCCCGCCCCCTAACCGTGGGCGCCCCGGGAAAGCTCCCGGTGTCCCGGTAGGCCAGCACGCCCCTGCTTCAATCAACAATTTTATTATAACTTTAAGCCGATACTCCCCCCCCTCTCTCTCTCAAATTTTGAACGTTTCCCATTTGAAATAATTCAAATTTATTATTTATTCAAAATAATATTATGTATTAATCTACATTTTAAAAAAATTGGAAATTCTGAAATACTGCTACTATGTATAGTGTCGCCCAAATCTCAAGGGGCTTGAACACATCATTAAAGTTGGTACAGCCCTGCGTCTGCCAACTTTATGAGCATGAGGGCTGCTATAAAATACCGGGTGATATGTTCTACGTGTGGTTTTTCCCTCCAAGTAGAGGCCAAATAAAATCACTCTACCCTTTTTTAAGAGTAATAAATTTAGCGATATAGACAGTCGAGAATAAAAAGCAATTTTAGAAACAAACTTGTGAGATAACGATGAATAAAAAAGCAATAGTAATTCCCTTTTATATCTGAGTTTGAAAATCCAAGTATACTTTTTTTTGTGGTGGAATGGAGCAGAAAGAGATTGCAAGAGATTGCAAGAGCGACTGCGGTGCGGCGCCGAGGAAAAGGTCTTACTCAAAAGAGACACTTTTCGTTGGAAGAGACGTGAAAAAAGGGAATAGGAAAAGAAGGGTCGCAAGAATTTCGCTCCCTTTGGGGGGATCATTGCCGACAGGTGAGATATATGTGTGTGGCAAGATACTGCTGGATTCAGCCACGAGTCAGGGTCAGGCACAACGGCCTCCCTTTTCGGACCTAATTGTTGCTTCAAAGTTTGAGTAGCCAAGTCCTCCTTTTCAAATAATATTTACCCGAAACCTTCCTACTTGAACTATTTAATTTGCAATATAAAAAAAAATATATATATATAACAAATTTTTTACAATGCACGAAGAAAAATGGATATCAACCCGTAACATCTAAGTGTTAAAAGTTCAATCATTTGACTTTAGAGAACAATTTACAGAAATATTATTAATAATGTGAGCAAAGCATTTATAATTATCATTTTTGCACATGACACAAAACAACCTAATCTATAAGCTACATGAAGTGGCCACCAGTTTCGCATTTTTGTGGTCAGCTAACTTGCAACATCCGAGATTTTAAACGCAAATTGCACATGCGCTCATGTAACGCGTGAAACATCTTGGATATTTTATTTTAACATTTCGGTTCATAAAAAGTATTTCGATTTTAACTTTTTTTCTCCGTGCGAAGGTGCTGATTTAGGTTTTGTACCGACACTCGGGTTGTCATCAAGATACAAATTTAGAATCTTGCAGAAGGAAACGAGCGACAGGGCGTGCTCGGTAGCCTCAGGGTGTACACGCATGAGAAAGCTTTTAATCAACGCCTATAGAGGATTTCAAGGCGACTCTGTAATTAAAAGGGATCGCGTTCACTTAGATCAGATAGACCTCGTCATTGATATACCCTATAGCAAAAACGATATTGACTGATTCATGGCTCAGTGATCTTCAAAACTATTCAAATTTGTACATTTACAATAATCGATTAATAACCATGCTCTAATAATTACAAAACTCGAAGAGCTTATTACAGACTTCTGAAGTACTGAACTTTAAATAAATATCTGCAGAAGTGTACTTTAAAAGGCACTTCACAACAACAAAAAATCCCATTTTCATATGGAATATGTGCTTGGGATTTGAATTCATTCAACAGTTTCAACTCCTTCGTGAAATGCGATTCGCTCTGCGTACATAAAAGTGTAAATATAGGTCCAGAGCGTCTTTATTCGTGTATTTGTTTGGGTACACGAACACGGTGTGGGCCGATGAGGGTTGTCGACCTCTTGATTGATGGCCTGCACTATTTTTAGTGCGTATAGTTAACAAGTAAAGGGCACGTGGAAGGAAAAGAGCAGGATTCTAGAACTCTGAAAAAAAGGTATAATTTCTCTCAATCTCAGTTCAATTGACCGTGACAACAAGATCATAACTTTTCTCTCGACCTTTCTACTTGGGGGATCTATTTCTACCTGAACCAATCCCTTAAAAAAACTATCACCTCCCAAAATCTTTAGAATCTTTTATACTCAAAAAGCATATCAAATCAGGGGATTTATCTTCAACATCTTCAAGTGAGGCACACCTAAAATCATTTACCTCCCATATCGAAGTTTACTTTTATTTTTTAAATACACAACGGAAAGATTAACTCGAGTTTGTGAGATGAGAGGTGTCGTTGAGCATATGGAGCATCCGAGCATCGATTTTAACTTTGAGTTTTCGGTCGTTCTAGTTCAATAGCGGAGCCATTGATGCTGCTACAAATGAGGTATAGACCTACAGTACATAAACTCTGACGAGTAAAGTGCGACTGATGGCTTGGTTCGATGAGCAGACTGACAAGTTTTTTACGGCAAAAAGGCAAGAAATAACTTTATCAGTGATGCGCATAAAACAAGTAGCAATAAGAGGGTTCATCCATCATAACACGGAGTGAGAGGAAGACAGACCTCGGAAAAACTTTTCTGGAGAAATATGTAGGTATCTCTGGTCCGTGATATCGCGTGAGGATGAATGAAAGAGAAAAAAGATGTGAGGCGTCCGCTTTCGCAAGCTGCTACCCTTTATGAAATGATATACCATGATGTTGCACTTTGTCCTGTCGCCATTGCTATTGGAACTCCCCTACACGGAAAAAATGGAGGGTCAAAGTTAGAGAGTCGAAAGGGCCTTCCATAATTTTTTCGACAGTCAGGGAAACTCTCATTTTTTGTTCAGCCTGACTGTTTGTAGAAGTTCAGACTTCAGACTCACTATTAGGATAATCAAGTTATCCTTCCGACATAGTCAATACGATCATCTTGTTTTCACTTATTCCGACCATCTGCTGAGGATCAGATGGACCGTCGCGGATAGTCACTTTTTGCGCGTCAATCATGCGCCTAAAAATTGAAACGCCATTCTCTGAGTGAGTGAATGTCGTTCAGCGTCATGTTTGCTGTGCATAGTGTATTAAATTTAAACAGATTTTTAATCAGTTTCAACTGCTTCCCAATATTTCAAACATGCGTGCAGAGTGAAAAGCATAATACAGAACATGGTACAAAGTGGATTAAGTTTTTTCTTTTGGATTTTCAACGTCAAATTTGGTGCTTCCAAGGGATTAAGGACAAAAACATCACTCAATGCTCAGCAATCAATTTGTTCTCACCGTGTCGTTTTTGACTGAAAATGTGCTTAAAGTTTCATCACTCATTGATGATACAGAAATAAGAGTAACAAGATGTGTGATACGCATTTATATCGGTTTTTCAACTTATGTACTCCAGTGTTTGAAATGTTACAATTCAGTGCAGTGACGTCGTGTCCTTAGCCTCTCGTGCTCCACTTAATTTTATAAACTGTGGTCTCTTATGAGAGAGAGACTGGAATCTCGCATATGTGTACATATAACGTTAGTAGAAGAAGGTCAATAGATATCAAAAAACAGTCAGACACACCCGAAATAAGGGAAACGAGAAAAAGACAAGATGGTGTTTTCGAAGCAATTTTAGAAACATATAGGTATCCATGAAATGATTTCTCAATAATATATATTGCAGCATGTAATTAAATACCGCAGGTTTTGACTTTCAACCACGATTGCAGAAACTGCTCGCGTTGAGCGTTTTAACTGGCAACAAACGAAGTGTGAACGTACTCGACCTTTTATAAAGAACGATAATAGAGTCAATGAATAAAGTTGTCAGTTCGTTTAAGAAGGTGATTGGTGAAGGTGTTACAAAACTCGTTTGCACGTCGAATTAGCAACTTCTGCCCTGGTGAATCTTTCGCGTACCTGGAAGGCAGCTTCTTAAAAGGTTCTTTGATTTCTCAGCTCTGGTCTCGAGTTCCTATTTCACAGATTATCAGCCTCTGGATGAGTGGATGGTCGTTACTCACGCATTACGCTCTGAACCGTGCACTTGGACATCACAATACCCGGTCGCGTTTTATTGTGCATGTGCGCAAGCCTTTGCTCCGACTTATGGTCTCACGAGTTGGGAACTTGGAAAACCAGTTTCTGAGCTCAAAAGTACATAGACATTAGACATACATTTTCATGGCTCGATAATGCGCAAGAATAGATGCGACTACATAAATAGTCGAGGTTGCCTTTTGTGAGGATGAAAAATTAAACTATATTGTTCTGTTTGAACAGGAAAAATCAATTTCACAATGGGCCTCATTGATGTTCATTAAGAAGAATCAAATTTCGATCGAATAAACATCTAATATCTACAAAATTCTAAATTTATAGCACGGACATGAAGCCTTAAATCCTCCAAATGTTGTTAAATGTCGGTAACAGAAATCTTGGGAGTAGAAGTTCAGTGGGCAATTTTGTATTACTTACATTTGTGTAATTTTCGAAATTGCAAGTAAACGCAGAGAACACCTGGAAGATTTTTTTTTCTTCAAGTTACTCTTTAATGAGGTATTTTAGTTACTTTTTCCATGCACGTGACTCGAAGTTCATTAAGTACGCTAGTGCCACATTAGCGTGCCTAAAATTTGCACTCGTGCAGATAACGACCCTTGAAAGTTTCAAAGCGAAAGCAGGAATTCAAGGGCGTTACCGCGAGTCGTCCTCTTCTTGGTTGCCTCTTACAATTTAGAGACGCACTCTTTTTGAAGTAATTGCACATAACGAGTACTTTTTGTATTTTCCACACTAATTTCACGATACAAACCATGGGAAAATATTTTCTTCAGATTGAAGAAGCAACGAATCAACGAAATTAACCGACAATAAAAGTAATTAAATGTTAGAGTCCTATAGATCTAAAATGGTTTAATATTCAAATACTAAAATTTGAACTATTCAATTTTGAAGGTATATCTTATTTCTAATTTTCAAACGTTTTAAAGAACCTATAGAATTTGTAACTTTTAGTTTCAAATCTGTCGAATTTAAACTGCTACCATAAATTGAAAATTGCTCCTTTTCGAAAATTTGATATTTTAAGTTTTTCCGTTGTGTTTTTGTTGTTGGTCTACCTGGTTCGTGTAATAATACTATTAACGTATTAATTATATTATTTCGTTTAGTCTGTGAGAAAAATCCTCTCTAGCTCCGGTGGGACTCGAACCCAGGTCTTCAGATTGCTGGTTTATATTTTCATGTTTTGAAAGCCTTGAATATTAAATTGTAAAAATTTGATATCGTATACTTCTAAGAACTTCAAATTCAAAATTATTCAGTTTTGAAATTCTTCAGAGTTGAATGGAAAAAATATTAACATAAAATCAAGAAATTATCGATACGAAACTATGCATACGTAGTTTGTAGTTATATTTTCTTGATTCAACGCCAATTTTTTTCCTCGTCGATATTTTTAAATGATAAAATTTACAAATTGATGACTTTTTTTGAAAGTGTAGAATTTTCAATGTTTTTCACTTGCAGAGTATCAATAATAAAGATTTTTATTTTGAAGTTACACGATTTTAAAAACTTTTTAATTGAAACCAAATGGTTTTCAACATCTTAATCTAAAATTAATCTATTAGAAGACCTTCAGCACAAAATTATTTAATTTCAAACGATTTCAATTTGAATTTATTCCATTTTGAACGTTTATATACCTTAAAACTTGCCAATGAAATTGTCAAGGTAAAATTTTATAAACTGGAGCAATTTTTACGTGAAATTTTTAATATTTTAATTTTTAAGGTTTTCAGTTTAAAATAATATTCGACTATTAAGGTTTTCAATTGGAAATTAAATAACTGTAAAATCTGGAGGTATTCACAATGTAACTTTTTGCATTAAACTCCATTTGTGTCAAATTATTACAAAAAAATAATAATCAAAATCTCTGTAAAGGGCCAACTCTCGCGGCTCGCACTCGGTGGCATAAAAATAATTAAAAAACAGAACAATTTAATCAAAACGAGTGGAATCGCAGGAGCTTCAATGCGGGCACTGAGCAGATTGAACGCACTGAAGATTATTTATATTCGATTGAATTATCTGCTCTATTTTATCGAACCTAATAATGCAATTAAACTAAGTTCCCAACCCTTATTTCGTGCGATCGTGCGGAAACAAGATAACCTCGAAAATCGAACTGTCAGAGGGCAGTTGACTATCGCACTTGGCAACCCTCGATTGTCCCTCGTCTGTATTCGACACCCAGGAACAATGAGCTGGCTGTGGTACTTTTAGTGTTTCATTTATGTGGTAAGAAGGGAGGCAGGATTTGCCCTCGATAGTTTCGCACTGCAGCGAACATAATGATTCGTACGGTGAAAAACGTCCAAAACTTCTGCTTGGCTCAAAGGGCCAAAATCAAGCAAAAGTCTAAGGGTAGCTAAACTCTAGACGTATAGAGTAGACTTTGTGCGAGGGGATAGCTTGAGTTTGTATGTGCAAAGTACCGCAGGTTCAGTACCCTTGGCACAGCACAGCACAGCAAACACCAGTGTCAGGTAACAACTAAGGGGTCTCGTGACACGTACACACTCTCTCAAAATCAATACCAACCATCTCATCAACATAAGTAGAACTACAATCTCAAGATGCTCTTTTATAAATTTTAAATTAGTAAAACAGTAAAAGCAGGGGCTTTGACAAAGTTCAACTCTGGGTAATAGTGCCTGTCCGAAAATTTTGCGAGGAAATCAACAGATTTCTCGCGGGTTGTAGATAACGCAAACTCTTCTTTCTGATTTCGAAATTCAAAATTCAAATGGGATCTAAATGAAGAGAAGAGGAAGAATTTGCAGAATGAGAATAAGGAGTACAGCCTAGTTAATTTCTCACATTCATTGAAATGCAAAGGCAGAGAGCATTGACGACATTTTTTCCCATCAAGAGGATTTATACCGCTTCAGGAGAAATTCGCTCCTTGCTGGGAAACAATTCTTTTACGAGGCAAAGCCGTGATACGACTTTTGCACACGATTGTATCATGAACAAAAGACCGCCTTTCACGCTGCGTCAACGAGAGTGCGTAATGCGTGCATCCCTGCCAGTACCAACAACTCAGACGTGGAACTGCATAACGCATACGTGTACGCTCAGTAGCGGTACGGGTACCTTCGCCCTGTTAAATGCAATTCTCTCCTCCGTCGAGCCTAACAAATCCGCATTCTTTACATCCAGAAGAAAGACTATACTTTATTCTCGATTTTATTCTATGGGGGAAAAAATATTATTCTTCCCGATTCTTCAAGCGAGACCTCAAAGGGCTATTAAAAGCTACGTGCGGAGAAAATTAACAAATTATTGTAGGCAGAAGATTAATTTGAAGGCTTGACCCATTATTTACTTTCCCCTTTTAATTTGCCTCATGAAGCGAATTATTAAAAACCACATCCTGAAATAATTGGACAATAAATTTCGCGCATCATCTCATCGAGGCTCTAAAAGCATTCCGAAACGCTCTTTTTAGACATTTAGTCGTACAATTATTTGCACAATAGTGTTACATTCATCCTTAATTGTAATGACAGATAATTGGCCATTAGAGCTCTCTGATGGCTAATAACCTCTCTGATTGACCACACTCTTTTTAAGCCTCGAGTCACTACAGATACGTGAAAATTAGCCAACTTAATGACCTTGAGCATTTTGCAGAAAAAACGGGCAAAATGTAAGTAATGCAAATTTATAGTTTTATAGGAACTATTCGTGCAAACATCTTTGATGCCAAAGACAATAAAAGATAGTAAGCTTCCAAAGTGAAAGAGTTTGTCGTCCTTCAAGCATTTGCTAGTTTAGACTTTAGGTATACGTAAATCTCAAACTCTTTCTTTCTACAAAGAATCCTAACAAAATACTAATATTCACAAACTTCCTTGACACGAACAAAAACCTCTGTAAAAACATTCAACTTTAATATTTAGTAAAAATTTCAAATTCTAGCATTTGCTGTTATGATGCAGGGAAAAATAGTATATTTTTTTCTTTAACTCATTTCAGTCTGCATTAATCCAATGGAAAACTGCCAATCCTGACTATTGGTCTTAAAAATTAAACGACTGTACAGAACTAGGAATTCAAAAAAAAATTATTTTAAATTTGAAAGCGTTCCAAATTGATAATTTCAAACTCAATGCATGTTTAATTTGAAGGTCTCAAAGTTGTGCAATTTAAAATTGTAATTACAGCAGCCAGAACATTGTTTCTTATCTCTATCTATTATTTCCAATTCAATGTGTTCCGCGCTAGGAGTTCTCTGGCCTGGATATACTAATATCCTCGCTTATGTAACATTGATATGAAATATCTCAAAATCTCTAAATTGGAGTCAGTGAGATTTCACTGTTCATCAGTGAAAATCCTTACTTGTTTGATTCAATTATCCATTTCTAGCTAATTGAATCAGTTAGACTGCGTTGTGAATCAGTAAAATGCTTACTGGCTCCATTCAGTGACCCATTTCTAGAGATGGGCGCTGCTCGGTATTTCACGGCCATGACCAAATTCTGACCGGTTACGACGGTAAATGTTGGTAAAACGCGGTTAGACCCAGATATCTCCATTATGAAAGGCTTTTTTAAAGAAAAAAGTGGTTTAGGTGTTAGGGCATACCCTATGCCAAGCTTCTACAAACAGTTTTTTGGTTTTAAACGTTCAGATTATTTTAAAAATAAAAAGAATGCAAAAAAGCTGAGCTTAGCAAACAATTTTGACAGTTTCGCATGGGAGTTTAGAGGGGATTTGAAATTGACACTTTACAAATTGACAAATTGCATTGAAAAACTGTGGCATTTATTAGATAGTCTCTTAGAAATAATAGTTTGTAACATGTTAAGTTATTTTGAATAAAATTTCTGTTCATTTTAATTTTTATTTTATTATTTAATATTTATTTTCCATTATTTTTTACTGTAGGGCTGCCTTTTCACAAAAAAAATTGTAAAATTTAAAAAATGTTTTCTAAATAATCTAACACTATTATTTCCAAAAGATTATTTAATAAATGCGACAGTTTTTCTATATTTAATTTGTCAATTTGTAAAGTGTCAATTTCAAATTCCCCTCGAAACTCCCAAGAAACTGTAAAATTGTCGTCTGCTATGCTCAGCTTTTTTGCATTTTCATTATTTTTGAAATAACCTGAAGATTTAGGAAAGAAAAACATTTTGTATAAGTTTATCATAGTGTATGTCCTAATACATAAACCTTTTCTTTTAAAAAAGCCTTTCATAATGGACATATTTGGGTCTGACCGCGTTTTACCAACTTTTACCGTCATGACCGAACATTCCCGGTCAGGTCAGGTATTACCGCGGTCAGGCCGAGCAGCGTCCACCACTAACCATTTCTCACTCACGGAAAAAACTGTATGGAAGTAAGATTGATAAATATGGTTGTCACAACCACAAAAAATAGTAAAAAATTCTAGAACTACAACTGTGATTCGTACAACCACATAGCTGTTTGTATAAGAGTCTAGTTATAAGGTCTCAACTGTGTGGTTGTCACAACCGCATAGTAAACGTTCTCATCAATAGGATGCATCTGTCACAACCAGCATTGCTTTTTGAATAAAAAATTATCTGCATTAATTATTCATAAGTTTTCATTCAAATTTGCATGTTACAAAATATTTTTTCACTTACACTACATCGCTTACAAATTTCGCTTACAATATATAAATTTACATACAACACACGAAATGTTGTTGGGCTTAAACTAAATTTAAAAACATCTTGCTTGCAATACACATAAACAGTGACATGAAATACATAAATGTTTACATTTTTTTTTGTCTGTGAAATTGTCAGTCATCCATACATCCAGCCAGAAAATCTTGCGTTCCTGTAGATTTTGCACCCATTTCTCCTTCATTATCCATTGTCCATCCACGGTTAATATCCAAATATGTCAGCACTTTAGCACTTGCATTCACTTTTTCACTTGTATTCGTTGCATATCGTCGGATATAATGGCGTCGGGCCTGGTGGGTGACGCAACGTGATGTGCGTTGGCGTACGTGAATCTGCGCAACGATACGCACCAATGAAAAGAGAATGAGCCACAAACATGGTGGTAGTGGAAGCCACCATATAAGAAGCGGTACCAATCAAAACAGGATGAGCTACAAGCACTGTGGTTGTGGGAGCCACAAGCCTATAGCTAAAAGCGTGTGGTTATTACAACCATATCACGATAATGGCCAACTACGCGCGAAAGAAGCGGCACCAATTAAAAGAGGATGAACTACAAATAGCGTGGTAGAGGGAGCTACAAAACTGTAGCTAGAAGCGTGTGGTTATGGCAACTATGTCATTTGGATCTAATAACGTAGATAAAAGATGCCCGAATAAAAAAAAATGGACAATGCATCCATATTGTATGCAACTTGATAATTTTAGTTACTATGACCATAACATTTTTCTCCGTGATGATTCAAATTCCGAGAGTATGTCAGTTAGGAAGTTGTGGATAACTTGGAAATGAGTAAGTTGTAGATGATCCTAGGTAGAATTTCTCTGATACATGTGGAAAAGTCTCGTGTCATGTCGGATGCCTTGTAAGTGGACGAAGAACGAACGAAACTCATCCCGAGTGAGCAAGGTGAGCTGGTTCGAGGAGAGAGAAGCGCGCTCGGCGGGCTGGTTATTTAAAAGTTATAACTTATAAGAGCAGCCATTAAGTCTGTTCCAGCCTCCTGACTGGACCGAGAAAAGACTACCCTGCATTCCGTCCGTTCTACAGTCCTGCCGCGGCCGGCCGGTGACGACGTGTTCCAGCATGTCTGAACGTGTGCGAATCCGTACCGGTGATATACTCGCTGCCTTTCTCATTCATCCTCTCTTACTCTCTCTCTTTCTCTCTCATACCCATCTTATATCTGCCTCTTCGGGCTCTTAAACTCAACCTCATACACTACTCCAACAACAACTACCAAGGCGTCTCACCACTTCCATGTCCGGTAAAACTGACTTCTAAAGGTTCTAAGCTTTCCTAGCAAAGGTTTATAGCTAATGTTATCTTACCCAGTCGTTGAACCTCATGTCGATTTCAGTACTTTAACCTCCCAAGAAACCTAGAAATGTACCCCTCGTATGCTATACTACCTTGGTTAATTCTGAAATTATACGCGTGGATCTACAAGTACAAGAAATTAAAACCATTTTTTAAAAATAAAATGGTATATAAAAACATCTGGAAGACTGCGACTGTGACCTGTGACCTGAAACGCAAATAACTAGTTGATTGAATCTCTTTAGAGATTCATAACCCCTGATTCATTGAATACAACCTCGGCAATGTAATTTTTACTTCATCGTAAAAGACCAAAAGGTACTTATTACTGGGAGAGTATATGATGGCATTAAGCGTGAGTGTGAGGGAAGCAGATCAGAACTGAACGATCAATCATCGGTAGATCTAATGTAATGGCCATTCGGCATCCGAGTTGACAATGTTATACCTCGCGATCAATTTCTCGTTTTGCATCAAAGACAACTGCAAGTAGACAAATCACAACTGCAATTAGCCAAATCAGAATCCACAATAATTATACCTTAACTCAAGTGTTTTATACTATTATATTATAATACTCATATGCTATATGTAGAAGATGAGAGAATAAATTGAATTATTGAATATACCTAAGAAGATACATCTTTACTCGATTAACATTCTTTTTACGGAGTCTTTTGAAAAGCAAGTTACAATTAGAAAAATAAATTAAAGGAAAAATTCTAAATTTTACAATAATGTGAAGTTGTGAATCTTTGTATATACGCAGGTAAATTATCTACTTTACAAGGGCCAATGTAAACAGAAATTTTGTTTCGGGAGAAGAATGCCTGGTTGTAAAATCTTTTACTGCTTCACTAATAAATTTAATCTGCAGACTAAAAAATTTAATGCTTATTCTGTGTAGTATATTTTTAAGGCTCTTGGCTGACAAGTGCATCAATTTTTAATATTTTAATGAGCACTTAATTTTTTTTCTAGAGCTAAAACTTGCAAGTATTTGTAACTATAATACCAATTTTGTGACTGTGAGAAAAATACAAAGGACAATTTCAAGATTTTTCCTGTCGGCGCTTTTCCTTTGGAGTCTCGAGTATGAGAAAAGGAGACTAACAAAGAGAATATCCTGGCGAGCACGAGGATATCGTGTAGCCAAAGCTGGAGGGATTCCGGCGGCACTTTCTGGATTCCTTTAAGTTTAAGAGCACTCCAAAAAAACTATAATATCCAGCCACCTTGTGTCTGCAAGGAACCAAATAACACCAGTCTGGGAATGAATTAACATTTTTGGCTGGGTTCAGTGGTCAATTTTTAAACCACACGTTCCCAACGTATCGTGACCTGCAAGAAAATTACTTCAGGATGGGCCACACCTGATCCCTTAAACCAAAATGTGAACCCATATTCAGTGACTCTTAAATTCTTCACCTATATAACGAAACGCCAAGCTAAACACCACCTTGAAACTTTAAGGATCAATTTTCTCAATCAAGTTACCCATGTTGTGTTTTATTTAATTACACATATTCATATTTACGGTTTAACTTTTGCACACACCTTTAATCAGAGAATTTGATGTTTTAATGTGGTTGAAAATTTGTGCACGTAGGACCTGAAAAAATTCCTGCAATGCTGTGTTCCACCGGATGCTTACAAAAATGCCTTCTTTCTCTCTTCAATGGTCTGCCAGCGGCCGACAGCAATTTGTCACGTGATCGCTCACTGAATGTAAATGCGCCCAGTAGCGTGAAATCCTCTCAAGGCGACTACCTCTGCACTTTCGCTCATTTGTACACGAATTATTTACATCTTCCCAAAGAGACAATTCGCTACCCCAAGTTCCTGCCAAACTCAGACTGCATTAAGAAGTTTGCAAACTAAAGAGATTTTCTCAATTTCCCTTTAATCTACTTACGTAGCTCGACTAATGGGAAGTAATCCTTTTCATAAATTGCTAACAACCAATGTCCTTTAAATTTTATTTTCAAGAGAATTACTCAGGCAGATTACATCAATACTCTGAAATTCTGAATTTAGGAAGCAAAGCTAACTTCAATCTCTTGACTCCTACCACAGACCCAAGTCTTTAAAAGTTGCAGCAATTTTGATAAGAGCAACAAAGACCTCGCCGCTTGAGGCGGGAGTGCAAGAAAAAGAGGATGAAACAAAAGAGTCAACTTTCAGTTACAATCCAGGAGCATCTGTCGACAATCAGAAGAGTAAGAAAGATGAACGTGGACTCGGCGAATCAGAGAAAATGTACACGACTGCCTCCCTAGACTTGGGAAGAAATGCAAGTGGACAATGTAACAAACATTTCAGTTATGGCTATCTCTTTTTTCATCTCGCTTCTTTATTTCGGTGCAAGTGCAATATTCTCCCAGTTTTTATCCCGACGCCGGCGCTTTAATGTTTGCCGAGCAAAAACCTCAAATTCTTGGTAAAACTCCAACGCAAAACAAATCTTGGGCCAAATGCAGTGCCAAAAGAGAAAAATATTATCTGTTCAGAATCAGTAGCTCTCTATTCTAGACGATATTCATGGTCCCTCTACAAATAGGAACAGTTTATGGCGTATTGTTCCACGCTATATGGCCTAAGAGGAACCTTGAAAATCAAGAAATTTCGAAAATTTTCAGGAATTGAATAATTTGTTATTTTGTAGTAGTAGTTTCTTTCTTTTTCAGTACTGCTAGATATTAAACAATAAATGCTACTAAATGAAGAGGGCTAATTTGAAAGCGTGACAATAGTCCATAAATTTCGTCTGGGTCCTCAGAGTGATGAGTCCTACAAGTTTATTATACTATTATGTCCGTGGGGGATCCGGGATGATGCCTTTGTCGAAATATACAGTAGTGCCTCGTTAATTTGAACTTTTACGATCCTGCTGATACTCTAAATCGTTTAACCCTAGCTCATATATATCTTTTTAATCGAATCGAATATATGAGGTCACCAAATGCAAATTCATTTTTGATAGTTTTATAGACACTCTCTCAATAGAATTCTTTAATCAGTTGAAAAAAGAATTTAAAAATATCCAAATAAAAAATGCACTCTATTTATAAGTAACTTGTGTGTACATTTAAAGACAATTTCGTAGGCAGTACAAAAGAAATATATATTTCCTGAGAAAAGATAGGAATGCAGAGATTTTTTGTTGATCATCCTGAAACACCCACTGGCAGAAAAAATCCCATTTTCATGAATCCGAGCGCCTAATGGTATAAAATACTAAAAGGAATTGTATTTCTATATACCTACAGCAATTACATTTTTTTCGTGTGAACATGAATCGAGACTACAAAGTATCTTGCATCTCAAAGGGACTGTAAATAAGTCTTTACATAATTACACAAATTAATAGCGATAAATGTCTGGATGGTCGCGGAATGGATCGTCGAACGATTCGCATCGTTAATCATTTGAGACTGTAGGTCTCTAGAGGTGGGCAAAGACACCCAAGAATCTCTTTGTGCAAGAGAAAAGTGGAAAGGCGGATGATCCGGACGAAATGATGAATAATCGCTCCACAAAAAGCTCTTCTTTCTCTGCCAAATTATGAATAATTGTTTCGCAATTTTTCCATTTCCTGCATCTGTGATATTATTTCCATAGAATTCAGAGCACGAAGGAAAAAATAATTAAAGATGAATCATTAGCAATGGTAATATACGAGTTGGGTTGTATTTAAATTGGTCAATTTGAAATTTTTTGATACATTCAACTATGGATTGAAGTCACCTGGGTTCACGTTCTTCCTAAAATGTCTGCTGAAAATTTTAGGAACGACTTAAGTCCAAGTGACTTCAATTCAGAATTGACTGCAGTTAAATTTTGAAGGATTCTACTTTAACCCCTTCGTTGGCATTGACGCCTTTTGGCGTCAAATTTTTTCGTGCCCTGTGTGGCATTGACGCCTTTTGGCGTCAACCATTTTTTTCATATTTAACTTGCTCCGACTTGGCATTCAAGTCCTACTCTA
>JAUMHM010000016.1:31767523-31783569 GCA_032362435.1 Melikaiella ostensackeni | reverse complement strand
CCCGAAAACCCTGATATATGAATTTTCAAGAAAAAAAATTTTCTGGCCATTTTGGGCACTTTTTGTCGAAATCTCTTCGCCAACGAAGGGGTTAAGATTATTATACTTTATCTGGTACCTTTAAATTTGTAAGATTTATAACATAATGTATACTTCAATTTGAAATTTAAGAATTACGAATATTAAAAATTTTTATACATCGACGGCCCCTAAGAAGACTCGAGTAACTCGCGCAGTGCGTTTTAAAAACGCGTAACTCCTATGCTTATACACAAGAGTTACGCGCTCGGTTACGCGTTTTTAAAATGCACTGCGCCAGTTACTCGAATCTTTTTGGGGACCGTCGATATTTTAAACGACTTTCAAAGCAATTCAAAATTAGGTTTTAAAAACTTAAACAATTCCAGTTTGAAAGTTGTGACAATTTCAAATTTTAAAAACTCGAAACTAAGCCATTAAAAAGTCGAGAGTTTTCAGTTTGGACAAATTGAAGTTGCTTTACTTCCCAGTCGTTCAAACCCGAAACTGTATTCAGTTTTAATTCCTCCAAATTTGAAATCGATCTATTAGGTATTTTCACTTATGATTTAATGACGTAATAAAACGATAATATTTATTATCTATTACGAAGATATTACAAAAATAATGTATAGTTCCATGCATTTGGTGACATTTTTCCCCCCAGCACTTGACGAAGTGAAGTTAGCTGGCGATGAAGTGAAAATACACTCAACTTTCGATTTATGTCCAGGATCGGGTATGGGCTCGATGGCCGTGACTCGATTCCAAGAATTTCTAATATCTCAACAGTCAGGGGGAACTGCGTAACTCTGCTGAACTCGCGCGTGCATCTCTCTCGGCCCCTCGGACCCCGTATCAACAATGCGAGGCGGCGGCAATCCTCTCTCTCGGCGTCTTCGACCCCTCATCCACGAATGCGAGCTGGTAGACATTCTAGGAAGGACATAAACCCAGGTGACTTCAATCCAGAGTTGAGTGTACCTAGTTTTCAATACGTTTGGATTTAAAATCATCCTATTTGAACATTTAAGATTTGAAATTATACCATTGTTAACGTTTTATTTTGAAAGTGTCCAAAATTTCTCGAAGTTTTGCACAAATTTCAGTTTCCAAAAGTTTAATTTTGAAGGGTTCCTATTGAAAACTGTTATATTTTATAATTACAACGCTTAAATTTCAAATTTTTCAATTTTGGAAATTTAGCACTTACACAAGATCGATTTTTGGATGCTTAATGGTACAAAGATTACATTTTTATAAATTTTTCAAATTTGAATACCTATGATTTTTAAATGAATATCAAAACTATACGCATTGTCCTCAAAATTTCTCCGTTTTCTCTACATCGATTTTATTCTCATGAACCCAATGAAAGTTGTGAGGAGAAAACAATTAAACTTGAATCATTGGCAATGGTAGTAAACAAGTGTTGAAGAAAGAATCGCTTGGGAAAAGCTTAAATGAATTGCTGTTGAAATCAGTCATGAAAGAGGTGAATCGCGGTTAACTAAGTATTAATTGCTAACGACTTGGCAATCGTTAAATCAAGGGAGAATGAAAGAAGAGGAGTAATGTGGGAGAGAGATACCTGCGTATTAATTACCTTGCACTGAGTCCTGGCGATAGTTGGAGGTAGGAGTGTACAAATAGGCAGATAATACATGTATATAGGAAGTAAGGTTTTGCACATAAATGCTCTCACACACCTGCAATAACCGCCGCGATAAATATAAAGCCGACTACTATTCACTCCTTTCCGGGCCCACGCCTTTCCTTTCATCTTACCGATGAACGTGCGACTGCGTTATAATATCGATAACAGTTATAAAAGTGTAATAAACGTCTTTTTACTACTCGAGGCGGAAAGGTAAACAAAGTTTACTAATATCCTAGAATCTTTCTCATGTTCTATGAGCCTATCCACTTTACACGTAAAATTAGACAATGATTTTTACTTTACAAGTTCTCGGTTCAATGTAATTCGTAATTTACAACCAAAAACAACATTATCTCCAATTTATTTATTACCGAAATTTTCCAGGTTTTCAAACCCGTATAACAACCCAAATAAATGATAAAAATCAAAACAGTAACTTTTCATTTTAAAAGTAACAGATGGCACCCGGGGAAATAAATTTTCCAGCTGTGATTAAACAAGTTTCGTAATCCCCGTCAATCCTATCGACTCTTTGTAGCTCTGTAGGTTTCGTAATTCGATTTCAACATTGCTGCTGTGAAAAAAATGTGAAGTGGTCAAAAAGGAAAAGGGAGGGAATTACATTAGTCGAAGGGAACTTCGGGGTCTGTCAATCGTTTCAAATATCTTTTATATGCAAATACTTCTCGCACCCCTATGAGAACCGTTATCGATTTTTTGAGACACTAAAGGAGCAAAGGGAGTCGAAAAGTAACATGACATCGTTGACCATCCGAAGAGAATCAAAATAAAACAATTTCAAATTAACTACCCATGTCTCAGCTTTCTAAAAATAAAATTGAATGAAAAAATGGAAATTAAACCTAAAAAGTCAAAATCAAAGGGAGGATTGTAGAATTTTTCTACGCACTCTCGCGAAAGGAAAAAAGAAGACAAGCAACGAAGCGTCTTGGCGATAAATCTGAATCGGGATCGAGCAGAATGGCTACGATTTATTTGGTGAAATTTGTGGAGCTGATTTGCGAGGTCCAGGACGACATGGTCGCCGGAGAATTTATGGCCGATGAATTATGCGCTTTGTTCATTTGAATGAGGGGTGAGTTAAACTGGTAAAGAAGAGAAGCCAGGGTGGAGTAGAAGGTTGACGAAAAAATAATAATAAACCACAAGACTGCAGTTTCGTGAACAGTCGGATAAGCTTACTCGTCTCCAATGGAATCGGAAAAAGTCTGAACGACCAAAGTTCGTTCAAACAGGTTGAAACATGCTCAAGAGGATACTCTTAATGTCCTAGATCTTTTCTCGAGCGTTGCCAATTAACTGAAACCTGAAGAGTTTTTAATATTCAGCAATTTATTTTTCACATTTAATCAATACCCCCTTCAGTATTATTTTAGCTCCAAATATTGAATAATTAAATTCAACTTGAAAACTTGATGACTATAAAATTAGATTTTGATTTAGATCTATTTTATCGAGCTTTTGCAATTCGCGCAACAATGTATCATTGGTATTTAATTCCTTGAGCAATAAATCATTTTTTTGTAACTTTTTTCCGAAGATGCGACTGGCCATTAAAGATTCCCGCAATTTAAAACCTGTTCCGCACTATCGCGAAACACGTGGACAAAGTTTTTGTGGTAAATTTTTTTACTGAAAGTGCTCTCGATGACAGACTTCGAGCCGATTTGAAATTAAATGACATGTTTGTTTAATTTTTCCATAAACGTTGCTGAGAATTTTCAGTATTTAACTACACGCTATCATCAATCTAGAATTGGAACCATTTAGAAATGTTTAAAATTCTACAGTTTTAAATTTGAAGCATTTAGGATTAAACCAATATCTTTAATTGTTTGAATGTTTCAATTAGAAATTGATTAATATAGAAAGTCTAGTTCAACCTTTCAATTATAAAACTACTTTGGGTCACTGAATCAAATATGTACGTAAGGATTTTCATTGACGAACAGTGAAATCTCACTGATTCAAACATAGAGAGTACAAATTAAATTCGATGACTACATTAAAAACGAATGAAAATGATTGTGAATAGAATAATTTTTTAAAGTAGATAATTGACTGGAAGTGTCTTACATATTTTCATGGAATCTCGGGAATTTTTGTTAAAAAATGATTTTGCCTTCTACAGCACAAACAAAAAAGCGTTTAAACATTTGAAAAACACACGTGATACGTAAAATTTGACTTTCAAAAATTGAAATCATTGACTCCTTTTCTACGTTTAATTCGATATTCGTTGCTGGAGTTTGTAGTTTGAGTAGGGAGTCCATCAAGTGGGAAAGTGAATTGTCAACGAAATTAGAAAATAAGTAATGAGGAAGTAGATTGTTGACAGCTACAATAAATTCGTTCACTCAAAACGTAATTTAAATTGCAGTTAATTATATGGAATTTGTATAAAGTTTCTTCGTTGCTTAAATGAAAAAAAAATTGATCACAAAGAGAGTGCTCAAATATCTGAACTGTCAAAACAAATTCACTGGGCTTATTATGAAACATAACCTAAAAATTTTAGAGATCAAACCGATGAAACGGTCGAACTTGACAGGAACAGATAGGTACGTCGAAAGTGAAAATTTTTAAATAAAACTTACATGATATTGGTTCCTTGGGAATATCGCTTGCGGGAAACCCATGCGCCTCGAAATATGGCTTGACAGAATCGCATTTTAGACCCGCAAAAACTGTTGTTGGGGTGCCAAAAATCAAAATCACCCAAACAAATGACAGGACACTCATGATTGTCAATCACTCGCGAACGTACACACACAATTCATAAAAAAAAAATAAAGCGAAAAAAAAGACTCGCGGGAAGACGAACGGCACACTCTTTATCCGGTCATTAGCGATGTTAATTATACACAATCTTTTTTTTTAAACAGTGCTGGTTAGCCACTGTCCACGAAAAAACGGACAGAGGAATGGGCGCGAGAGAAAGAATAACCTTCCTCCAACACTCTTCGGAACGCACTGATCCGCTGCAGTGTACCAAGATGAAAGATCCAACATCAAACGGCGCCTGCGCGCTAAAGCACGAGAGGGTCTGTCACTAAACTGTAGATTGTGTGTAAGAATATGCGTGCGAAGTTTAACCGGTTCAATGAGTGTAGAGTGTAGTTTTGAGTGTAAAATTCAACAGAGGAAGTTTTCATGTAAGTATTGAGATAGAGTATATATTCGAAACTTAAAGTATGATTTTTTTTTAATTACAATCATAACTTCTAATTTTGTCGAACAATCATAACAATAAAAATTGTTTAATTTGAATTATTACTTTTTAATAATTCTTTTCTCGAAACTATTTAAATATTAACGATATTTGTGTTTTGTTGTCAAATGCCTTTATTATATAATGGTTTGATTTCAATAAATTTCGACGATTACATTACACTCTCATGTAAAAATTGTATTATATGTAATAAATAAGAGAAGAGTGCCCAAAACAATATTGTGTTGATGTATATTTCTTTCATGGTTCGCAACTTAATAAACATTTATTGGTCTTGGGAAACTTGGGTCTTGGGGAACTTGGGTCTTGGGGCACTTGGGTCCGAATTTCCCATGGGCTCCATGCACATATTTTCAGCAGGGTAGGTATTATACTTTATCGAGATCTACTTTTTTCAACCAACTAGAAGACATATTTTCTTTATGGCATGTAGTATGTAATAAATGATGAATTTCACAAATTTTTAGAAGAAAAATCTATCGAGGCGCATGATAATATTCCCAAATTCTATTTCCCTAATATTTATTTTACCTAAAATCATTTGACCGAATAGCAATTTTCTATAATGTTAATTTATCCTAATGACCAATTTACCTAATTTTTATTTGTCCGAATTACCATTCGTTATAATTTTTATATTTCCGAATTACCATTTGACATAATTTATATGAAACCAAATAACTATTTAACATAATTATTATTTTTCTAAACTACCATTTTTCATAATTTTTATTTTGCGGAATTATCATTTGTTATAATTTTTATATTTCCGAACATAAATATCATTCTTCCTAAAATGGCGTCCGGCATTCTTATTAAGTGATTTGAATTTCGCGGCATTATTTAACCAATCTGAATGCCGGACGTCATTTTAAGAAGAATGAGATTCATGCCAGTTTCAATGATATGAGGATTATGACGATTGCGTTTCGTTTAAATGAATTTTAGGTTATGTGTTTATCCGGAAGAATAAAAACGATGAAAACTATGTCGAATGGTAATTAGGAAATATAAAAATTATGACAAATGATATGTGATTAGGAATAATAAAAATTAGCTAAATTGGCCTTTAGGATAAATAAAAATCAATGAAAATTACTATTCGGTTAAATTATTTTAGGTAAAATAAATATTAGGGAAAATAGAATTTTTGGGAAATATTCATGCGCCGCAAATCTATCCAATCACTTTAAATATCCCAAACTTCATATCACATGATATAATGCAATTTAAAATAAGTTCGATTTCAGTTTTTTTTAAATGTTACGTTCATCTGTTCACTTTTTCAATTATGAAATAATTCAGTTTACAATGCGTAATTCTAAAATCTTTTACTTCAAATTCTTTTATTATTTTAGGTCTTATATTAATAGATTCATAATTAAACGCCTTTATTCAATTTTAAATCCTATTGAAATATTGTTTCAGTCTAAAATATTCCATTTTTAAACCTTTAAATTTGAAATTTTTTAATTAAGAAAAGAATTTGTTTTAAATATTTAGCAATTTTTGACTGTATATTTATAATGAGCAATTATAAATCATATATTCAAAACTAAACAGATTGAATCTGACGTGTTTGATATAGAAAGCTTTGAATCGTTAAAATTTCAGAGCTACATTCAGACTTTGAACGTTACAATTCTAATTATTCTATTTAAAAGGCTTTTAACTTGGGAGTGAAAATGTTGAATTTGGTTTATAAATTACAAATTAATGATTATTATTTGAAACGACTTGAAGTTAAAATAATTTAACTTCTAATTTAAAAATGTTAAGTTAAAAAAAAATCTCAGTTTTTAATGTTTCTAATTGAAAATTGCATAAGATGACTTAATTTTGAACATTTACAAATTTATTGATTTATTCTTCAATTAAAATATTATTAAATCCTTTGGAATCTCTGAAATCTTGGAAATCTTCGTGAAATTTTTTCAATCTTTATGACATCATTGAAATCTTGAAGAAATATTTAAAAACTTTGTTAAGACTTTTGAAATCTTTGAAATCTTCAAAATCTTTCCGAAATCTTTTATATCTTCATACTTTGAAATCTTTGAAGTCACTTGGAATCTTTGAAATCTTTTGGAATCATTGAAGTCTTTGTGAAATATTCAAAAACTTTGATAACTCTTCTGAAATCTATGGAAATCTTTCTGAAATTTTTCAAATCTTTGCAATATCTTTGAAATCTTCTGTAGTGTTTTGAAATCTTTTGGAATCTTTAAAATCTTTGAAATCTTAAAGAAATATTTTTAAACATTGTTAACTCGTTTGAAATCTTTCTAAAGTCTAAAATTTTTGCGAAATCTTTGTGAAATTTTTGAAATCTTCATGTGGTCATTAAAACCTTTGTGAAATATTTCAAAAATTTGTTACCTATTTTGGAATCTTTGAAATCTATTTGAATATTCAAAAGCTTTGCGAAATCTTTGAGGTCTTCTGAAATATTTTGAAACCTTTGAAATATTTTGGAATATTTGAAATCTTTGAAATCTTTCTGACATTTTTAAAATCTTCATGGAATCACTGAAATCTTGGTGAAATATATACAAACTTTGTTAACTCTTTTGAAATATTTGAAATTTTTCTTAAATGTCTAAAATCTTTTAGAAGTCTTTGAAAACTTCTAAAATATTTTGAAACATTTGTGAAATATTTAAAAACTTTGTTAAATCTTTTGAAATCTATGGAAATCTTTAAAATCCTCGTGAAATTTTTTTAAATATTTGAAGTCTGCGAAATTTTTGAAATATTTCAAACCTTTGAAATTAAAAATTGTTCAGTTGAAAAGTGTTGAAAGCTTCCTATTTTATCTGTCTATATTATTAAGCGCTTGAATTAAAAATTTCTAAATAAAAAATCTGTTTAATTTCAATTTTGAAACTTTGAAATTCAGAAGAGTTCCATTTTAAGAACTTTAATTTACAGTTCAGTTTTGATTACTTCAAAATAAAAATATTTTCAGCTGTAGTAGTTTGAATTTTTTGAAATCAATGACCGTGAAAAATGTCCGCGAGCCGAGAAAACCCCAGGAAATGATCAGGAATTTTTTTCCTCGATTAAAACAGACACCTTGCTCTTGTTCAACGCGATAACGTACAAATTTTTTTTTGCAAACATTATATATCTATGTTTTATTGTATATTTTATTTTAATGTTAAAATATTTCTTTTGAGTGATGGACTCTTTAGAAAACTAATTTATTATTATTATTATAAAAATTATATCTCAGACTTACAGCCCAATAATAATTCGAAGGCTTTTTTGAGTTGGATAATTGTACCAAACTGAATATTCTACACTGGGCTATCCCGGTTTTATATCATCAGATACGGACGCATTATCATAATGCAATCAAGTGGTCTGATGAAGAGTGATATGCTTAATTTGACATACCATATTGGGCAGTCTGGTATAATTTTTACCCCACCATCCACGTGCTGGGTGGCAGCCAAGTGCATGATGGGGGGACCTACAGCTTAAGGTGAAATCCGAACCACCAGAACCTCGGTAAAAGTACATAGAAAAATTTCCAGAGGTACCGGCTCAGGGATTTTATATAATCATCAAAATTATATATATTATATACATATATGCCAAATAGCAGTACCATATATCATGTTCTTGACTTCCAAGGTTTTTAAATTTCGCGGGAAATAAAAGTTTCGAATACTGGATCAGAAAAAATTAAATGTTTCTATGACAATAGCAAATGTTTTTTTCAGATAATCATTTATAATCGGACACCTTTCTTAATACATTGTAATCTGTAGGCGGGATATCAACATTATACACTTAACAATTCTACACTCGTTAAACTGTAGACGATAAACTGCGCATGGACCTTGAATACTGCACACATTAATCTGTACACGTCAAACTTAACAAGTTAAACTGTACACGTTGAACCGTGCATGGGCATTGAAAATTGCACACATTAATCTATACACGTCAAACTGCACACGTTAAACTGTACACGTCAAACTGCACCATCACACTATCACACTTCTATCAAAACTTTCGACCATTTTTTGATAATCTGCGTTTTTGATTTTTAAAATTCAAACATGTACTCATAACTTCGTAAAAAAAAATTCGCCAAATCGGTAAGATACGTGTCGCCTTATTCCCTTCATACTCGTATTCAAGTGACAAATGATTCTGTGACTTGTGCATGGACTACCTGCCCTATCTGAAATGAATTCGGTCTTGCCTATTTTGCCAAGTTTGAGGCGAGGTTTGGGAGCCTTCCGTTAAAAGATGGGTGAACTAAAATCTTTTTTTTTCATTTAAGTGGCAGCTATTTTGGATTCTTTCAAAAGTTCGATTGAATAATATCAGCACTTGCGAAGATTTGTTCACAAAGTTTGGACCTCTAGTGTTGATAACTATGGAGAATACTATCTTTGGTCAATCCTCTGGTCCGTTAATTAAAAAATTTCGTAAATTTTTATTTTTACTTTGCAACACTTTTTTGGCTTTGAAGGATACTTAGAGAAAAAATTCTTTTGAAACAAAATCATAGTCCTCTCCCTATTTTGATTCGAACCACGTGGCTGTTTTCTTAACACAAACGTAATTATTTGGTCCCTATTGGAACAATCCTCGTATTATTTTTGGACAGGATTTATTCGTGGAAATCCTCGAAGATTTTGATGTTCCTCGAGGATGCTTTTTTAGACCTTCGATCTATTACTCCATGCGGTTTCAGTTGCCTACTTCCTGATGGTCTAGGAAGTTTCTTACAATGTGACACGTCTTTCCAAAAATTGCCTTCAAAGATGCTGCCAGTACCCTACTGACTCCCAGGTGTTCGAGATGTTCAATGCACCTTACATGCACATTACCTGTAGCCGAAATCACAATAGGATGAATAGATGCATGTTTCACATCGTTTTCTACAACGAGCACTGAAATGCATCTAAAGGAAGGAGTCTATTTAGGTCAAGTTGTTGATGCAGGATGCCCGCTACATCATTATGCCTGTACAATAGGATGGTCCAAAACAAAAAAAAGGTCGAATTTCCTTTGTGATAATAGCTCATTTTGTGAGGTTCCCAAAAAAGTAAATGCATATTTTTTCGACCAGACAACGTTTAGGGGTTGCGCCCATGCTCTCAATTTTCCCCTTGAAAATACATGGGGAAAATCCCCATTTTTACGAATATGAGACTGGAAGGGGTACATTTCAATAAAACGAGTGTGAATTACAAGGAATTCTTAAAATCACTTTTCCGAAAGTGACATTTGAATTGATTTTTAATTTTGAGCCTCCCAACCCCTTCCAGCTTGCCCCAAAAACGACCCTCTAAACGAGGACCAAGTATTTTGTGGTATATTGGTCGTAAACATTACTCCTGTGTATTTTTTCATCACAGATAATTTTTAATGGTCAAATTTAATGTGTCATGTATTTTTTCGTAATTATTGATCGCTTGAACAATTTTTATTACTTTAAACAATTCTTTTTTACATTTTTCGCGAATTATAGAAACCTTGAGAACAAGATAAACTGATAAGGCAATAAATCAAATCACAACGGTTGATTCAATTTGTTGTTAGTTATGTAAACAAATTTTTATTGTTCAAATGTAACTTTTACTAGAATAAGGCAGAATAATTTAGTTTTTTTGCAAATTTGGCAGCAAACTCGACAAAATTCTGGTACGTCTGGTATTTTTATCACTTGCCCATCATTGTTTGAACAATTTCCATTTGTTTAAACAATTTTTTCCGACAAAACAGGCAAAATTTTCACTTCTTCTCAAAAACATGAATTAATTAGTTAATCATTTTTGCTGATTTTCCATTCAAAGTGAACAGCTTATGTTATTTGGAGATGGTGTAAATTTTTGAAATTTTGTTAAAAAAAAATTGAAACAACTTAAATCATGTTACTAAGAGAAGGTGTAAATTTGTGATACTTTGTAAAAAAATTGTTTTAAAAATCGGAAATTATTCAAACAATAATGGATGAGTGGCCAAAATACTATAAATACCAGAATTCTGTCGATTTTGTTTACAAACTTGCAAAAACCAACATTTTTCTGCCTTATACCAGGCAGAAGTTCTATTTGAATAATAAAAAGTTGCTTAAACAATTAACGACAAATTGAAACAACCTTTATGATTTTTTATATTGCCTAATTAGTTTATCTTGTTGTGAGGGTGCCTATAATTTGCGATAAAATGTGATTAAAAATGATCTGTGATAAAAAAAATGCACGAAAGTAATTTCTACGACCAATATACCGCAAAATATATCGCAAAAAGTGATTTCAAGAAGTGCATGTAATTTGCACTTGTTCTAATGAAATGTACGTCTTCCAGTCTTATATTCGTAAAAGTGAAGGTTTTCCCTGAGTAGTTTCAATGGGGCAATTAAGGGGGCGGGCGTAACCCCTAAGCGTTATCTGATAAAAAAAATACGTATTTACTTTTTTTGGGAACAGTTTCCTCAACATAATATTAGTTTGCATGGCGAGAATGGTATCCTCAAATAGCATACTATACATTCACTTATATCATGTGAATCTGTCAACTTAGCATCTCCGAGGCTTCCCTCCATCAAAAGTGTATAGACTTCCGCCGCCGCAATCTTTTTTACGAAAAGGTGCAGCGGCGGAATGTCCAGAATAACCTCAAGAGCTGCTATTGGTGTTGTTCTCATAGAACCAGTGGTTGTCAGGCAGAAAACTCTTTGAAGGCTTTCTGGTTGTTTTATAGTACTGATTAGTTCAGTCCTTGACAACCAGATCATTGACGCATATGCTATAATTGGTCTGCTTATAATTGTATATAACCAACAGGTATTCTTCAGTTTTAAGCCCTAAGTTTCTTATTGCGCCTCTGCAGGTCCAGAAAGCCATCTTAGCTTCCTTTACTACAGCGTCAAAATGGAGTTTCCAAGTTAATTTAGGGTCAAACATGACGCCCAAATATTTCTCTGATTTTAAAAATTCTACTTCCCTGCCGAAGAATTAGGGTTTTCTAAGGTCTGGAAGTTCTGTTCTTCTAGTAAGAACCATTAAATTCGTTTTATCCGGGTTAACAAGTAGACAATGGTCTCTGCACCATTGTTCAACTATGTTGAGTGCATGTTGCATGAGTTCCACTAAGGTTACCTCATGTTTTCCTGCTACTAAAATCACCAGGTCATCTATAGTACATAGCCCTGAGTATAAAAGCCTGATTCGTTTGATAATCGAATTAGGTCATCCATGATAAGCGCCTGCTGGGTAGATGATACGACACCCCCTTGTGAACACCCTCTTGAGACTTTGGCATTCACTCCATTGCCATGTAGTGAAGTATGTACCGTTCTACTTCTAAAAATGGAGCGCATCCACCTATTTACGGTATCACTAACTCCGTGCGTTTGAGCAGAATCGTAGATAGACTCATTTGGGGTATTAGTAAAAACCCCCTCCATATCTATAAATGCTACAAAGGCTATTTCATCTTTCCTCATTGGGTTTTGGATGCGAAACATTGCATAAATTTTAACAGGAATTCATGCGATGAGCTTTACTGGTTCGGGGAGTTCCTAGCTATTGATCCCCTTGATCTTAGCTCCCACCCAAGAAAGTAACTCGCCAAAAACTTCTATGAGCCCCATTCTGGACGCTTCATCCGAACAGGTGACGATGGAAGCATGGTTCTTGAGGCGGCAGTCTTCAAATCTAAGGCTGACCCCCCCTGATTGCACCCTTCGATTTTACTTTCCAGTGCATCCTCAATCGCTTCAGTCTGATTATCGTCGAGTTTGGTTTCGGGGAATCTCTCGGCGCGATAGCCATCCTCAGGTGACTTTTGAAGGGCTTGGCTGTATGACACCGTTGGGTCTCTGAGCCACATCTTCTTTTGTTCGCTGACATTCTTCGGTGTAACATGGAGTATCAGCTTTCTGGTTCTATTTCCTTTGTTATATCGAGTCAATCGACTCAATTCACTCCTCACTTTGCATGTGTAGGCCTAGTTCTATGGCCCAAAATTCCATCGATTACCACAGCTGCACAATACACAAGAGTTTTCACCGGTAACGTAGTTAGTTCTGCATGAAAATGCATAGACAAAACCTTGTTGTTTAGGTGCCCTATCAGTGCATGCAGACCCCTCGTGATGGACATCTTTGGTAGAGAATGCCTTTGTGTTGGTTCTACGTACATCTCTGATCACTAGTAAAGCTTAACCAAAATTCCTCTTAAGGTGCTGCAGATTTTCTTTGATTTCGCTGTTTACATTAACGAGAAAGTTAATGTCCGGATGTGGTTTTAATGGATCCAGTACTTGATTACCCTTAGCACCTATGCCTTCAGCTTCAATCATCTCTTCGTTATCTGCACCGTTTGGAGGGAGCTCATTATTAGAAGGCTGTTGTTCTACTTCTATTTTGATGATAGCTATTTCAACACCCGAAAGCAATTTCTTAATAGATATTGAGCGTTCTTGGTTGCTGAATTGCTCGCGCCTCTGGTTGAATGAAGCCATCTGCCTCTGAATGATGTGGAGGCACTAGATTAGCATGAGATTGCACAGGACCATCAATAGTACGATGATGTTATGTTGCTTCACCGGTCGACACTTGATCTTGTGGTGGTACTTCCTCTAACTGATGTTCATTATTGACGTTTTTCCCTGCCGAATGAACTCTTCGTTTAATCTCGATTGCTCGGTCTTCTGAGATAAGTAGATTATTTGTGGTGCCCTTAAACTTAGAAATAAGATCTCTTACTGCAACTCTCTGTATATGAGGATACTCTGTAGCGAACTTGTTCCTAAAATTGTATCACTTTTCGCGTTTAGTGTCAAACTTGGCGCTTTCGTACTAGAGACGCATCAGTTCTCCTATCATTGTTGTATTCCAGTTGATGCTCTCCCACGGTATTCCTGTTAAGGTGGCTGGACGCAAATCGCCTACGCTAGCCAAAGCATCCTGAGCATGCACATTTGATGTTCCACTGTTTGCCGCTTGACGGAAATGTTCTTACTGGCCAGATTTTTGATTGCACAGTCGGCCAGGAGATCCGATTCCGTGGCGAAAAGTCGTCAAATCCATTGAAATGTACAATAGTGAATTCTAATTACGCCCATATATGGTTTTTCGGGTCGTTTATTCCGAACCTGTGCGAACCTGTTCCGAAAATGTCAAAAGAAAATTACGGATCCAATATGACGGACAAGTATTTCAAAAAATTATTGGATTTACTCGAAACCTATATATAGTGCCTCACGTCTATATAATCGTACTTCAACTTACTCGTGGTAGCTAATGATAACTAATATTATCGTAGGCTAACTGCAGTTATAAGAAGTCTTTCGTTTTTTGTGTGAAATATCGTTTTGGAATATTTTTTAAAATTTTCGGCAACCATATTGTATCCACTAATTAATCTTTTTTCAAATTTTGACTCCAGATTCGGAATTAGCGCCCACGAAAATCCCAACGTACTGCGTTTTGAGTAGATCCAATAATTTTTTGAAAAACTTGTTCGCCATATTGGATCCGTTATTTTCTCTGGTTGAAATTTTGATTTCAGATTCGGTATCAGTGACCTCGAATACTTCTTGATACCACGTTTCGAGTGAATACAAATTTTTTTTCAAATATTCGTCCGCCATATTGGATCCGCTGTTTTGTTTTTCGAAATTTTGACTTCAGATTTAGCATCAAGGTTGTCAAGGCAAGATTCGTAGTTTTGCACACGATTGAAACCCGAAACACTTCTTTTCATCATAATGAATCATCGTGAAAGTATTAAATCTATCATATATGGGAGTGATAAGAATTAATTTATGTACATTTTAGTGGGTTTGGGGACTTTTGGCCACGGAGCCGGGTCTTCTTCGGCGCTCGAACGCTGACTTCGTTACTTGCGATTTCAAGCGGAATTTATGAAAGCGGGAAAAAGTCGGCAGTGCTATCTTCTAGTAAATATCATAGGGAAGACATTGATATCTGAAATTTTTCAATAACTGGCGGGACGACGGGGGACGTTCAAATGAGAAAAAGTAATTTACCAAAGTATTATTTAGTTGTTAACATTAATACAGTTGAATTTTAATTAATTTTCATCTTTTATTCCATTAACGTTTTTTTTACTTCTGTATATCTAAGGATGAGTGAGATATAGCAACTATTTGAAAATTAATAAGAGATCTATAAGTATATGAAATACGATTAATTAAACGAAAAGCACATGGGGAAGAAATTATAGTTTGCGTGACTGTCAACGGAGCAGGATTTCATTAAATATCAAATAATTTACGGAGAACATACCAGATTTTATCACTGATAACAATGACATAATTCTTTTGTACAAGATTAAAGTACGAAAATTTGACGAAATCAGGTCTCCTGCCCTACTGTGGAGCGGTGAGATCTGCCTGATCATCACGCATATCACCATTATCACCGTCCCGCACACTGTGACCTCCAGTGGTGGCTCCAGGGGCGCCCGAAGAACCTTGGGAAGCGACAATCGTTCCAATGTATTTCGTAAACTCTCAATTTTTTGTGGGTTTTGGTACTCTTTTAGTCCCATTCCTCTTTGTTCTCTGCCTGTCTGGCATGGAAAACGCTGTCAGTAACAATGCTACCGCCAACATAGCCGTCAAAGTCATGAGAGAGAAGCTCAAGCGATTAGCCGCTATCATTGTTAACGCCCAGAAATCTCTGGGCGATGTGGCAGATTTTCAGCAATATCGGTTTTGTATAAGATGTGAAAATTTCGTTTTTTTTTCTTAACTTCATCTCGGTTGATCGCGATTATTTCGTCATCAGTCATGGACTAAGCGAAGAGCCCTTGAAAACTCCGGGCCAGGGGGGAACAACCCCCCCCCCCCATCTCGTCAGGCCTTATAATAAGACAATTGAAATCTCTTGTGACGATGTTGTAGTAGGCACAAAATTAGGTGTACGTTGAAGTTTGGAGGACGCTGTGGTCCTTACGCAGCGGCCGAGAGCGTTGGAGGTGACATTAGACGCTTCTAGATTCTTTTTTAGTCTTGCCTCTTTTCGAATGGCTTCCTTTTCGCAAGCGCTTACCTGCTGGTTGTTGTTGCGGGCAAGCTTCTTACGGAGCAGGTAGGCCTCTTGCCTTCCCCTCGCCA
>JAUMHM010000016.1:31738237-31754029 GCA_032362435.1 Melikaiella ostensackeni | reverse complement strand
TATATATATAATATCGAAAGTCGAAAGCGGTAATCCATATTTTCCAATATGGCGTTGTGTCACAACGCGGTTTGTCTTTAAATGAAGGTTATACATCAAGTAAGTGAAAGAATAATTATTGAAATTTAAAAGTTGTCTACGCGACATTGAAAAATGGTCGATTGGTCGAATTTTGTTGATGTTGTTTCGACGAGTTTGTGTCTATTATACATTTTCTCTTACTTTTTCTCATTTCTAAATACAATTTCTTTTTTCACGTTTTCAATCAAAGAAAATCGAAAAAGTATTTAATGCTTTTTATATGAGCCAAAAACATTCCACTTATTTTTAGGTTATAAATAACTAAAATTTCCGATTCCTGGTCATTTTATTCTAAGTATATTCTATTTGGATTATTATTTTTTAATATTTTTTTCTCTAATTCTAGGAATGGCTACTCCGTGAAAACAATGAAAAATTTTGAAAACCCAAAGGCTATTTTATGAAAAGTGAAAAAACATATCTTTTCGTTTAAGCTTTATTTGTTATTTTCTACTTCTTTCAATACACTGTGTAATGTTTCTGTACATAATTGCTAGTAACACTGTAACAATATAATCCCATTTTTTAAAGTAGTATTGTACAATTGTAGGCATATTTTTGTAATTTGTGCCGGAGTCACGTTTTCCTTCATATTCTAAAATGCTGACCCTTATTCTGAATTAAACGTCAACACCTTGCAAATCTGTATTTTTAAATTTCAAATTTAAAGTAACTTTTCAATAAACATATAATAATTAATGCGTGAAAGATTTAAATATCGTGTCATAATAATTCGTAACTTTAAAAAATGAATACAAATTATAAAGATTGCTCGTTGTTTAAAAAACTTAAACCTCAAAAAATATATAAAACTCTATTCTCCGAGTGCAAGAATATTCTCTATAGAACTTAGATATAATTAAATTGTAGGTACAAATGACGAAGGTTTAAAATCAAGTCTTGGAGATACAATTTATAAATAGCATCTGTCCCAGATTAGAAAGCGATCACAATAGAATTGGCAGCAATGATCGTTAATATTTTCAGATTAATTCCTAATTCAAAGTGAGTGTAGTGCTTTTAAATATTTTTAATATGCCTCTATTATGCAAAATAAGCAGCAAGATGTAATTCGTCTTCCTATTTTCTTTGTCTGCATCCCAATTAAATTTGTAATTGTAAAAATCTGTTCAAGGTCTCTAATCCATTCGAGTTAGGTACACATTTCTCTGTAAGTACAATGCGTCTCTAGCAAAATAAATTCGTACTTTTTCATATACATATATTTTTCTTTAAATAAGCAAACAAGCATGTCGGCAATAATTTTCCATGAAAATCTTTGAATCTGTTTTAGTTGTTAATTCATCATCTATTCCCAAAAATCTACAAAGGAATCAAGTCGTTGTGCAAGTTTGGAATTTGGAGTCTATTTTATATTGAGACAAAACGTCCTTACTGTCAGAAAACAAAATATACATTGTGCTTACTTTAATTTTAAAACTTTCGCAGTTGACATTCGTAGTGTAAAAAGACGTTTCAGCTATAATGATAAGCACTTTTTATTTTCGTGGAATATTACTAAATTAAATATTAATCAAGATTAATAGGTGGTTTAAAATGCTAATCACTTTAGAAAGATCAAATATTTTAAATCGCATATTTTACACTACCTTCAACGCACTGAAATTGAGCGAATTTACACGTTTATCTGGAATTATTTTGGTTTTTAATTGGAATATCACTAGTATTGAACAAACACAACTTTCCTGCTCATGGAACTAGGGAATTTTCTTAAGAAATGTACGCCAAGTACATTGACATGTAAGCATCTAATCGATGTTTTAGATTGAGATTAAGATTTTCGAGCAGGGTTTTTTGTATTAGTGGTGCTATTACGAAAAGAGTCTGCTGAATAAGCCTTTTTTATCCTTTTTGATCGAGTTCATGAAGATTTTATCGATATCTCTGAAAACTTGCTCGCTGGACTTTGCTGCGTTGACGTAGTTGTGAATTCCCTGAAGAGCATAATAGTCGACTAGAGGTTGAGTTTGAGTGTGATAGGTAGACAATCGTTTTTTCAAAGCCTCTGCAGTGTCGTCAGACCTTCTTATAAGAGGCTCACCTGTAAGCTGTTGTAAATAAAATTTTGATTAATTTTTTTTAAAGCAACATAAATATTAGGAGACAATTATAACAACTCTTGAATTTATTCCACTTTCTAGCCAGGTTTACTAACCACTTTCTATCGAGTGTTGTGTACTTTCAAAATCTATTAAACATTTACACATGATACGTTAAAAAAAAAACAGTTTTGCAAGAAACTAACAATCTTATTATCTCCAAGACTCTATCATTATTTTGGATAAAGGTCAGCAGATAATTTCGCAAACCATAAGATCATTACAAATAAAAGATCTCTTTGTTCATTGTTAGTTTTGAAAAAAATTTTGAAACCGTGACTTACGTCATCCTTCATCGAAACTTTGGGCGGTGCGAATTCTTCATGATAAGATCGACCACTTGTCGGATGTACCAATCTTCCAGTAATCCTTTTCACTAGAAGATTGTCGTCAATTCCAAACTCAATGACCGCATCGAGCTTCGTTTTCCTTTTGTGAAGCATCTCGTCAAGCTAAAAAGACATTAATTTTTGCATTTCGCTCTTGAGAAAAATTAATAACGGTTTCAGCATCTATAAAGAAGGAGAGATTTATCTCATTTTACCTTCTCGGCTTGAGGTACAGTTCTTGGAAAACCGTCGAGGAGAAAACCTCGCTTGCATTCAGGTTTGTCAAGGGTTTTATCAATCATATTAACTACCAGTTCATCGCTTACTAATTTCCCTTCTTCCATGATCGATTTTACTTGCTTCCCGATTTCGGAACCGGATTTTATTTCCGCTCTCAACATGTCTCCTGTTGATAAATGGCATACGCAGTACCTGTCCTTGAAGAGCGGAGCCTAAAATTAAATTTTAAAATTAAGGTTACATTATAAATGAGAAAAAAATTGGAATTTCAGAGTAGGATACAAAAACAAATAATACTTTTCTAAATTCACTAGATGATTTTTGTTATTTCTTTACTTGAAAGCTATTTTTCAAAAAGATATTGTTCAGGATAAAAGATTTTATTAAGAATTGTTTTGTACTGATTTCTCCCAAAGTTTCTCATTAAATAAAACATTAAACTACCGCCAGCCGGGTAAAGTATGGATCATTTTGGGGTAAATATGGATCAAAGTTTATGTTTTATACCTTAATTTATTTTTTCAACAAGAGTTTCTAAACATTTCATAAACAATATTCTTATACACAGTAAAATCCGATTAAGAAAAACAAATTTTATAGTGATAGCCTTCATCGTTAATAACCCACCGTGATCCATAATTACCCCGGTTGACGGTAACATAAATAATTGCAATTTTTTCATTCCAATAGAAAATGATTTTATCACATTCACTGAAATAATAGCACATGCTTAATTTTTTGGAGCAAGTACATAGTACAAAAAACCAAAGGCCTTCACATGTTTTATCTGTTTAAATATTCTGAATGAGAGTCCTATTTATGAAAAAAGTACAGCATTAATTTCGTAATTGAAAGAAATAAATTGGTGTTAATAACTGAGTAATTAATAAAAATGGGTGCAAAGTAGAATTTAAAATCGACAGACAAATTACCTGAGTGCCTTTGCCACTGCCCGGTGGTCCTAATAAAACGGCATTTATTCCTCTAGGAGGAACTTCAAGTCTTTCTTTTGGTACTTCTTGAGCACTGGGAGCCATTTTCACAGAATGTTTGTTCAACCTTTTTTTTGGAAACGTAAACAATTACTCCAGGAAAAATAATTCAAAGAAAATTATCGACCGAACGAGCTAACAAGTTGGCCAGTGCGAGCAATTATGATAGGGATTCCGGAATCGATTCCTAACGTCCGAGAATCGATTATTTGGAATCGATTGTTTGTCAGAATTGATCGACAGAATCGATTCTTGGTGTCGAAGTTGACATCGATTCTCTTTTAATTATTTTTTTCAATTTTCCTCAATTTTCGTTAATTTTCATTTTTTTATTCAACTTATTTGATTTCATGAAATTTCATTAATTTAATTTAAATTTTCGTGGGCTTTTCTAAGAGTGTAGGTGGGTAGGCCAAAGATATTAATCGATGGAATCGAAATCGATTCCTATTGTCGATTCTTCGATTCTCGGAATCGACGTTTTTTTGGAATCGAGAATCGATTATCATCTTCGGTTCCGGAACCCTAAACTGTGAATGCGCTGAGAATGCACGTAGTGATCGTGGCAGGAAATGAATTGGTCTTCCAGGTATTTGCCCCACCTAGTGCCCCTTCCAGGAATTAATACTGTCCCAGTTCAAATTTTAAATAAAAAATACTGCTTAGTAAAAGATTAAATAATACCTAATCGAAAAAGTAAAAAATGCATCAAATAAGTTTGGAGAGGTTCAGAATAAAAGCTCACTATTATGGTATTTAATGTAACTGAGGTTCGCAACGTTCATAAATGAACATATTTTTTTTTCCAAATTACGGAAATTATTGTTTTAGCAATAAAATAAAGTAATAAATTATTTTATACGGTAATCACGCTATGACAACTACAAAAAAATGTCATTCCAGTATCTCTATCGGAAGACTGCCATTTACACAAATGTTTCGAATTAAAAATTTCTTAAGATTTAAAAAAATAATAATTTTCCTTTAAACGCTCGGTTCTCGGATACATGTAATATATTCAATAAAATACGCCAACCGGGCATTTAGGGGAAATTTTTTATTTTTTTTTTAATTTCAACAATTTTTTTTAATTTAATAAGTTTGTCTAAATGACACTCTTCCGATAGGGATACTAGGATGAAACTTTTTTTGCTGTTGTCGGGCATGAAATACAAGTAATTTGTGAAATAAAATCCGAGAACCAAGTGTTTAGAGGAAAATTATAATTTTTTAAATTCTAACCAATTTTTTAAATTTAATAAATTTGTCTTAATGGCCGTCCTCCGATAGGGATATTGGGATGAAACTTGTTTTGCTGTTGTGCAACATTAAATACAAGTAATATATGAAATGAAATCCAAAAACCGAGTGTTTAGAGGAAAATTGGAATTTTTTAAATTTAATAAATTTGTTTAAATAACAGTCTTTCGATAGGGATGTTGGGATGAAACATTTTTTGCTGTTGTTCGACATTAAATACAAGTAATATATAAAATAAATCCAAAAACCGAGCGTTTAGAGGAAAATTAGAATTAAAAAAATTTATATATTAGAGTGCGTGGATGGCTGAAACGTAGTTGTTATAGCGTGATTGCCATCTAAAATAATTTATTTGTCAAAATATCGTGTGCACCTCGCGAAAAAACACTCATTTGCACCACGTATAAAGTTGACAACTCCTCGGCTTGGCCTCGGAACTCTACTTTATACGTGTGGTGAAAAACTCGTGTTTTTCCGCAGCGAAGCACAATGTACTATACTTTATTTTTTTGCTTAAAAAACTTATTTCTGTAGTTAAAAAAAAATAAAAAAATAATATTTTCGTTTCTAAACGTTGCGAACATCAGCGGCATTGATATTTATGCAATTTATTTACGTAGTCATAATCCACTCTCATAACAATTTGTCATAAAGAGACAATATTCTCACTGAACTTAATCGAATGATCATTTTATCAAATTATTCGTCCAATGCATTTTGTATGGAATTTCCTCTCAACAATATTACAATCCAAATTCGAAATTCACAACACCTGAAAAAAATTATTTCACAATAAGTATGCGTTTAAAGTTCTGAACGTTCGGGTCAATGAAAGAATTTTTTTATTGTTTGCTTCGTAAACTAGGAACAGTGCTAAAATATTGTTTCAATTACATTTAAAATTATATAGTATAAGAGAAACTTATAATGCCTATTTTTATTTGTAATTGGAATAATATTTTAGACAAAATAGAGGATCGAAAAAAATACTTTATTCATTTGAACGTTCACAACTTTAGGTACAATGGCACATCAATGAGTTTGCTCGCTATTTTCTATATTGTCTGATTTTGAGGAATCTGTTTTAGATTAAATTATGTTTTTGATACAAAGTGCAGCAGACCAGTATTTATTTACAGAAAACAACAAACGGATCAATAGCCATGTCGTACAAATCATACAAGTCTATATAAAAAATCAGTTTGTTTTTGTACTAGGGTATCTATTAATACATTATTTCTAGCTGTCTCGATACCTTACAATTAACCTTCGCTTTATCTTAAAAATATATTCACTCAAGTGTTTTTGAAATTATAACATTTTTTAAAATTTTTACTTAAGTCAAATATTTTTTTAAAGACCATCCATGTAATCAATAATACTGTTTAAAATCTGCTAGTCTTTTCTCGCTCAATTCAACCACATAAAATGTGCAGTGTTTCAAAACTAACAGTCACATATTATCCTGGGTATACAGTAGTATCAACAAAAGCTTCTACTTACGAAATTTAATGCTAAAAATTTAATCCTTACCTGCTGGATAAGCTATTTTATACTGGTCTCTTGTGTGATTCTAATCCTTTTTTTGTCCTTTTTATTCTTCTCGTTACTTGTGTTTTTTCTATTTTTATTTATCCACCTTTTATTCTTTTTTTTACCCACTGATCCATTCTTGAGTAGTAATCAATGAACGGAAGAAATTGAATGAACCCATTGTATGAATGTAAATACAATTTTTTCTCCAGTAATTCAGAATATATGGCAATTTTGTAAATTTTTCAAGTCCCTAAGTTTGTCTTTTAAACTATTTTATGTTTCTATGTATGTATTCTTGAGAAAATGGAGACGGGATTTAAAGATTTTCAAAATAAGAAAATGTATCACATTGTGATTTGTAGATAAACTTGAAGCGTGATTTTTATTGCTTTCGATTGTGAAAAATTCACTGTTTTACCTTTTTATCATTTCTCGGCTGAAATCCGACGAATTAAATTATCATTTGCTATTTTCAAAATTATCAAATTTTTCATGTTGTAACACGGAATACTAATTATTCACCTGATGGTCTTTTTAACTATTACACTTTCTGTCTAGAACAGATAACATTTTGCCAAAGGAGCTTCTGATACCGAATTCTTGGTTTTCTAAGCGTACGCACAAGCTAAAGAGAAATTCTAAAATCGTTTAAGTTTTTCTACATAATTTCAATTCTATAATTGAAATACACTTTATTAACTCTACATAGCACTATGCACAAACTAGCGGTGCAAATAATCATGAAGGTGTTTAGATTTCTTAAAAAAAAAAAAAATGCTTAATTTTGAAAATATTGAGCAATTTTTGACAAAACTGATCGAACTGGATTTCTTTTTTACTTGTAAAGACTGGCACACCTACAGATTTCTAATTTTCGAGAATCGTAATTTTCTGCAAATGGAAGTGGTTCCGACACACGTATTATTTATTAATGTAAAAATAGATTCTACGCTTTCTCTGGCTCTATCGTCTTTTTCAGGAACGACCAAGGAACCTTTATTACAAAGTTGTGCGGTAGAACTCTTGGACAAAATATTTTTCTTTACAAATCAATCAGCCTTCATGAGATAAAAGTGTCTCCATTCGTTTCAGCGATTTCTTAATTTTCGTTAAATTTATTTTTATCAGCAGAAAACACCTTCTACTCGCTATTTTTATCCATGGGAAGTGTGACGGCTTTGCTGTAATAACATTATACATCGTTATTGCAAAAAGTCGGAGAGATGAATATTAATCATTAAGATGAACAATATTATTGTCTATATATAAATATTCCTCTAGTCTGCTGTCAGCTTCTTCCTTACAATTCTACCTGCTTGTAAATCCTATTTCGGAATTTAAATATCTTGGCAAAGTTTTCAAAACAGGAAATATATTTTTATTGCTTCAAACAATTCTTTCAAAAATTCATATAATTCTTCTATCTAAATTATAAAAATTATCTAACGCAAATTAGATGACAAATAATTACTATAAAAATAGATCTTGAACTAACCCACTCGAAAGAGCAACAGATTTTTCAACAAAATTCCTAGAAATAGATAGCTAGAATTAAAATGCGAAATTATCAACAACAGATTTTATGCAAATTACAAATGCATACAAATCCGAAAGTAATAAAATTACCATCACGAAATGGCGCCAGCTTTAATAAATTACTAACTTTGCGAGATTGTGGTTTTAGAAACTACCTTCGCAAAACATTATTTGGAGTCATTACGTATAACAAATGGATCACAAAACGAAACCTGATCTGTGTACAAATTGAAGGATAGTCACTCTAAAACCGAATAAATATCAAAAGCTCAGGTATACGAGGACTTTTTGCAGAGGACGGTATAAAAATGAGTGAGAATACACATACTATTTCAAAATTGCATCACTTGAGATCCCTCCGCTGAAGAACAACAGAATAAGGCTCGATTTTTATTCTGATAATCAACAGAGTAAATTAATCTACCTTTTCAGTTCAGTTGTAATTCAGTGACTTTACGTATGCAAATTTAATAAGCTTTGTAGAAAATGGAAATGTTTTGGGGGAGAGTTCCTACCCCCCATAAAATCTGGAAACTGAAAGAAGAAAATTGCAAAACATACATTGGAAGTCAAACGATAGATTATAAAATAGAGAAATTAACTTTTTCATCAATAATACCACTCATTAATATCGAGAAATAAATATTGCTCCTTAGATTAATCTTTAGAATATGAATGATGGGTTTTCACGACTCTACCCCTATCACTTTTTCCCGAGTGAATCCTTTCATTAAATAAAATCTTCCTTACAATTGAATAATAAGTTTTGCACATTTTGCTCAACCCAAGATGGTCCTAAGTACAATTATTATATTCTCTACGGTATTGCACAATTCTTGGTACTAGCTGCTTATTTTCTGTAGTATTTTGTAGAATTAACGTTCTAGCATCTTATGGTCTTGGAGACCTAAGGATACCGGCACTGGTTGCGATAATGAGTTGTTTGGTATTCACAAAATTGTTGCTTCTCGTTTAATCGATAACAGTATAATATAATTCCCAAACACTGGGCGATTCTTAGTTTAAAGTCATGTTTAACTATTTACATCACGAGTGCCAAACATTTGGTATGATTCAGGTAAGAGTGTTTCACTTAGAACGCAAAATAGCAATTTTATTCTGAGCATTATATGCCTTATATCATTCTTGAAAAACTATGCGCAAGTATTCAAAACTTGGGGGACTATTAATTTGGTATTTGAAGAATTATTCAATATCGGATTTTTTTTTAGTTATTAATATTTGTATCCCTGATACGAAATTTCTTAAAAGTGTTGTAAAATCCGATTAAGATCGGTTGGGTCTTCAAAACCAATGAGATTTCTGACCATTGTAGATATCTAAAAAAATCAACCAGCGCAAACCTCCCTTGTACACCAATATGGCAGTTATCATCGTTTTTGCGTTTCATTATTAGGTCTTTGATTAAGTTCTTTGCTTCAGAATATGTTATCGATAACCCTGTTTGTGAATTCCTAGCATTCATATTTCATACGATGAGAGTTTTAAAAATCTCATCTTATCAAAAATTCTCAACTTTAAAAACTCTGCAGCTTTATAAAAACTCTTGATTCTTTTTCATTTTGCTCATCAATTACGTTCCTTCTGATTGAAACTCTCATCGGCTTCTTAAAAAAGAGCACAGTGCGCTTTGTATTTCATGACAAAGAATCGCACAGATTGCATAATTCACGTTTAATCCAACACACCAGGATAAACCTAGTGTGTTAGTCGCCTGTTTCATATAGGGTCCTGACTATTTACAGATTGCGAGCTGCGAGACGTTTTTCGGCTGATTGGTTCCAAATATGCCGCTGGTGCCCAACCCTCGATTCCGGATCCGATTAATTTAACGAACCACCAACCCGCGCATCCGACTTTCAATAATTCCAAGTTATCGCCTTCGCGCATCGTTACTTCGGATTGACCGACTGCACAGTAATCAGCCAATGCCACGTATCTTCCTCCCTGCAAAATCACACAACTTTTTCAATTTATTTTACAATTGATGTAAATTTTTATTTTTATAATCATAAAATGTTGATACTAAAAAAATTAATAAAATGAATAAAAATATATACAATTGATACGCTGTGATACGCGTGAGCTCTAACTCAATTGTGCAATATTGTCACATTGTCAACAATTTCTGCAAGTGCCAAGTATAAAGAAAAAAATGGAATTATAGGGTAAAATTGTATTCAACTCACAGGAGCAGGTCCTGGACTTTCACTGAACGTATCTTCCTCATCGCTATTAGTATTTTCCGAACTCCATCCTATGTCTTCTTCTGTTGATTGGGAAACATCTGTAATATGTGAAATAACACTACTTCCATCAACAGAAAGAGTACGTAGTGATCCGGAAAGACTGCTTTGCGCATCCCACGAAATCGCTTGCCGGAGAGGCCTAAAATTATTAAAAATTGTTGAGATCGTGAACAAAAATCCGGAAATTAAGAAAAATTACAAACAGTTTGAATACATACTTGTGATTCGATTTTCCAAGGGCCGAGCACTGTTTCCCCTTGAGTTCCGCCAATTGCGACATCAAAACTCCTTTTATTTGACGCACCCAGGCCTGTTTAACATCAATACTTGATGCTTGAATTGTATGAACTTCGGCACGACCTTGCAACCAAATTTCAAACCTCCTTGCGTCCCCTTTTACTGATTCGGTCAAACCAATCTGCGACATCTTTAAACAAAGGATTCAATATACATTATTAACTATTCTTTTAGCAAATTTGGCAAAATTAGTACCTTTAAATATCTCTTGAAATGGTAGGTCGCCTTGTTATGCGCTTGGGGCTTGCTGTGTTTGCAAAATATGATAGCCTTCTCGTACAAAAAAATGTGTCGCTGGGATGGTTTCAGTCTAAGCAATCGTTCTCTTTTACAACTGCTCCAAACGCTAAATGAACCCTGTAGTAATAATTCTCCTTGTACCCCTAAATCTCCCTGTGGTAATTTTTATTTATTTTTATTCATTTTACAATCCACAAAAAATTTCGAATTTCCAAAAATTGTTAGTCGACTCACCCCAAATCCAGTGATAGCAGTCTGATGCATACTATCATTGACACATTTTAATACAATAAGCATACAATCCAAAGCCTCCTGTAATTCTGTGCAACAAGACTGTTCTTCGCTATATTTTAAAAGATCCTTCAATAACAGTTGGTACTTTGTAATCCGCTGCACAGGTTTAAGGAGATAGGCTGCCAAAGGTAATTTGTGACCCAACTTTTGCTGACAAGTTACGAGAAATTGAGGCGCATTTTGAATTTGCTCACGCAATCTTTCAGATCTTGGGATGTTTTGACAGTAATAACTATACAGCCTGAAAAACACCTCGCGCTGCAATGATATTTAAATATTTATAGCTCTCTCATCTTTCTGATATCTAATTGCTGAAAATGAAATCAGAAATTACCCTCTGAACAAAGCACAAAGCCACAAGTTCCGTATTGGAAATACAGTTTTCTAAATCCCTCAAAAAAGTTTCCCCGTGGAAGACACAAATGTCTTCGAGATTTCCGAAAAGGACATCAGCTTTGCCGACCAAGGCTGCAGGAACCAAATGAGACATAGCTTCGTTCATCAATTCCATTTTGTAGCCTTTGATAATAGACCCAAGTTCTGCCACGTAAATACGTTCTGTTTCTAAAAGCTCTGCTAGAACGTGTCCCCGTTTTAACTTAAGAGCTTCCATATCTCGAGGTTCACTTTCTGGTGACAACGTTTCTCCCTCGATTGGACACATTTCCATCTCAAAAAAAAACATTTATTTTGTTAGAAGTTTAAAATAGAGAATTTGCATGTGCCATGAATACGGAAAATAATTATTGCATCTTGTAGAGTACGTTAAGCTGAGTCTATTTTTACAAGAAATAAATCAATACTAGGTTTAAATATTTTTTTAATTTAATTTTTAAAAGCGGAGAAATACTCGCGGGAATGGAAGCTATTATGATTGACATGACGTCACTTATACTGGCAGTCCTTGCCAGTGATTGGTTATTCATTATTTTTGGAAAAATCAAGTGTCACATTCAATTTATTTTCCATATGGATACTTGGTGTCAACATTTATTGACATTTAAAATGTCAAAAATTTTTAATGCATGATGGAAGAAAGTTATTCTTAAGCGGATTTGCAAAATCGTCAACCACTTGAAATCTTGAATAATTTTCCATGTCTTTCGGAAGCATCGACTTTTGAATAAAACGATAAATTAATGCATGAAAATTCTCTATTAAACAAAATAAACTTCTCTACTTTTAGAATCATGTTTTGGATTCAATAAAAAATTACCTTTGGCATCGTGTTAGCTTTTCTGAGAATTCTTCCAGGCTTGATGATTTGTGGTGCTGCCTGAAGTGGTTTCGCAGGTTCTGGGGTTACAGTTTGAACGGGTCTCGCTGGTTTAATCAGCTGCTGTTTTAATGCCATTATCCTCTTATCGCACATCATTGAGACGTCTTCTATCCTTTGCAAAACCTGCAGGACAATTTTTAGAATTGTTAACTATCGTAGACCTAGAGTTTCATCATCACATCATTTGGATGATTAGAACCTGTAAGATTCAGAAGAATACCTGAGTGACAAGAGCTTTAGTCTCTGGCATAATAGAATCTTGAAATATACATCTTGGATGATGAAATTCTTCAGCTGCTTCTATCAGTTGCTCAAGTTCTTGAAGAGCCAGGTCTGCTGGTGTTGTACTAGTTTGTGCTGCTAGTAATTCTATTCCTCTCGTACACCACGTATTCGCCTAAAAAATAAATCATTTTTAATTCTGGATTCTTATTAATTTTGTTTACTTCTAGTTATTAGATCTCTTAATTTGGTAGTTTTTCCTACCTTGTCGATTCTTTCCATGAGTTCTCGACATTTCGTCAATGTAAGAAGTCGCCTTTCGAGTCTTTGACTCAAAATCGTACACACCCTCTGCAACTCTGCACATTTTGGTTCCACTACTTCAGCTGGACATTGATGTCTCCCAGAAAGTAACTGCTGGCCAGCAGTAATGACCTCCTCTGCCCGATCTATGTCTCCCTATAAATGCACAATATTGTGCATTTTAAAATATTCTGTCAGATGAATTCATTTAACCAAGAGAAAAGCTACTATATAGAAAATAGAAATTACTTTACTAAAATCAATTCACAACTTTCATGATTAATAAATATTCTTGAATTTTGCTCCATAAATATTCAGAATTGAATACATTTCAAAGAGAAATTATTCTGTGAAAATAATATTCTATTTTTGCGTGCAGAGCTCAGTGCGAAACAAAAATCACGTTCATTCACATAAGTATCATGCCAATAGCAAATACGAATTAAATCCCTATTTTGAAAATTTTATATTAGAAGATTTAGACTTTTTTTGGTTTAATGAAATATTAAATATAAATGATTTCTTAGATGATAAATTGATGAAAAAATTGAATGCCAATGAGATTTTATTTTCAAGTCCAAATTCTGCTAATAGAGATTTAAATCGAAAGTACATAGAAATGTCTAATTTTTAGAAATATAGTAGCCCAACGCATTTATCGGAGATATTTCATAAATTGATGACCTTATCCATAGTGTCCAGCGATTCATAATTTTTATTTTTCTGATTACTAATAGTCTTTTATTACTTTTTCTAATTAGGGATATCAATTCTCAATATTGAATTCTTAGAGAACTACAAAAGATTATTATTTGCAACTCTTGGGCAATATAATTACATCTAATATTTTTTCTGAGATATAAACGGGTTCAGAAAATTAAGTTTGTGAGGTGCAATAACAATATTTAGAAATAAAATTATGTCGCATAGATTCTATTTTTTTATCGCTGGATACCATGGCTCTAATAGAATAGATTAATTTCCTTGAGTGGACTGCTTACCAAGACCCAAATCCACATGGTATGCAACAAATAGGACTATCGACAAAATGAGGAAAGCGGTGCAAAGTAACATCTGTGCGTGATGTGCATAGTGTGCTTACAAACAAATTGCCCAAACCAAGTACATAATTTCTTTTCTTTAAAATTTTTAATCTTTATTCTCTAAAAATATTCTTATACCTCAGTCATCACAGGTTATCATCTAGTCACCTTTTTCACCTTTTTTTTTTTAATTGACAATAGTAAAATTTTATTTGCAATTGCAATTTTTAAAATTGCGTGAGACCAAATCCATTTTGATATAGATCGCAATTCATGCTAATGTTGCAGAATCGGTCGCCGTCAAAATATATTAATTTTTTTCAAGGGAAACGAGAGAACACGAATTTTATCCATTTGATAAAAAAAATGTTGTCAAAGTTATGAATTTTTAAATTTTATAAAGCTAATGACGCAGGCTATCAAAAAGAGATATCGATCCTTAAAGTTTGGTATTGAATCTGATAGAACTTTCAGTTTTCTTTGGAAATCCATCAGGACATTCTAAAAGAAACATCAAAATTAACTAAATAGTGGTGCTTTTCTTGCAAATGTTGAAAGACAATTTACTCAGAAATCCTAGCCGTTTTCTATTCTAAGTTTGTACTATTATGGTAAATATTATTTCATGAGATTTCATCGTGTGCCAGCAACTTCAAGGAGGGAGATTTTTTTTCTCTGAAAAACGAAAATTCACGTTTTTTTTTAAAAAAAAGCGACAAAAGGTATGACAAAAGCCTACAGAAAACAATTATTTCTCTCAAAAAGTTCTAAAAATAAGTCTCTAGCCACTTTTTCTAGCACGTTATTTTTCGAAAATTGTCAAGAATACATGTTTAATTTCATGTAAAAATGTGAAAAAAGTAGCGTATCAGGACTCTAAAAAATATACACTCAACTCTGAATTTAAGTCATCCGGATTAAAGTCGTTCTAGAATTTCCGCCGACTCGCATTCGTTGATGAGGGGTCCAAGGGGCCGAAAGAGGGAGGTCGAGTGAGCGCAGCGGAGTTGAGCGGTTCCGTGGCCACAAAGCGGGCAGTTCGAACACTCGCTTGCATATTTCGCATTTATTTTTAAATACATGCGGAAACTTCTCTTTTCATAAGTAGTCTTCACTATTAAAAAAGGTCCATTCTTAATGATAACAAAAAACTACATTTGTACAAAATACAGTTAATTAATATTATGTATTCCTACTGGAAACGGTTCATATGGCCCTGACTGTTTACGTCGAAGAAATTCTTGGAAGAGCCTCATGGCCCATCGCAAGCCATACCCGAAGCTCTACATAAATCCAGAGTTGAATGTATTTAATTTAGAGATGATTTTTATATGGCTGGGTTTTATATGCATATTTGAAAAAATTCTTATCTTCATAATTTTCTTTTCATGAATAATATTTTTCTTTTAAATTTCTGATTTTTTTTACATTGTAATTTTCTTTTAGATTACATTGAACCATATGTTGAATATCTGAGAGTTTCCTACTAATAAAAATGCGTAAGAAAAATAATGTTAAAAACCTCAAAGTTTAAAAATCAAAATTTATTTACTGATAAAATTACATTAAAAACAACAGAACAACAACAGTTCCACAATACCCAGAAAATAAGTTTTATTTGTTACAAAAGTGATTGATTGCTCAAATAAATGTGCTTATCATCATTATCATTCTGACATTTTTCAAAATATTTTTTTTGCTCATCGAAAATAGGCCGACTGAGGGGGGGGGGGGGGCGGAAGCAGTTTCG
>JAUMHM010000016.1:31723364-31734509 GCA_032362435.1 Melikaiella ostensackeni | reverse complement strand
TTTAATAGTCAAAAAATGTCATGACACTATTTTGCTACTTTTCTTCAAAATGTGTGCCGCTATTGACACTACGAGTATTTTTATCTCTGAAGGGAGTCCGCGGTCTGTACCTATAATGTAGCATAAAATAGCTTTAATAATTATATCCTTTTTTTGAAGGTTGTCGATAGTGCCAAGGAAACCCGAAGCCAAAGAAAAAGACACTGTAGTGGAAATTGTTGACAAAAAGGATTTGAAGAACGATTCGTGTGAACTCAGCTCCAGTACTACGAGTATAACGGATTATCAACCGGCTGCGCCGCAAGTAATCTTACCTGTACTCGAGCCAAGCGAAAGTAAAATCACGGAGCCAGAGGCGCTGGAAAAAGCAGCTGTAGCAAAAAATGGCAACTATTTTATAAAGGTATGAATTACTTAAAATCGCTTCATCTTGCTAATTATAAATTTCGCAGTCTTCACCATATTTCCCCGTATTCCCTTTATTTTTCCCTTTTTGAAAAGACTACGTTTTTTACACCTTCTTCTGCTTAAAAGCGAACTTATTGAATAAAATCCAATAAAGTTCTATTTTAGGGTGGTCCAAAAAAGGCTTTTTTTTACTAAAACGTTACTCCTACAAATTGTTCTTTTTCGTGTCAAAATGACTCCTGATTTTTGGCGAAATTTAAAGAACAACATTTAGACGTACCCCGAGCTAATAAATTGTTTTACTTAGGCATGAATACAAGGCATTTTTTTACTAAAATACATCATTTAGATTTTTGACAAAATTAACAAAAATATATCTTGTGATCCGATAAGCCAGCTTTTGTGAATAATTTTTATTTTTTCATTTGAATAACTGCTCTTTTTGGATTTTTTTAAATTTTAGTATGCGTAAAATTAATTTTTGATAGTGAAATAAATTACTTACATACATGTCTGCTACAAGCTTGACTGATGTGCCAATAGTGGACTTGGGGGCGGTTCAGTATATTTTTTTGAATTTCGCCAAATATCTGAATGACGTAATTCACAATAAACAATGAGAGGTATGCAAAAGCGTGACCAGCGTGAGCAAAAATTTTTGTGTGCGGACCGAACCAAGAAAAAGCTCGAGAGCCGAAAAAATCTCAGGGGCTGAAAAAGGCACGCGAGCCAAAAAATGCTTGTGGGACATAAAAGCTCATACGGCTCACAGTGCTTGTAAAATAAATGAGAATTATTAACCCTCTGGTCTACACCATTTTTCGTCGCCACGTTAAAGTACACCTGGGTCACCAGTGACCCAGAAAGTTTTATTCTATATAAAGATGGTTTAAGTATGTTGTTTTTGTATTATATATAGTAAAATAAAATCGTTATAATCTCCGCTGATAGAATATTTAAGTTAGAACATGATATGTTTATCTTGCAAAAAGTTATTAGGAAAAGAAAACAAGAAGACGCGTAAAATGACTTTTTTTTTTTGGATTTTTCACGATACTTCTGTTATTTTTCATGCAATTAAAAAAACTCGGTTTGTTTCGTGATCTGGAGACTTCACTCTACAAGACTGTATACACTGTTTTCATGAGCTTTCCGAAAAGTATATTTATTTTAGAGTATGAATGTGGACTTTCACGAAAATGTCAAAAATTATATTTTTGGCTGATATTTCTCTTAGACTTTGAGTTTAACATATAATGAGTGTAATAGAAAGTTTGAAGTATTAGGTAAGGAATTACAATGCGTAAGAAAATTGAAAGTTAAAAGATATTTCATTAAACGCAAATGGTAAAAAGAACGAGACAAACGAATTTTCTTATAAGATTTATGTGTATTTATTGAGTACAAATTCTATGAAGCTTAAAAAAATAATACTTGAAGTATAAAAACTTGAAAACTATGAAAGATAAAACTAATTTTTGGAATAGTTAACACAGATAGCGAAACGGTGCTCAGGACATATTGGCACCCCACAAACTATGCATACTTTCGAAGTTTTTTTATCGAATATCTTTTCACAATAGTGACAACGCAATCGCTGCCATATTGTCAGTATCAGGTTCAGAATTCGGGTTAAATTCTGACGCTGCAGCTGATTCTCCAATGCAGCTACTTTCTGTATTCGTATTTCCTTCTTCCACTTGGAGTGCGTATCCTCTTCTTCTGAGGTAGCGTCATTTTCCTCACGCTTCTTTTCCTCCAATAGATGCAGAACATCATCTGCATCTCTGGCGGCCATTCTGAACGTACCAAACAACACAAAATTATTTAAAAATACTATTGTGTACCATAATATTTCTTTGTTTATCGCATGTCGAAAATTTCAGGCATTCAATAATAACGCAAGAGTCTTACCTGTTTCACAGCGCCTTTCCACCACAATTTTATATGAATATCTTTTGTTTTTACTAAAACACCTTTATTTCATCGCACAACACTATTTTAAATAAAAAAATACTCCACAAATTTCGCACTGAAATTTCACTCGAAAGCCAAGGCCCACCTAAGGACATCACTATACCAGTCACGTGCGCCCTATTTTTTCTCTAATTTTCAGCATAGCGCTCCCCTCCGCCGAAAAAGTCCCTCAGCGGAAAAGCCAATTATGAGGATCGCTTGGGTCACCAGTGACCCAGGTGTAGACCAGAGGGTTAATAGAAGCTGCCACTATCATACTAAACATTTTGAAATGAGTCAAATTCACAGTGGGATAAATTAGGAATGTATGTTTCAAAAATCTCTGCACCTTTCTATTTCCATTCGATTCGAAAAGTTTTTTTCCCAAAATTCAAGGAAATTAAATGAATAGGGATCTCTCGAAGCAAAGTCTTGAATTCTCATTATGTTTATTTCTTTGAAGTGAAGTTGATAAAAAAACAAGTTTTTGAAGACAATGTATTTTCCTTTGTATCAACGACTTACATATATTAACAACTGACCTTAATCAATGCAGTAATACCTAGATAACATATTTATTAGGGGTGTGCATAGGGTGGCCCAGAAAGACGCATTATAGAACTTTCTACCAACTAGTTCATCAAACCGTTTTCATAGGCAAAAAAAATGTATACATATTTTTGTATTCATTGTACTCGCTCCATGATTTCGCCTTGATTTGAGGGGAATGTCTGTGGTAGCTGCGAGAGTGTTTTGATTGGTGGGTTATTCCTAATACAAATTCAGAACCAACAAATCACCAATCAAAAACTTCTCGCAGCTCTCGAAGATATTTCACTCGAAACGAGACAAACTCCTTTACCATTCAACATACATCTTCTCCCTAAACTATATCCGAAAATTCGAGGTGCATTTTTCATTCGCGTGCACCTTGTCGTTTAGTATCCTTACTATTACTCCATGACTCACTCAAACAATTTTTTTTTTGTGGACTTAAAACATGTAAAATCTATCCTAATTTTTCTTCTTCCACTTAAGTCAGGAAATTATCTTCTTGTATGCTTGATCTCTCATCAGTGAACACTGCATTTATCAAATTTTTATATCTCAAAAATATTATACAAAAATGTGAGGCATATCAAAAGTTGCATTAAATTGCAATGTTTGGATGCTCGTTGCGAGCCTCAGATTTTCTTGTTTTACTTGAAATTTTTAAGACGCATGTTTGAGTCTATTGAGATCCAATTTGAAAAGATTAATTAACCTTCAATTTACATTAAATAAAGAATAAGAAAATAATCAGAAATGACCAATTTAAGTTGAACGTCGGCTGAAGGTTCTGCAGGTAAATAATTTATAACAGCCGCAATAAACTCAACCTTGGACCTGTGCACAAGGGGCGTCACTTGTTATTAGCATATTAGCATAAGCCACTGAGTTGAATGGCAGAGTTTTCATTATCATACCATTAAGCCAAATCCCTTTCGGGGTAAGCGTAACTCTTTCGGTTCTAGCCTCGTTATACTACCATGGATCAAGGACTTTATATGATATGGGTAAGTAAGGGATGTGTAGCAGAAGGGATAGCAGAAGAGCCCAGTAGTATCGAAAATCTTTCGTTTCAAGCATCACTCTTCTTATAAACAATTGTCCTCCATATATCCATATATGATCAAACTATCTCAGCAAATGTCTTTCTCTCTTGTGAAACAATGTTTCTTCTACACCACATCCTTTGAGAACCCACTCATTACTGACTTTCTCCATTTACGTTTTACTGCACATATTCTACAGGAACTGCATGCTAACCGCGTTCACTTTACTCCTATCCTTTTCTTGATACGTTCAGGTCTCGCTACCATACAGCACAGTGGTTGCAAGCACAATGTCATATATTGCAATTTTAGAATTAATCGTTACATTTTTACTTTTAGTAATAGCTTGTACACTGCCGATAATCGTTCCACCCTCGTTTATACGTCTGGATATCTCTGCATCTATCTTCTGTCAGCAGTAAATAAACTTCCAAGATACATGAACTCATCAAGCTGTTCACGATAATTTTGGTTTTATTTGCGTTTATCTTAAGACTCATAATCTTCGTGCTGGTGTCCAGTCTGCTCATCATTCTCTGCAAATCGTCGGCTGATTCTACCGTAACGATCCTATCACCTGCAAATGCCAGTCCACGTACTTTCACTGTCTCGAGATCCACACCATCTTCATCTAAGAGAGCCATTCTTAGACATTTGTTCATGTATATATTGAACATCCAGGAGGACATAACGCAGCCTTGCCTAACGCCCTGCTGAGTATCAAACCAATCGCTCGGTTGTGCATTCACTGTTACATACACTTTACTACCATTATATATTGTTTTTATTGCTTTTGGAAACCAACCATTCACGCTATACTCCTTCAGGACTTTCCGAAGTTTAGGTCTATTTACTTTATCGAAAGCTTTTTCCAGATCAACAAATGCACATAAAACTCTTTTGTTAAGTCTCAGACTTTTTTCTATGGTCTGTCTCAAAATAAATATCTGATCCGCCCATGATCTCCCTAGCATAAATCCTTATTGGTTCTCCCAGATCCTTTCCTTAGTTATTCCCATGACCTTACCAATAAGTATTTTGGTAAATATTTTGTCCACGGTACTTGGTAGGCTAATCGCTCTATAATTAGTACTGTCGCCTTTATCACCCTTTCCCTTGTAGAATGGGACGATAATCGCCTTTCCCTAATCATTTGAAACTTCACCATTCATAGCACACTTATTCATGAATTCGCTGAGCCACACAAACAAATATCCACCACCGCTCTTGAGCATTTCAGCGGTGATACCATCCACACCAGCAGCCTTATCATTCTTGAGCTTCTCAATCACGGATATAATGTCGTTAATATCGATTCTTCTTTCGCTACTTACAGCGGGATTACTGACGTATCCTCTTCAGTGTCACAGTTGTTATGCTCCATAGCTTGACCGCAATACAATTTCTTGAAAAAATCACTCATACAGTCTTTCACTTTGTCCGAATCACATACCATTTTACCATCAGCATTCTTAATTCCGACTACCTCAGTGCTAGAACTTCCTTTCCTGATCTTCTTAACCCATTTTAAAAATAATTTCTTACTTCCTTCAAAGTCATTGTGCATTTTTTTATCTTCTTCCGCTCTGATTTTATCCTTGCTTTCTTTGACTAGTATCTTGGCTTTTCTGTTTTTATCCCTATAATGATTTTCTAATCTAATCCTCTCTTCATCGCTAAGACCTTTACCATTTAACGTTCTAGAGTACGCTTGCTTTGTCTCGTTCACAGCCACGCGGATTTCATTTCATCACTAAGCATCTCCAGCCTTTATTCCTACAGTCGCAGTACCGCACACTTCAGATGCACTCTTGAAGATGCCATCCCGTAGTATTATCCATGCACCCTCTACATTTGTATTGTCCAATTCAGTCTTTCAGTGTTCTTCATGATGTCCTAAATATTTATTCAGCTTTTCACGATATTCCAATTTTACTTCTGGTTTCTGCAAATTCTCTATTCTAACTCGCGCCTGCTTCGGCTTGTTATTAATTCTTCTTCTCCTCCACCCTTGACCTAGACTCATATTTGAAACTAAGAGGTAGTGATCCGTTCCGCACTTAGAACCTACCATAACCCTTGTACCCCTTACAAGCCCTCTCACTCTCTCATACGCTACAACAAAGTCAATCATACTGTGGCTCTCGCCTCTGCACCAAGTATGCATGTGGATCATTTTATGTCTGAACCTAATATATCATTTAACGAATCCCAGGTATCTCTTACATTTTTGACATGTTGTTTTACTCTCTCATTCATAATCAGACCGACTTCTTGGCTACCATATAACTCATTATCTACTCCTGACCAAAGTTCGAGTCCGTTTTCTATCTTTAAAAAACCTCACATCCCTTCTTCTTTGTTTCCAGTACACATAAAATATCTAGCTTCCTTACGCGCATTGTATTTTGCAATTCCTTTGCCTTAAGATCATTTACACCTCTAGCATTCCAAACGCCCAAGGGACCGTTCAAGTATTACGTCACATGCTTGGGGGGGGGGGTTCTACTGTAGCGTGACGCCCATGTTAAAGTTACATACACTTACTATAGAAAACGCGTGATATAAGGGGAGGGGGGGGGGGGGTGTAAAATAATCCGAAAAAAGCGTGACGTAATACTTGAACGGCCCCACAATTAACAAAAAAAATTTATTATTGTTTACTGGTAAAAACTGTACATACAACAAATTTGTCATAATTTTTGAACCGATAGGAAATTTTTTTTGAACTCTCAAAAATTAAAATTTTTTCTCATTTCCTTCGCATGCCAACCCATAAGTTTTTTCCCCTTAGTTTAAACGATTATATTAATTTTAGCATTTTCGCTCCGCCCTAATGTGCACTTCTAAGGGTAATTATTTCGTACCCCTTCAAATTATTTTACTCATTTTTTTTTTTTAAATTATTTTTTTTTATTTAATATTTTGATTCATTCCCCAGTTTATTCTCTGATTTGTAACTTTCAGGTTTCTCAGTCCTGTGGCCACATTGCTACATATTTTGCAGGCAATTTTAAATTTACAAAAATATCATTGCTTTACATATAATTTTAATTATTCGGACCTTTTGATCAAATTCAAGTACAAAATAAAAATTTATTTTTTATGTTGAAATTTACTTACGGCCAAAAATAAATAATTTCAAATAAAAATATAGCTTGATATATAGCTGTTTAAAAATATTGATTCAAGTTTAATCAGTTCCACCATAAGAAATCTAAATAATTGAATTGTAATTAAATTTTACTGGAAATGTTGATATGATAGCTTGATATCATAATAATTTAAATTAAATTAACAATTCTTTTTCACAATTCAAAAATTATGAAAATTGTCATTAGTGACATGCAAGTACGGGAACCGAACTAGGATGCGGCAATTATTACATAAATAACCTGAAATGTGTTATTTAGATTAGATTCGAAGGTCATCCTGTCTCGCACAAAACTTATTGCTTTCGCTGCATTTTAGACTACAGGTATCATTATTATTTTCTTGAGAATTTGTATATCTATTCTAAAAAATGTTGGTTAGTCAGTGTTACGGAATTTTCCGTAAGACTAACCTGATCAAGTATAACGCTGAACGAGCTGGAATGGGGTTGGTTTTACAGAAAATTCCGTAACGGCAGACAGTTCGTTTTTAAAAATATCTTTAAAAATTATTTCAATTTTTTCTACGATACTTTTAATAATTTTATCAATTAGAGTTTTTTAATTAAATGCAATCTTAGATTTTGATACATTCTGTTGATTAAAAGAGTTTAATTTACTATATGTAATTTTTAATACTCTTTTTTAAAACTAGAACAATTATTTTTCTTACAATTTTAATTGTAATGCATTTTTTGTTATCATCAAAAATAACTTACCAGTAATGATAGCATATTGTGGTTGGAGGAGGTCTGCAACGTCTCTAACAGCTAGATCCCCATTTTCTATCTCACCGGTCATACTCTCAACATCTTCTGCAATCAAAAGATTAAAAAAATTCTGATTAATAAATCGAAAAAAAATATCAAATAATTATTATTAGCGTACACTGCACAACACTGAATTTTATTTTATTAAAATTAATTTAGCATTCTGTTTTTTATTCATACAAATCATATTTGTTTTAATATTCCAATAATCAAATAAACTTTGTTTTCTATCAATTCTATCCATCAACTCTAGATTCTTAGAAAGTTAAAAGTCCACATAGAAAATATTTCTAAAGGTTAATTATTACTTAATTCATAAAAGTACAGGTTTACAAGTTTTAAACTTATCCACACATGCTTTATTACTTGACATTTAATAGCTGATTATTAAGACATTTCGCGTTTAAAAAAATTACAATTCACCGTGTTAACATGAATGGGGAACTCGTGGAAAATAATAGTATACAGTTTTAAATTATAGGTTTGATTTGAGCGTTTTTCACTTCACAGTTATGCATGCAACGTCGACTCGACGGGGATAGTTTGAACTCTGGTGGTGACTGCAACCGCAAGTGCTTGATCTGAGGTTGCACTCAGGTGACCTTGCTGATTCCATCCATCTGAAACAGTTTCCTGTTTTACCCACGATATTGCTGATATAACTGTAAAATAAGAGGCTCTCATTCCTTTTATTTCCGCATAAAATTCCTGAATTACGTATACTCTATTTAGCACGGTTTTAACATTATACTAAAATCAAAAAACAATTTTTCATTAGATCAAAAATCCCCTTTCGTAAAAATCAGAAAGAGTGGAAAATTATTTTATTTAAAAAAGTAAGTCAGCAACATTCAATTACTCAGAATAATAATTAATAAAATTTAGGGTGCCCCTTTTAATCGACGAAAAAATTCCTGGTCATTCCCCGGCTTTTTGCCGGTTCGCAAAAATTTTTTACGGACATTGAAATTTAAAAATTCGAACTTTCGAAACTGTAAATTTTTTCATTTGAAGTAATCAAAACTGAATTGCAAATTAAAGCACTCAAAGTAGAACTCTTTTGAAATTAAAAATTTTTAAATTGAAGCTTAAAAAATTGTTAATTCAGATTTTTTCATTCAAACGCTCAATAATTTACACGTATAAAATGGAAGCTATCAGCACTTTTCAATTGAACTATTTTAAATGAAATGCTAATTAGCTGCCAAAGTTTAAATTTTAAACTTTTATAAATTGATCAGTTCAAAGATTTCTGGTTAAAAAATATAAATTTACGCTATAACTTTCAATGTTCTAAATTAAAACTAATCTTCCCTTTCGACTCACATTAGTAAGAATTTTAAAAATAAAATACATCCCTTTTATAATTTAGTACAAAATTGAACCTAAAAAGTTCCCCCCTTTCATCTGTATGTTAAAAATGCCGAATTGGCCCCCGTCCACTTAATAAAAATGTTAAAAAGAGAAAAAAATGACCTCTTCCAATTCAGAAGAACAATTAATAACCAAAATTACATCCCTTTCAACTCAATGAAAATTATAACAAAAAAATACCTCTTCCAGTTTAGAAAACCGTGAAAACTAAAATGTTCTCCCTTCCAACTGGATAAAAATCTTAAAAACAAAGAATGTCCCTCTTCAAATTCAGAAAAGATTGAAAACAAAAATTTCCTCCCTTCCAACTCAATAAGAATGTTAAAAAAAAAAAATTTCCTCTTTCAGTTCAGAAAAAAGATAGAAAACCAAAATTTCCTCCCTTCCAACTCAATAAAAATGTTAAAAATAAAAAATTACTCTCTTCTAATTCAGAAAAAAGATTGAAAATAAAAAATCCCCCCTTCAACTCAATAAGAATCTCAAAAAGAAAATATGGTGTCTTTCAATTCAGAAAAAAAATAACCGAAATTTCGTCCGTTCCAATTCTATAAAATCTTAAAAATAAAAATTTTCCCTCTTCCAATTCAGGAAAAATTGAAAACCAAAATTTCCTTTCTTCCAACTCACTAAAAATGTAAAAAATATAAAATGTCCCTCTTCCAATTCAGAAAAAAAATGTCGTCCCTTCCCGCTCAATATAAATGTTAAAAACAAAAAAAGTGCCTCTTCCAATTCAGAAAAAATTGAAGACCAACATTTTCTTCCTTCAAACTCAATCAAAATGTTAAAAAGAAAGAATTTTCCTCTTCCAATTCAGAAAGAAGTAAATAACCAAAAATGTTGTCCCTTCCAACTCAATAAAAATTTAAAAAACAAAAAAATGCGTCTTCCAATTCAGAAAAAATTGAAAATCAAAATTTTCTCCCTTCCAACTCAATAAAAATGTTAAAAAGAAAAAATTTCCCTTTTCCAATTCAGAAAAAAATCGCAAAAATTTCGACCCTCCCAACTCTATAAAAATCTTAAAAATAAACAAATGTCTCTCTTGCAATCAAAAAACAAATTCAAAAACCAAATTTCCTCCTTTTCAACTCGATAAAAATCTTAAAAATAAAAAATTACCCTTCTTCCAATTCAATATTGAAAACCAAAATGTTCTCCTTTCCAAGTCGATAAAAATCTTAAAAGTATAAATATCCCTCTGCCAGTCCAACAAAATCTAAAAAGTAAAATTTCCTCGTTTCAAACTTAATAATAATTTTAAGTTAATTTTTATTTTTAAGTCTTTTCAAATTAATAATTGTTCATTTATTACTTATACATAAAAATTCAACACTTTCACTTACAAATTAAACATTTGAAAATGGAACAATTACAAATGTAACGTTCAAAGTTTAAAGTTAGAATTCTGAAATTTTAACGATCCAAGGTTTCCTATTTCAAACAATTTAGTTTTGAGTATTTGATTTATAACTGCTCACTTTAAATGAACAGTCAAATATTGCTAAATATTAAAAAATTGTTTTGTTTTTTTAATTAAAATTTTTTTAAGTGAATGGGTTAAGAATGAAATATTTTAGACTGAAAAAATATTTCAATAGGATTTGAAAATGAATCTTCATTTAATCATGAATCTAATCATTTGAAATTATTTGAAAATTGGGAATAATTTATAAAGTTTCAATCGGGTGTTCACACTTGTTTAACTACTAAAGCTTTCGAACTGAAACAGTTCAACTTTCAACGTTAAAATCTGCAGTGGCGGACTGGGTATCCAAGGGCGCGGAATGGAAGAGACCGTTTGGGGCGCTAATTATATATATATATATACCTGTGTGGAGAGAGATCTACGAACAACGTGGATCGAAAAGAGGCGTAGCAGGCTGT
>JAUMHM010000016.1:31682105-31697427 GCA_032362435.1 Melikaiella ostensackeni | reverse complement strand
CACGAAACGTCGGCAAGATTCGTAGTTTTGCACACGATTGAAACCCGAAACACCTCCTTTCATTATAATGAATCATCTTGAAAGCATTAAATCTATTACCCTAAAAGTGTTCTGAATTCCTGAATAAACCAGGAATTTAAAGAAAAGGTAACACCTGAATGGAAGATTTTCTTAAACCCTGGCATTTAGTTAACTTCCTACGTTTTTAGCCAAATCCCTAATTTTCCCGATTACTTACGACAGATACATATAAATTCCATCTCTGTAAATGAATTCTAGGGAAGGAATGTTAATATCAAGCAATAAGGAATTTCCTAGAAAACTCATAAAAGTTTTTAATCTAATACAACCCTGATTCTAGGATTAATCTAACTTCTTCCTCGTGTTGCGTTTAATAATTGTCCGGGACTGCAGATATGTGGGCAGACGAAATTACGAGATCCATTACGCAAAAGCGGGAGTATAATGATAAACCAGTTCCGCTAATGAGAGAGATGCTTTCAAGATAACACACTAGAACTTTATCTAGTCGTAATCCCTATTTTCACATGGTCTCGCGATGATCTCTCTATGCTGGAAATTCATTTGTCATTATAGAGACGATGGATATGAAAATAATGCGTTATTCTAAATCCTCGTTTCAACGAATTCCACAATAATAAATACTTTTTGCTGAAACTTCGGGAAACGGTCAAGAACACAAAACGGAGGGGCACTTTTTATTTGTGAAAAAAAAAAATTATTGTGGAGAAAACCGCTGAGAAACTGATATGGCTCGTATGGTAAGTATCACATGTCCTAGAGCAATCAAACAAAGAATGGGACACTCTGTTCTAAAAGAAATCCCTGTAGATCTCTGATCGTTTGATTCTTCTTTTTTGAATTATTCGATATCTTTTAACTATTGAGAAACGTTGTGAGTCTTTAAACGAGTATTAACAGCTCAAAGTCAAAAAAAATGTCGAGATTCTAAGTCAAAGGAGTGCTTATGCAAAATATAAAGGAAAATTTTGGCACAAACCAGTAATGGTGTGCAAAGATTATAATAATTATATAATGATTTATATAGCGTTTTATCGAAATTTTATACGGTGAGCTGAATAATCCTAAATTAAATGATGAAAAAACGTTATCTTTTCTTTCGATGATGGACAGATAGTGATAATGCAAGCCGAAGGAATTCGTTTTGTATTGACAAGTATTATTAATCTAAACTGCAAGAAATATTAGGTGTAATCAATAGAATAAACTATTACAATTCCAACTATCAATCGTTTAATTATAGTTGCGTTTAATAATCACTAATTGCATTAGTCATTAGTGCCTGGTTAGACCAGACAGTTATCAGTACCAAGCATGATTTACTGGTGATAATTATCATTCGAGCACTGAATTACGTCAGTGGGGTATCGATATCATTAAACTTGTCACTGAATCCATTACGGGTTATTGAACTTATTATTTATAAAACTAATAAATGATAAAAAGGAAATCAGCATATTAATCTATAAGAAGCAATGCCACCTTATATTACATCAATTAAATTAAATTTAATTGAAATGAAATAAGAATAAATTATCATAAATTGACGAAAATTTCCAACAATTTTTGGGACACCTTAAATTTTTGGTAATTTATAAATTGACCAGAAATTTCCGGAAATGTTCATAAATTTATGGTGAGTTTCCCATAAATTTACAAAATCGGAAATTTCAAAATAGTTTGTTTTTATTGTTTCTAAAATCGAAAATTCTCTGCATTTGTTACAAAAACTATCGTGTGCAATAGCTGGAGACATTAGGCAATTCTAACTCTTGTGAACTTTGTAATACTCGCTGTTATTGTTTACTTTAAACATTCATTGTTTTAAATAAAGTAAAGATTTTGTATTTCAAACTTCACTAAATTTCATAAGCAATTTTAAAAAATGGTCAATTCTGTTGTTAAGAAGTGTTAAGTGTAAGACACGCACTTCTTTTAAACTACCTTTCGAGATGCGCGGAACGCACAACGACGGCACTGAAGCATGTTTCAGACACCTTTGCATGCACTAAAACTATAGTCTTTATGTATTTCATTTAGAACCAATCTATTCAGATTATTCCATTTTTCAAAATAGAAAAAATTAATAATCCAAAACAATAACACATTTCTGAAAATTGCTAACTTCCTCAAATTTGTAAACTATATTTAAGTAAAAAAGATATCTTTTGGTAAATTGAGTTGATCATTAACACCTCAATTAAAAGAAATCTTAATAGTATTCATGGACAATCCTGCACTAAATTTAAATTCTAATTATTCCATTCAAAATAAAATAGGAGTTGCAAAGAATTTGATTGATAGAGATCTTAAATTATATCATCCAAAAATTCATGAAAATAATATTGAATTATGCAAACAGATTCTTTTTCTCAACCACTATCCGATTGCTTTTATTGACAAACATATTATGTACTATATAACAGAATTGTTCAAATTCAGAGTAAAAGCAATAATCAGAACAAAAACAATATACAGGATTAAAATAGATTCAATATGGTTGTTTTACTTTATTTTGGAAAAATCTCAAGTATCTTGAAATCAATGTTAGGAAAATTGGGCTTACATACGATATATAGAGTTCCTTTCAAAGGCAATTTAACTGCAAAATTGGGTAAAGATAAATATGAAAAACTGGAAAAACAATGTGTAATTTACCAATTTAAATGTAGGCAATGTGATGCTATTTATATAGGGCAGACAAAGAGGTCACTTACAACACGAAAAGATGAACATAAAAATAATTTTCATAGAAGGGCAAGATATTACTCGGCCCTTACAAAACATAGGCTTACACATGGGCATGATTTTAACTGGGATGATGTTTAAATTTTGTATCATGAGAGAAATCAAAAAAGAGAGAGTTCATGGAAATGCTATTTATAAAGAGAGAAGGTAACAAAGCAATTAATTTAAAAACAGATCTTTCGAGATATAATAAATTTTGGATGGAGTCATTAGTTGGACACACTGACTGTAGTTTTGGTCAGAATTTTGCCTATGTGCAAATCAATTTTCAATTAAGGAATGAAATAATTAATAGTGGTCTTCTAATCTAATAATGTTTTCATTATTTGTACCTGTTATATCCTTTAAATTATCCCTGATGAGAAAGTCTAAATTGGCTTCGAAACATGTTGGTCCCCAGCAGTATAAAAAAGACGGAGAAAAGAAAGAGTGAGAGGTTGGTTTGGTTGACTCTTTATTTTTCTCCCTCTTTTTTATTTCTGTTGTACATTTATTGTACATTTGTCTCTGATGAGCCGTGAAAGTGGGTAGTTTCGAAGTCTATCTTTGATTTGTGAACTTTTTGGATGTTCTTTTTTAGCACACACAAAATTTTCGTAAGAAAGTAGATTTCTTTTCGATCTTTAGGAAATTGACCAATTCCATTTCAAACCATGTAGAGAAGTCCAGCTTAGTGTATCAGAATGATTTGCTATTTGGATATATCATCATATAGTAAAAATAAAAAAACACGTATCTCACAGTTTGATAAAATATTTTTTTTTGGTTTGTTACAATCATTTGAATATTATCTGTGAATTCTCAAAAATTGACAGACATTTTTTTCAAAATTCAGGATGTTGCGAACGAGTGCAGGTATTCAGGATTTTTTATATAAGTGGATTTTCTCAAAAACCCCACTTAATGTTTTTTTTTTTAATAGATGGTAATATTTACTATACATCTCGTGAGTTTCATTCTTGAGAAAACCATTGCTTCACATTAAAAAAGTTATTTTTGAAAAATCAAATTTTCGCATTTTTCTTGGAAACAACGAAAGTTACAAAAAAATATTCAAATAAAAGTTGTCACATCTAGAAGATTTCTACAAAAATACTTGTTGCTCTTCTGTGATATCATGCATGGTTTGCGAAAAAAATAAAAAATTACATTAAAAAAAAAATTGTCCGGCCTCAAAAATGGTTAAGTCTGCATAAAACTGATAGAATGCCTTCCTTATGTAAGCAGAAACTGTAAACAAATATGGAATAGAATAAAAAGGTGGGGCTTTCCAGAAAATCTTCTTGATTTTTTTTCATCGAATTTTGAAAACATGAAAGAAAGACGTTACCCACCTTTTTATTTTTTCAAATATTTTTGAAAAGTTTCTGTTAATATAAAAAAGACATCCTATCAGTTTCACTCGGGCTTAAACATTTTTGAGGCTAGGAAATTTTTGTTTGAAATATAATTTTTCATTTTTTCTCGTAAATAATGAAAGATATCACAAAATCTCGAATAGGTTTTCTGGAAAATGGAATTTTATATTTTTAATAACATTTTCGCGAATTATTTTGAAATTTTTGGTGATCGAATTGACTTTAGGGTCAGTATATCGTACCTACTGACAACATCAACTATGACGACAAATTTCCTATAAATTATATAAGAAATAAAATTCACTGAAGAGGACCACTTAACCACTATCGTGTGTCCAAATGTTTGAAGCAACTTAAATTGTATTCAATCATTGGACCCTAATGCCAATTCGATCACCAAAAATTTCGAAACAATTTTACAGTTGAGGGTCAATATAATCCCCCCTATACACATTATTTTTATGAATAAAACAAAAACTATTTGCGTCTCATTGAAATATGATTTCAAGCAGATTTGTAGACCTTTTAGGGATGAAAAATTTTGCTCATAAATATTTTTCGTATCTTGCATAGTTTGACTGAAAAATTGTTTTTTTTTAAAAAACTTTTTCATGATTAAATAAAAAATCATGCGTCTCGTCAAAAAATGGTCCAACACAAATTTGTAGATCTTTCTGAGATGAACAATTTTGCTTCTACTCGTAAATATTTGTTTCGTATCTTGTGTCGTTTGGCTCAAAATTTCAATTTGCGATTTTTCATTAGAATGTTAAAGGGGTAAAATCATAACCGTTGGTCAAAAAAGACTGGTTAACGAACTTGACCTTTCTTTTTGGACCCTGAAAAAGTCTGCGAAGGCACAATCCACCCTCGTAAAAACCCTTTTTTCACTGATGAGAATGTAAGAGAATGTAAAAATTTCTAACCATTTTTAAATGATTTCTTATCATGCAGTCGCACCTACAGCTAAAACCAATCTATCGATTTTAATGAAACTTTGATTTAGTCTTTCATATAAAACCATCGTAGACTAAATAATATACCTTTTTAAATGAATTTTTAGGATTAAATTTATTGTTAACTGAATGAATAAAAAAATAATAAAAATAAATAAATCGGGATACGAAATAAGTAATAATAAGCGACATGTGTCATGTATGTGTATTATGTATTATAATAAGTGATATGTAATTGTTATTACTTTTCTGTCTACTATTACAGAATTTACCGTAAAACTAACTCATTCCCAGCTCGTCCAGGGCTATTATTATGGAAAATTTCGTAACACTAGCCCTAGTGCTACACTGGATCGGTTTGTCTTACGGAAAATTCCGTAATATTAGACAGTGCCATTATTTTTACGTTGTTATAATTTATGAATTAATTAACGATAAAATACAGGAACGCCAAATTTTTTTTTCTCTAATTAAGTTTTTAATTTTTTTTCTAAAATAGAAATTGTCATTTATTGGATAAATTTATTTTATAATATATGTAATAATTATGTTTCAAAATATTATAACATTTTTATATTAAATAATACTGATACGTAAAAATATTCTACTATCTGTAGTCTGTATTTGATGAAGGTTTTTCATACTCAGTGTTTTTTGGTGGAATTTGAGTAAATTCAAGTGTCGAATTGAGTTCAACTCCAATGGAATTATAGCAACTCTGTTTGAACTTCGGCAATTAAAATTGCAAAGAGAATACAATTCTAGCCATTCAAATTAAATTCCAGCATTTTAGATTACTTTCTACCAACTGAAATTCATTTCTGTCAAATAGAATACAATTATGGTATTTTAAATTTAATTCTATAATTTAAGATATGTAAACAGATTATTTGTAGTGAATTAGAATTCAATTATATCTATCTATCTATCTGCAATCACTAATCCGAAGATTTGTGTTTAAAGTAGTTTCCATTACTCAGTAAATTTACTGGGTAATTACCTGATATTCAGTTGTAAAAATTCGAATTGAATTCTGTACATTAAAAATTCTTTCTAGTTATTTAAGTCAAAATTCTAGTGAATTTAACTTATTTCAAATTTTGAATCCATTCAACTGAAGTCTAATCATTTCCAATCTAATTCTGGTAAATTCAGGTAAATTCCAGTAAGTTAATCTAAATACAAATGGAATTTTAGTAAATCCAACTGAATTTTAATATATTCAAGTAAATTTGAGTAAACCCAACCGAATCCTAGAATATTTATGGGAATTTGAGTAAACACAAATGAATTCTTGTATATTAAAATATATTCTTATAAAATAAAATATCATCTAATTGTATCAAATTGAATTTTAGTCATTCAAGTAACTTTAATGTGAATTTAACTGAATTGAACGAAAGAATTTCAAGTTAATTTAATTCCATCCAAAGTCTAATAAATTCCAATCTATATAATTCTAGTAAATTAAAATAATGATCAGTAAATCCAAGTGAATTCTAATAAACTCAAATTAATTATAATAACTTCAAGTGAATTTCAAGATAATTCATGTGAATTGAGCAATTCAATCTTTGTTCAAATATTGTACGACTCTAACTTTTCTAAATAACAGACCCCAAAATATTTTTAAGAATTCTATGAGAAATCCCAGAACAAAAATATAGAAGGTTACGCTGAATCAATAAATAAAAACAAATTAGTTATAATTCATTGACACTTTTTAATCATACTTTATCATTTTGTTCAAATCTTCTGGCCTTCTAAAGTAGTTCTCATACAAAAATACTCTGGTTCCATTCACTTTGTATTCAAATGTCCTAAAGTCCTTTATAGGAAACCTCCTTGCTACAGGAGTAATACTTCTTGCTTTAATATTAATCATCCTCTTTAAAAACGGCAAATAACCGACGAGAATGGCCTTATTTATATTTGTCGCTTTGTCGAAATACACTCTTAAGACACTAAATTTACAAACCAAGCTTGAAAATAAAAATATAAATCCTGTAACTCCTACGAAACCAACCGCCTCTACTGGTTTTTTTGCTATAAAATATTCACCGAACGACAAGGGAAATTTGATATCCCCATTTAAGTATCCTCGTAGAAAGTTAATCATGAACACAGTACCGCTGATCAAAAACACATTTTGAAAGTGAAAAAGTGGTTCTATCCAAAAAGCAGAAGGATTGTTGTATACCAAAATCGTGGTGGATGGCATTTTATCTTTAATTCTATATTTACTTTCCACCCTCTCTATTTTTGGCATCCTTTTTCGTAAGAGGAAGGTTCTTGTATTTTTTAATGTTATTAATCTTGGAATTCGTGAAGTGCTTGGTTGATTGAAAATATCACATCTGACTGGGAGCAGGCAACATCTTTGCAAAAGATTCATTTTCGTTTCTGAAACAGATGAACGCGGTAATTAAAAAATTAGAAAACATGAAAATAATCTAGATACAATGAATAAAGTCTTTTTTGACGATTTGCATTGACTTAAAAATTGGTTTTTTTTTCTAAGTAGTAAATTTCAATTTTTTCAGGAATTACACTATACATTTATAAAGTATAAATTTTATAATTTGCCGATATGTAATTTTAAATAATGCTATGAAAAATTTGGAATAGAAATTTAAATCATGTTCATAAACTGAGTACTACGTCTGTTTTGTTAATTTTGTTAAGTAATTAAGAAGAGTACTCTTACTCGTACGTATACGTACAGTAATATTTTATTATTTAAAAAGCTTTCATTTCGGAGTTTTTAAATGCAAAACTTCCTAATTTGAGTTGTTTCTAAACTGTTTGAAGTTTCAAATAAATTTAAATTATTCAACTAACAATAGAAACGACGAATAAAATAAATATAACAAATTACCTGTTTATTGAGAAGGATTCAGATCAACGATCAACACGTCCAAAAGTCCAAACGGAGTTTAAAAAACGTTCAGGATTTGATGAATCTTTTCACCTTTATATGAATCAGCATTTCTGATTTCAATCCAATACCTTTTTTGGCTGATTTTTCCGTTTATATATAAATTATTTTGCGTTTTGCTATGCAAATAATAAACACGTTGACTTCTAGCAGACGACTAACATTTTTCCTGCATTTTCGTGCGCGTGCGACGTGCGCCTTCTGAACAATTTTGAGGTTATGTGTATATAGCAGCGTGCGAATTCGTGTTTTTCGAAAGTGTACGGGTGATTTTTATTCAAAAGCTAGAAATGTCGTCTCTATCCGTCGACGAAAGCTGTGATCCAAATGGAACATTGAACATAAACAATGAATATGCCAAGAACTATAACCAGTGGCGTCAAAAAGAAGAATTAAACAGATGTAAGTAGTTTTCAAATGTCAGTGTTTATTATTTATAAAGTAGTTTATGGTTTCAAAATAAAAAGATATTCATAGGTTTTAGTAGTAATAATTTAGTTAGTTTTACAAATTAATGAATCATTACATGAAAAATGAATTTCGAATACAGCTGTAGAATATTTTTACTTCTCGGTAACATAACCTATTTTCGGTTGAAAATTTCTTTTAGAGTTTCTAAAAAGATTTGATATTTTTACTGTTGTTTTGTAGTGAAACAAAGGTATGGAGAAGATGCTTGTAATCTCGACAATTTGAGTCAAGAATCAAGTGAATCTTCCGAAGACGAGGATGAAGTAGTAAGTTATTAAATACGTTGCCTAAAAATTATTGCTTACGAAGTTTCTTATGCTTAATATTTTCAGGAAGTGTCGGAGAAATTTGAAGAAGACTTTTATAAAGTTCTCGCTCTCTTAAAAAGCGAAGATCCACGAATTTATGACGACAAAGTCTCCTTTTTTGATGAGAAAAATGAGGAGGATGATAAGAATAAGAAAAAGAAATCAAAAAAGGAAAAGGGTGTATCTCTGAGAGACTTCGAGCGTAAGATAATTCTCGAAAGGGGTGGAAAATACAGTGACACCGAAGATGAAAGTGGGCCAAAGATCCAGGATGGAAACGGACTTACTTACGTTCAAGAACAAAATGAGATTAGAAATAGTTTTAAAGCTGCTTTGGAAGATGAGGATGAAGATGAAGATTTGTTGATCGTCAAGAATAAATCTGAAGAGCAACTACGGAAGGTATTTTTATTTATTTCTAAATTCTTTCAGGTTTGCTTGTGAGTTACAAAGAATTCAAATAAATTTCTTCTAATTTTAAAGGAAGAAACTCGTAAAAAGTGGTTCAAAGGACAAGAAGTGGAGGTGGATCCAAAAGACAAAGTTTTAGAACCAATTCGAGATTTTTGGGCAAATCCCAATTTAGACGCAGGCGAAAAGTTCTTGCGTGATTATATTTTAGACAAAAAGTATCTAGACAAAAATGCATTAGATGCCGATCTCGAATACGATCATGTGGTGCACGACAGTGATGAAGGTTTATCAGAAGACGAGGAGAATATTGATCGCCAAGAAGAATTTGAATACAAATACAATTTTAGATTCGAGGAACCAGATCAGGAGTTTATTAAAAGGTATTGCGTTCGCTTCTATTTTGTTTTTTGATAATGAAACTCGTATAAGTTTGATCTAAAACTATTATTTTTTTGAAATTGTAGGTATCCTCGTACACTTGAGAATTCAATGAGGAAGAAAGATACTCGTAGAGCACAGAAAAGAGTAGAGCTCAAAACGAGAAAGGAGCAAGAAAAGCTTCGGAAAAAGGAAGAACTTAAAAAACTCAAAGCTCTTAAGAGAAAAGAGGTTGAGGAAAAACTAGAAAAATTGAAGGAAATTACAGGAAATGATGATATCATGTTAAACATGGCAGATTTGGAAGGAGACTTCGATCCAAATGAGCATGACCGAAAAATGCAGCAAATATTTAGCGATGAATATTATACTGTCCCTGAAGATGATAGCAAGCCTCAATTTCCCGAAATTGATGAGGAAATAAACGCAGAGTTGCTTGTCAATAATTATGAGGATGATGAAGAGGGTGGAGATGATAATTATGAGGAAGGACCTGAATGTGAAGATCCAAATTTCATCGTAAGCATATGTTTATTTTTTTTTATTTCTATTTTAAAACCTGCCCGCGAACCCAGAAAGCATGAGAAATTTATCAACCTTTTTGGAATTAGAATTCCGCTGGCCTGTCTTTATTTTGTATTAACGATACTATTAATTAGTAAAAACTTGAAACTAAACTTTGCTTTCAGATGGACGCTGATTACGATCCTACAGCAGATCCAAAATCAAAAGATACAAAGTCGACAAAGAAAAAGAAAAAAGGACGTAATAAAAAGGCTGAACTTTTTCATGAGAACAAACCAAAGTTTGATCCTGAAATTTATTCGACTTATCAGGAATATATCGATCGCTATTATGGTTTAGATTACGAGGATATGATAGAAGATGTACCTTGCAGATTTAAACTAAGAAAATCATTGCCTAATGATTACGGATTAACTATAGAAGAGGTAAAGTTATTTTTGATTAATTTCTTTGTGAATTTACTAATGTTGAAAATGATTTGTTTATTTGGAATTTATAATCTGTTAAATTACTACCTATAGATTTTGATGGCTGACGACAGAGAATTGAATAAATGGTGCTCCTTGAAAAAAGCTCTTGAGTACAAACCAGAAGAAGTTGAGAGAAACGAACTCCGTAGGTTTCAACAGAAAGCTCAAAATGAAGCTTTGAAGAGGAAGATTTTGCAAAGCTTGTACAGGTGAGTAAAATCGTATTTAATATTCAGAGTTTAGTGATAAGTTTACTTACAAATTTGTTATTTTGTATTTATTTTAGTCGTATTTCAAATTCTATAAAAGTTCTTTTGTATTTTTTAGACCCGAGGAAGAAGAGGCAGAAAGACAGGAAGGTCCTTCAGGGGAAACATCGAAAAAAAGGAAAAGAAAGAAGAAAAAAGGAGCCGCAATTCAAAATCAGCAAAATGATATCGAAAATAATTCTGACATTCCTTCAACTTCAAAGAGCAATCAAAGTCTTTCTGAAAGTATAGAAAAGATCAGAAAGCACCCAGGCTCTGAACTCTTGTCTTTAAAATCTAAAAAACGAAAAAATGATGTCCATAAATCAGATACTGAAAAGGAAGAAGTTCAGAAGAAGAAGAAAAATAAGAAGGAAAATAGTATGATTGAATTCGTCAATACTCTAGACATTAAAGAAGAAGTTCCAATAAAGAAGGAGAAAGAAGAACATTACAATGAGAGTTTGAATGATCCAAGTTCTGAACTCTTGTCTTTAAAATCTCATAAACGAAAATATAAGAATGTGTATAAACCAGATAATGTCAAGAAAGAAATTCAGAAAAAGAAAAAAAACCAGAAGGAGGATAGTACGATTGATTTTGTAAATACGCTAGACATCAAAGAGAAAGTTCCAGTAGAGAAGGTGAAGAAAGAACATCAGAATGAGAGTTCGAATGAAAATGCAAACACAGATGCATTAATAAGAATCGAAGGACAAGTGAATCACAAAAATGTGGAAGGTCAAAAGAAAAAGAAGAAGAAGAAAAAGAATCTACAGAACATTTCGAACAGTGAAGTAAAGACGGAAACATCCACTGGAGATGAAGTAAATAAAGAAAAAAGCGACTCTGATAAAAAATTGAGTAAGAAGGAGAAGAATAGACTTTCGAAATTAGAAAGGAAACAGAAATATATCAAATTGAAAAAGGAGCTGGCGAAAAAGTATGCAATGAAAAAAAAGGAAGCACCTACTGAATTTGAATCGAATAAAAAAAAAAGCACGCCTGATCAATCTGAGAAATTTAAGAAAAGAGAAGAAAGTAAACTAAAGAAATTAGAAAGGAAAAAAATGTTTTTGAACATGAAAAAGGAGTTGGGGGAAAAAAAAGAGAAAAATACAAAGGGAAATGATACAGATGTATTGAAATCTTTAAGTGTTGACCGATTAAAGGCATTTGGTGCCAATCCCAAGAAGTTCAAAAACAGATTAAAGTATGGAAATAAGGGCTAATTTTATTTAATTTTTACTCTTTTAGAATAGATTGTATCTATGAATTTTAAATACAATTGTTTACAACTGTAAGTAAATGTAAAATATTTAAAAGATGGTTAAAATGTTAACATTCATAATATTATAAACTAATATTCTGCAAGTGAAACTTTTATTGTTTATTATATTAACTCTGACTCTTTTCTTGCTTTTATACCATACGTTTTCGTTTTTAAATGTATATCTGAAATTCTTTTGATTATAAATAACTATTGACTATTTAGCTAAGTGTTATTATAATATGTAGATTAGGGTGGGTCGAAAATCAAAAGTTCTGGAATTCAAAATCTCTACAACGCGAAAAAGTAGCGTATTGGGATTCTAAAGAAGTATAATTAATTTCTTTTTGTAGAGTTTTTGAATTTTCTTGAGTTACAATTTTTTTTTTCACATACACTCAGAGAAATTTCCTCTAAATAAGAAAGTCGGTCCTCTAATCGTTAAAGTATGATACTTTAAAAGCAGTCTTGAATTTTAATCGTTAAACTGTGCCTCCTACGCGCTAAAGTAGAATTGCTTATCGTTGAAACGATTCTTGGTTAAAATATTCGCACTTTAACCGTTAAAGGATCTATTTTCTAACTAATTCTCAAACGATTGCACTCTAACCGTAAAAGTATTCCTTTATCGTTTAGAGAAAACTTCTCTGAGTGTACCTAGAGGTCAAGAAAGTCTTCCCAATTTTTTGCGGATTTCAATCAATTATTTTCTGTGATATAATTCCTATATAATTCTCCCCTGTTTTCGAAAAAAATTCTTGACACCTGTGTAAATAGGAGAAGAATTTTTTCGGGTACTTGAAAACTTTCCAGTGACAAAAATGCACTAGGAAGAAAATCGCCAAGACTCAGGAATCAAAAGTGGAAATACAGTGAATTTTTAAATGTTGATTTCTGTATTTGATGAAATTATCCTTATAAATTGTGGTTTTAACATTTTTCTGAGCATGTGTAGGCTTTTTTTAGCATAGAATTACACTAAGAAATAATCGACAAGACCCAGAAGTCGAAATTAGAATTACAGCAAATTTTAAAAATTTGGTATTTAATAGAATTATTTTCGACTTTTTTTCTGATGTATTTGTATGCCTAAAGCTTTCACACATGCTCGAAAAAAATTTTAAACCACAAGTAAAGAAAATAATTCTATTAAATACCGAATTCCAAATATTGGAAACTTGTTGTAATTCTAATTTCGACTCCTGGGTCATATCAATTTTTTCCTAGTGTATTTCTATGCCAAAAAATCCTCTACATGCCCTGAAAAGTGTTTAAATCACAAGTTATAAAGATAACTTCATTAAATACCAATATCAAAATTTCAAAAATTAGCTGTATTTCCAGTTTTGATTCCTGAGTCTTGGCGATTTTTGTCCTATTGCATTTTTGTCACTGTAAAGTTTTCAAGTGCCAGAAAAAATTCTTCTATTTACACAAGTGTTGAGAATTTTTCCCGAAAACAGAAGTGAATTAAATAGGAATCATCTCTTAGAAACTGATTGATTAAAATCTGCAAAAAATTGGGAAGACTTTTTTGACCTCTAGGCATGTAAAAAAATTGTAACTCAAAATTTAAAAACTCTGCAAACAAGAAATTAAAAAAAAAAAAATTTGAGCGTGGTTAACCAAGCTGCATGTCTATCGATTCAAAATTAATGTTACTTTTTTAGGATCCCAAGACGCTATTTTTCGTGTTGTAGTGAATTCAAATTCTAGAATTTTTTATTTTCCACCTACCCTAAATATAGGTTCGTCATATCGATTTAGCATCAAAATCAGAATTTTCTATTCAGAAAGCATTTTGAGACTGAACAATTTCAGTACAAGTTTCTCAAAGCGTTTCCACGACATTTAAATTGAGTGTTGATTATCAGACTTACCGAAAATCAAATCAATTCTTTCTTCGACCGTCAATGGATATGTGACGAGGTATTTTTTAGGTTTTACGGTCTTCAAGTAAAATAAAAAAAACGAAACTACTTGATAGTTCGTTTATTAATTCCGACGTTTCGGCCTAACACTGCGAGCTTTTTTCAAAGAACCTGAATTAAACATTCTTGAAGGAATAAAAACTTTTACTTTTAGTGTCAGTACATGTCAAAGGGGTTAAGGTTAATATGTGAAATTTATATATAATTATTACAGTATGACTGCAATTTAAAAACAGATATATAACATATCATCCACATAAAAAAGCCGTATAAAAAACTGAGAAGACCATGAAATTTGATTTGTTTAAAATTAAAAGTTCAATAAGAATTCGAATTGAAGCATACACGCTCTTTTGAATTTGAATCCGTTTTAATTGTTAATATTTACGTCCGTTGTATCTGAGAACATTTTGTAAAAATCTCAGAAGTCAAAAGTCGTGAAATCTCGAAATTCTGAAATTTTACAAAAATATATCGTCACTATAGTTGAAATTGTTTATTGAGGATATGAATTTATGCTTTTTAATTAATTTTTCAACGTTCATTCAATTATCTGGTATAACTATTTAGTTATTCTATTACATACTTATATTCATGATAGGAAACTTGTTTGTTCAGCTAATTATTTTTGCGATAAAAATGTTTGATTTCTGAAAGTTTTTTAAACTTTGAGAAAAGAGAAACACGTAGTTTCAAATATTTATAATTTGATTTTGAAAATATTACAAAATGTAACTCATTTAATGGTTAGGGAAACGTGATGCGAAATTAAAAAATTGCGAAAATTAAATGTTAACATCACCCTGATAGAATGGGGTCCATGACTTGACTTGTTAAAAAATGATAAACGATGTTTGAGGATTATTAGGATTTCGAGGTGATTGTTTGCTTTTCTACAATTTATGTTTCTAATCCACCCCGTATGGCGAAAGCTAGCACAACCCTCCATAACATATTTTCCCCCTCTCAACATATTCAGTTCTTAAAGCTGTAGAATTTTAGGGACAACATTGAGACTTCATTTCGAAATCTCGTCCTCTTATATTTTGTTTCTATATAGTGTAATTATTATTTGAAAATTTTATTTTGCAATGAATCATCAAGTTATAATATTTTATTCAACACCCGCGAGAAATATCTCATTTCCCCGGGCCTGTTTCGAGTGGGAAAAATAATACATTACCTGACTGTTGACGATTAGTATAAGTAATCAACATGTTTTCCCACTAGTACAATAATGAAATTTCATTACTTCACTATCAATA
>JAUMHM010000016.1:31630249-31646228 GCA_032362435.1 Melikaiella ostensackeni | reverse complement strand
TATTACGCAATCTCCGAACGTGAGTTCGAACCTGAGTACACGCGCACTGCGCCTTTATCTATACGCTGCTGGCGTTTTACGCTTGGTTGAACACCGTCTCTCGCACCGCGCACCGGACAAATTGGGTGGACCAGTAGTCGGCCAGCAGTTCTAGGAATCCTTAAACCAGGGTTTTCTAAACCGGGGTTTGAGTGTAGTTAATCCTTTAGATGATTAAACGAAATACTTATTTTTCTGTTTAGAATACTTGCTAATTTTAATTTGTTTAGAACTATAAATAGGAATTCACAATAATAATAGTACATTATGTACCTAAGCAGTAAAGTTAAACTGCATCCGAGTATAAAAGTCAACTTACTGCTGCGGTGCATACGATACTTTATCTGAATTAGGCTGAGTAAGCGCGAATTTATCTGCCCAAGGAGTGGGAGTAAAATAGCGCTTAATTGTACCGCGACGAGCGGCACGTAAAGTAAGGAGGGGGAAGTGAGAGAGTGCATCTTTCTCTTTCTCTCTCGCACTCTCTCACTTCCCCATCCTTACTTTACGTGCCGCTCGTCATGCATAATAAAGTGCTATTTTACTGCCGCTCCGCGGGCAGATAAAGAGCGCTTATTCTGCCTATTTTAGTTAAAAATCATTCTAGCACAGCCCGCACATTCAAGTGATTTCTTATCTCTATGAAGTAACCAGAAGACATCTTAGAAAGAAATGCAAGAAGGAAATTTAACTTCATACATTTCTTGTTCATACATTTTTTGTGGCATGCGCATATTTTCTTCTTTTTCATAAAATATTAAATTAGATTATCATGCGAGATGAATGGAAAATTGTTTCGGAATATTACAGAATATACTACTTTCACAATAAATATTATTTCTCACCAAATAATTACCTATTTATTGTGTATATTTTCTAAAAATGGATTTTTATACCTCAAAAATTAATTCAAATTTATTATCGCTTCATAATCTTCACAATGAACTTTACTTATGCACTTCCAATTTTGATGTATTCGTTTAGTCAAAGTTAGGTTCGTTTGATCCTACAAAAACATGAAAAAATTTACTTCAACACATTTCTTCATATTTTCTGCAAAATATGAGTTTGACGAGTGTGACCAAAATTTACCACGGCGACCGACACGTGACTGTCACTGACGTCATCTCTTGTCACTCCCAACTCTGAAGACAGCAGAAGTCTGCCAAATAAAATAGCATCAAGTAGTGCAGGTTGCCTGCTAGCAGGAGCTTATGATTTAATTACTGCATGTATCTTTATTTTATAAATTCGAGTTATTCAGAGTTAGGGGGGTCTACCACGTTCAAGGTTTTGAAAAATCGATTTTTTTGTATATTTCGAATCTAGAAGTTATTAGAAATGTACCCTGTAAAGGATTTTGGGGAATTTATTTTAGTTAACGAGTGACGGAACGTCCTCCACGGCCGCTCGCGGTCCTTTCACGAGCCTCTGTGCCAGGAGCAGAGCGGAGAGTCAGTGACAAAGCGAAAAGGGCCAGGAACCAGCAAAGGGAGGAGCAAGTGGCAAACCGTGAACATCTTCGTGACGAGGAAGGTGGACTCTTCGGCGCTGGTATAGCCGATTAAATTGTAAGTTTCTCCAAGCATGTTTTATTCCGTCACTTATGTTTAAACGCGTTTTCCCAAAAATCATGTTTTTCAAACTTCTTGGTAAGACTTCGACTAGAAGTGTTTGGCGTATCATGTCATTTTTTTTAATTGTTCAGCAGACATGTCGTTAGGTCAAGACACAAGCTTTTTTAAAAATGTTTTTTTTTAAATTTTCACAGCCCTTATTAGCTCAGAAAAACGATCGAAAAAGAATTGTTTTGTAAAAAAGTCTGCCATTTTAAGAGATTTCAAAATTTCCAAGAAACCTTGTGTCTAAACCCAGCCAACGTAATAACAATTAAAGACATATTCCACTTTTTCTGTTTCAGGCAACCTAAATGGACGAAGCCTTACCACCCGATTGACCTTGACATTTTTGCAGAGGCGCGGTCAAGGACGCTCCAAGGTCGCGGGTGTGAAATTTTTTTTTTCAAACCGATATTTTTAAAATCGAAAAATGTATCAATAGAAGGCGAAAAACCGTTTCTTGTTATCATATGTAGTCCCTTCGTCAGAAATTCTCAAATATAGGCTCGAAATTTTGGCCCGAAAATGGAAGACCCCCTTAATGTAGTGAAATTTAAATTTATTTATATTTGCAAATGTTTAAATTATATTCAATAAGCTTTGAAAAAGTCGAATTTCTAAAATAAAGATATGTCGCAAGTAATTAGAAAAATCAGGGATTTAGCTAAAAACCTAGGAAATTACCTGAATCCCGGGGTTTGGAAAAATCTTCCATTCTGGCGTTACCTTTTCTCTAACTCCCTGGTTTTTTCAGGGAAAAAGAACAGTTCCAGATCATTTCTCTGATTTCCTAGAGCATTTTAGGTAATTGGAAAAGTCTGAAATTTTAGCATAGAATTAGTCTTAATTTTGTTTTTTAATTTTTTCAGAATTTAAAATTAAAATACATTAAAGTATATTGCATATTATTTATCTCAACTCTGATCCATTAAAGACTACAAAAATTTAAGCCTCAAGTACAAAAATACGTTTCAAAAAGCTCATCGACGATGTTTAAGTTTCTTTCCAAACGTTTTTTCACTCGAAAATAAAAGTTTAACAATTTTTATTAAACCTGAACTTTTGTTAAGTCAATTAAAAGATTCAGGACTGCACTTTCTGTTAATCAAATAAAAAGATATAAATTATTTGTAACAACTACCTTAGCTTTTGCCCATGTACTGACGGAATGCATTTGTATTTAATCGCTCGACCATTCTAACTTCACATTCAACATTGCTTGTAAACAAGGTTTTGCCAATTTAACATAAAGCTCCTATACGAAGACAAAAGGACATGTCTTGGAACAAAGTTTACTTTCAAGAAAAAAGATTGTTGCTTTTAAAATTAATTAAAAGGCATTGTCTACGTGTTCCGAAAAAATACGGCTATTCATACCGAAATTTTGATACACGTAGCCACGTCCTGATTGATAAAAATGGTTTATTTATAAATTTGATTCATTGTCTAACGTTTGCAAATCGATCCGTAACAAATCTTACAAATTATACTGGTTTAATGTATTTTAATTTTAAACTCTGAAGGAATTATAAGACAAAATAAAGACTAATTCTATGCTGAAATTTTAGATTTTTCTAATCACCTAAAACGCTCTAGGAAATTAGAAAAATGACTTGAAATTGTTCTAATTCCCTGAATAAACTAGGGATCTAAAGAAAAGATAACACCTGAATGGAAGATTTCCCTTAACACCGGGATTTAGCTAACTCCCTAGGTTTTTAGCTTAATCCCTGATTTTCCTAATTACCTATGACAGATACATGTAATAATTAAATCATAAGCCTCTGCTAGCAGGCAACTTGCATTACTATATATGCAATTTGATTTGACAAAGACTTAGCTGCTCTCCTCTGAATTTGCTCATATGCCAAATTTTGATTAATTTATCACACTTAGAAATACCATGTTGCAAATTTTTATGTATTCTCCATAAATTGCCTAATGAATTTGTTTCTCTTTGTTCGACTACAAATACACCAGAGACTTATAATAAACTGAAAGAAATAACCATACCACCCGCCGTCATCTTTGTATAAATTTAAATACTGAAAAATTGTAGACAGCCTTACAACTCTCTCCGTTCCCGGTGTTGTGTCAGAATGTGAAACTCGGTTTTTGAGTATTCGCGCCGTTTCGGGATCTTCTCCTTACTATTGAAATTTGCTAGAGTTTCCGGAGATTACTTGTCCAAGCGGATCCCTTGCCGAGCCAAAACACTCTACAAAACACTACATTAAAACAATGCCAGGACCACCTGTTGGTGGAGGGCCTCGACGACTAGCAATGGACAGGTTAAATGAAGCGAAAAGTGAGTTCCAAAACATGATGCATATAAAGATAACACGCACATCAAAGAGTAATTGGTCTTCACCCCTGCATATGGTTTCTAAAAAAAGAAACCTATGGAGACTCTGTGGTGATTACAGAAGATTGAACGCAAGGACCATCCCGGATGTATATCCAATACCTCACATAGAAGATTTCGCGCAATCGCCCCATGGTAAGGAAATTTTCTCTACGATAGATACTGTACGTGCCTACAATCAAATTCCAGTCGCAGATGAGGATACACTAAAGACGGTCATAACGACGCCATTCGGACTTTTAGAGTTTCCGTATATGAAATTTCGTCTACAGAATGCAGCACAAACATGCCAAAGATTCATGGATGAACTTTTAAGAGAATTTGATTTTTTATATTGTTATATAGACGATATCATAGTGGCTCCAGAGAACGTGGAAGACACGAGCAGAACCTACGAGCGCTCTTCGACAGACTTAAGCAATATGGGGTGCTTATAAATCCAGCTAAGTGTGTCTGGGTATCGAAGAGAGTCAAGTTCCTCGGCTACGAAGTCTCAGACCAAGGAATGAGACCACTACCAGAGAAAGTTGAAGCCATAATCAACTACCCAAAACCGCAAACAGCAAGAGGAGTTCGTAGATTTCTAGGAATGATCAATTCTTACAGACGTTGCATACCTGTAGCGGCAGTTGTTCAAGCAGCTTCAAACGAATAACTGCGAGGCAACCTGCGGGGAATAGCGACAATCACCTGCAACGAGAAAGCACTACATTCCTTCGAGAAATCTAAGAAAGCTTTGGCACAAGCAGCTTTACAAGCTAACCCTGCTCCAAATGCTCATCTAGCCATATTCACGGACGCTTCGGATTTCGCACTTGGTGCAGCTTTGCAACAGAAGATAGACAACCACTGGCAACCTCTAGCTTTCTTCTCAAAAAAGTTGAGCAACGCAGAACGGGAGTATGGTGCCTATTATAGAGAATTGTTAGCTATCTACAAATCCATCAAGCATTTTCGACACATGGTGGAAGGTAAGAATTTCATGGTCTACACAGATCACAAACCGATCATCTTCGCTTTCCAACAAAAAGCAGACAAATGTTCACCCCGACAATTCTGACACCTAGACTTCATTGGCCAATTCACCACTGACATTCACCATGTTGCCGGTAGCGAAAACATCGTCGCTGAGGCTTCGTCAAGGGTAGAAGAACTGTCAACTGGTTTAGACTTTGCAGCCCTCGCAAGATTACAGGCGGAAGATGAAGAGCTTCAGTCATACCTTCGACCTGGAATAGCTCTACTGCTTAAAGAAGTTGTACTTTCAAGTACAGAAGTCATTCTATTTTGTGACATGTCGACAAGTACAGCACGTCTATTCATTACAAAACCATTTCGCCGGACTGCCTATGAGTTGAACCAACTTTCACACCCAGGAGTAAAAGCTTCGGTAAGACTAGTCACACAACGTTTTGTGTGGCCTTCAATCAAAACCGATTTTCGAATATGGGCTCGAGGATTTTCGCACCACCTTCAAGAAGACTTAAGCATATCCACATTGACCTTATCGAACCTCTACCTTCTTCACAGGGATATCAGTACTTCCTCATCTGCATCGATTGACATTCACGCTGGCCAGAAGCTTTCCAGTCGATGATATCAAGGCAGTTACTGTCGCAAGAATGTTATTCTCGAGGTGGATAGCCAGACTCGGAACGCCGCTCCGAATTACCACAGATCAGGAAAGACAGTTTGAGTCGCAAGTATTCAAGGAATTAAATGTCTTGATAGGAAACTCGACACTTCAGAACCACAACCTATCACCCAGCTTCAAACGGACTCACCGAGCGTTTCCACCGACCCTTGAAAGCAACAATCAGATTCCACGCAACAGAACGGTGGACAGAAGTCCTTCCAGCAATTCTTTTAGGTTTCATATCAGCCTGGCGAGAAGATTTACAGGGAACAGAGACCGAGATGATCTACGGAGAAACCTTGAGGCTCTCAGGAGAATTCCTCGTCTCCCAAGCTTCAGCAGACGATACCCAAGATCAGCCTGACTACGTAAAGAGATGAGACGATTCTTCCAGCAACTGCGACCCGTTCCCGTCACGAGGCATGGTACCAGGACAGACTGAAACCAGCCTACATCATCGCGGAAGAGGAACAGTAGAATACACAAGAACCACAACCCATGGTACAGCAAGTGCCTTTACCAGAGGAAACAGAAAAAGTTCCAATTCTAACGATCGAAACCAAATCAGGAAGACGAATGAGATTCCCCGCCCGTCTACATGCAGGTTTTTCTTGATAATCAAATAATTATTTTTTTTACAACAAAATATTTTTTTTCAATGTGCAATTATTATAACTTTTAATTATAATCAAAGTTTTCTTTACCGTCCTTGATCAAAAGATTTATTTTTACTACCTTATATTATGAGAATTACAAGAAGTTTTGCAATGTCTTTTCCAAAATCAAGCTTTACATTTTGCATTATATAATTTTAGATACAACCTAAAAATTTATATTTTTTGCGCTATCTCCAACTTTCAAGTTTCTAACACTTTCTGCAGTCGATCACTAGCAGGGAAGTAGCTGTGGCGGCTATATACCATATTAGCCACATAAAATTATTTACAACACACTGGAAGTCCCTATTAAGTCAGTTTGCAATATGTCATTCCGAGAATTTCGTTCGAGGATCAGGGGTCGAAGGGGTACAGAGAGCGGCACTTTACAGCCAGCAAACTCGTACAGTTACGTACTAACAAAGCGGGCAGTATCACAAGCGCATAACTTTGTCAGTTCGCATGGTCCGCACTTCGCTTCATTCGCTTTCAGTGTTTAGGTTATGTGTTACAAAATTGTCGCAAGAAAACAAGAGGCAGCGTTTATCCTTCAAAACAAACAAACATTTAGGGAAATTTATAAATATTTTTTACTACGAACGAAAATCACATAGAAATGGTTCATACGGCCCTGATTGTTGACACTGGAATCGGTGCGCTATATACTCAAGGCCATTTTGGGCACGAACAAAAGTCGGACTCATTAGGGACTCCCTATGTACTAATAATTGTTTGTTAACCTTGATCTCAAGATGACAGGAATTTAACAATAATAATTATAACAATCTACTAAGAAAATCTCTTCACGCGAGCCCATTAGCATTCAAAATCTTTCGTTTTAGACATCACTTTTCTTCTTATAAACAATTGCTCTCCATACATCCCTATCCTTACATACCTCTTTTGCTTCCTTTACATCCATGCATCGTTTCATGCACGTTCTTTTATTTCTACGATTTCGAATATCCCTTCTCTTCAGGGTCTCATTCACACATTCGAACCATTCTTTCTTCGGTCTACCTCTGGGTATGCTACCACTCACTTTACCTGAATGTACTTGATTTGTTAAACGTTCTTCACTCATTCTCTCAACATGACCAAGCCATCTCAGGGAATTTCTTTCACTCTTGTCAAACAATGTTTCTTCTACACCACATTCTTTGCAATAATACGTGTCGTGTTTGTTCCGTTTGAGATTGGAACTGAGTATCCTATATAATAAATCAGGTAATCTCCAACTTAGTTCTGTTCTACTTTTAACCGACAAACATTATTTTTTTTTTATCAAATACATCTCCAACATTCTTGACAGATTTCTAAGATAATATTTAGAGTTTTCGCAGGCCCATGCTCGAAGAAAATTCTTTCAAAAATATAATATCCTCAAATAATGATTTATTTTTATTTGCCATATATGCTTTTTATCCTTTTTCATATGCCTAAATACTGGGGACATTTTGACAACAAATGAAATAATTCGTAGGGAAGCATTTTAAGACAAAAAAAGGGTTCATTTTGCAACCACTAAATAAATGCATTAAAATAATATTTCAATGGACTACTGTTTACAGTAAACATACATAATGAATGTTAATGAAAATAATGGATAACCATACAACAATCAAGCCAAAATCAGCAGAAGGATAATACAATCAACAACAAAAAAACAATATTTCAAAATAACTATAGATTTTAATTTACAATAATATAATTTTATTTTTGTATGTTACTTGATACCTAAGAAATGAAAGTTAACATTATATTCACTTTACAGTTTATCACACTTTTATTTAGTATAAATTATTTTCGGCAAATTTTATAAATAATTGAATATTCGAATCTGTTTTATATTTGGAGACATATTTAGAACTTAGTTATCAAAAATATAATTACTTTTCTCCTATTCAGAAATATAAACTTCAGTATGAATAACTGCAAAACAGTATTACATTTTTGAGCATTATGAAAGGGAGAAAAAATATTATTTCCTCAATATAAAATCTTATTTGAAGAACTCATATGTAGTAAAAAATAATTAAATTTTGGTTTCACATAAAAAGCTACTTTCGTGATAATATTATAATGGACGGAAAATGTATATAACGAATGGCTACAAAGTAATAATTTTTAAGACACTTATATCATTATCAAAAGGGAAGACGCAGCGAGAGTAATAGAGTCATTGAAAGAAGGACAGGCAGCAGGCGTAGATGAAATCCTGAATGAAGTTTGGAAATATAGGGGAAAAGAATTGAAGAAGTGGGCGCCGCTAATGTGCATCAGGGTGTGGAGAAAGAAGGGTTGGCCAGAAATATGGAAAGAAGCGATGATGGTACCAACAGTGAAAACATGAAAAGGAGAAGGGACTAAAGTTTACAGGGGGGTGATGTTGATGACGGCATTAAAAAAGATATGCATGATAGGTATGAGATTGATAGATAATATTTATGTGCTATATTATATTATAGATGACGTAAACGTGAAAAACTATGATTTTTATGGGATTTAAATGGTTTTCACCTTACAAATAAAATTTGCGCCAAGTTTCACTATGATTTTCGTAATTAGCGCGTCAAGATACATGATTATACAGAGTTTCAAAAAAATCGGAGGTAAGGGCTATTCGGAACTTTATCCATTCTAATTATTATTACATCAACGTGTTATCAAGGCTCACCGAAATTCGGAGAACCTAGGATTTTCCCGTCTGACTTGTCGACGCTCGCCGAGTGTCCGTGAACCTCTCTTTCTCTTTTGTTTTGACCACGCACAATGTTTTAACTTTTGGATACTGTAAATTAGTTAAAATTAATTAAACTCGACTTTTGTCAAAATGTATGACTTGTGAGGCTGACAGGCAGCGCCAATATAAGTTTGTTTCCACCGTCGGGATTTATCAGTGAAGACGTAGCATAGTAACGGCCTGTTTTGACACATGCACATCAGCTGAGTGATAGATGGTACTAGTGTTTACACGAGCACCTGTGTTCCTTTAAGTCCTTTCATTTCAGGCGGTGTTTTGTAAATTTGTGTAAGTCTGTTTACGAGCCTTAGTGAATATATACTCATTTACTCATTTTTATTTTACGAAATTGTGAAATTGTATAGATGAGTTATTAGGTTCATGTGTCAGTTTTAAAATATAAATATCAGAGAGATATTTTTATATATTTTATTTCACTTTTTATCGTAGCACTAGAAAACACGACCAAAGAAATAGATTAGGTCACACCGCTACCCCTTTCCAACATCTCTTGGGGGGGAGGTACCCCTGTGTTTGGTCACAGAAATGGTTAAGGTTACACCACTACGCCTTCGCAATATCTCGTGGGGTGGCGGGATGGCACCCCTGTGATTGATCACAGAAATAGTTTAGCTCACACTTCTGCCCCTTTCCAATAATAATAGTAATTCCGGCAATAATTAAATAAATTTCGGGATTCGATCCTTAGGCCGGTACTTCTGGAAATTTTTCCATGTACTTTTACCGAGGTTCTGGTGGTTCGGATTCCACCTTAAGCTGTATCACCCCATTATGAATTTGGCTGCTACACAGGCTGTGGATGGTGGGGTTATATCAGGCAGCCCAGTATGTCAAATTATGCATACCACTCTCATCAGATCACTTGATTGCATTTAAAAAATGCGTCCGTGACTGATGTTACAAACTGGGATAGCCCCGTGCAGAATATTCAGTTTGGTACACGTATCCAACTCAAAAAGTGCCTGCAACATATCGGGCTGTGACCAGCTTGAGTATGAGATAAAATTCTTTTCCTTTACAATGGTAATAATAATTTTACATAGAATTATGCTTGAAAAAATCGGTGTACGTAGACGAAACAGACGAGAAAGTGCTAGGTTCACCAAAACTCTCGAGCTTAGACGCGGCCTGACATTGAACTTCTGAACAAATGTAAATTTAAATCTTCACATGTCAACTATTCAAATTTTTTAAACAATGATGGTATTCTTGTAGGTCAGTGGAATATTTTTTTAAATTTTAAGCTGCATTTATTTTTACAAATTACGTTGTTTTTCAAATGATTCTCTATTTTCTTTGAATCAAGCACTTGGTTCTTTAGATCAATTAATATTTTGTCAACATTGTTAATGGCCTGAATGTTCAAATCTGCTTTTTGGGACATATTTACATATAATTCGACCCCAGAAACTCGAAAATAAAATTTTTTAAATAGCCGTTTGTGTGTGTCTATGTGTAAAATTTTATGTTTGTTCCGTAATTTAAAAAGGAATACAGCTACGAGCATGAACCTTTTTATTTAGAATATTACGCGTCTGTCACTTAAACAGTTATCCGTTGTTACAAGACACAATGACTGACTTTTGATGAATTCCTTGATTCTCTGGAAATAAGATTTCCGGTAATACAGAAACATCTACATTAAAAATATTGATTCTGTAAGCTTTTTCTTTATTGTTAAGGAAAAACATCCTTCTATGAGGAAGCAAGTTTATTTCATGCCTAGGTGGAAGCAAATTGTTCATAAAATGAGCACAAATAAATACACTTATGATATGATATAGAACTTCGCAGCGGTTTTTGCATTCTCATCTCAATGAGAAGGTATTGTTTTTATGTGAAAATTTACTTTCGCGGATTTCATCAAATCTCGACGTTTTCGAACTCACGGATTAGGAAAAAATAGATTTTACTTCAGTGTATGTCTGTCGTTGTCGTTGTTGTAGTTGTCGTCCCCTGTGATCAAAAATTCAAATGTTGACCCAAATAAAGCGAGATACGAAAAAAAGTTGGGATATCAAAATTGTTGCTTTTACGAAAACCTATGAGCTTTCCTCTGAACATTTTTTGGTAGGAGGGATAGTTTGTTTTTGAGTAAGAAAAATGATATTAGAATATTTTTATTTTAATTTTTGAGCCAAACGACACGAGATAAGAAAAGAAGTCAAAAGAGTAGAATTTGTGCTTTTAAGAAGTCAAATAAAATTGCCGTTAAACATTTCCTTATAAGACCAATCGTAAATCATCAAGATAATTTTTTAATCGTCTGTTTGACTATTTATTTGTACATATTATATGTGAGCGCAGAAAATCGAGCGCGAATATTATGATGAGAATGTATTCCTTAAGGCCGATAGAACCTTAATTAAATAAATTTCTATTCTCATTTGAAATCAAAAACATGTTTAATAGAATGTACATCAAGAACATATAACACCGAGCGCGAAGTGCGGGATGAGAATGTGCCCGCGAAGCGGGCAGATTTTTGTTATTGTTTCCTTTTTTTTAATTGTCTGTATTTCTCTAGGTAGTTTCGGCAGCAAACAGCTGTTTGCTATATATACAGTAAAAATTTTTTCAAGTTGGTCATAGAGAAAAGTAAATGCAAGAGACACGCCATAATAATAAACATAAGAGCATCTTTTTCGCACTTCATGGTATGACTGGCTTGAAAACATTCTTATTATTTATACATACACTCGTATTAAAATCTGAAAAATCTCGTTAACAAATACACTATTATTTTGCAATGCTGTTATTCGCTGCATATCCCTGCAAGCGATGCGCGCTAAAAGTTTAGCGTACAAGCGATTCTGTACAACGCATACGAGCCACATTAATGTTATATACCTAGGATACATGTATGCATATAGGTATGCATGATAACGCGTGTGTTTAAATGCATGTAACATGTACGCCGTACGTTCTCATTGTGTACGAGCAGGAAAGCATAAAAACGGGCCATTATGTACACATAGAAGCCCGGTTCGTGGCGCAGCGATCGAGGAGGTGAAGTTCATTGCCTTCACGCAGCGCAAGCAGGCAAAGTGCGCGTTGTTTCTCAGTAAAAGTGTGTGCCACTGTGCCTCTGCACTTGCGCACAGTGCAACTACAGATATATATATACACACACACACACACACACACACGCTCATCTCGGATAACTGTGCCGGCCTCGGGTCTGGTCGGCACAGTAACAGGCGCTATTTAAATCCAGTTCCAACCGGATTTAAACCGACGAGTGAATGAACACTCAAGACCGCGTATATAGTCTCTGAACTCGGCACACGTACAAAAGTATATGCCCAGAGAGTCGCGATGTAAACAACTTGTGATACGGCACTGACTGTCTGAGCGACCATGAGTATATATATAGTTGAAAAAATAGGTTATATTACTACCGCAGAGTACTTCTGGAAGAAAATACCATAGAAATGAAATCAGCTTCCAGCAGAACCGCAGTAAAACACACCTACGGCCATGTCTCACGAACGCGAGATAGGTGGCCACAGGGCACGACGAAATCACAAAAACAGATCGGCGAAAAATCGTGTGTCTTGAAGACACGGAGCGACCCAAGAATGACAGCTCTCTGCATCCATCTCGTAAGTATCTCAGCATGTTTTTGGCACGCGGGTACGGTTTCGAGGTTACGAACCAACGATGGTGTCGCAACTCCGAGAGTACCGATCACAAGGACAATCATTTTATTCTAATATCCTTGGTATATATGTGGCAGATACCCTATAAGGTCTTGGTACCTCTCCTTCTTTCCCTTCTCCTTGACTGTAATGCTGTTGTGATTTTGACGCTGCAGCTTACAATCGCAAACTGTCGATGGCCTGGACTGATTACCAGAAAGCTTTCGAGTCAACCTCCAATAGACTTATCATCTTTCTGTTAGAAAGCTTGAAGGTTCATCCACACATATTGAGATGCATAGAGAGATTGATGACGCTTTGAAAAACTAGATTTACTATCTCATCTGGAGAACATCGTGTGACAACCAGCAGCGTCACCTTTCAGAGGGTCTTTCAGAGCGATACCATGAGCCCTCTCCTCTTTTGCATCACACTTCGTCCACTATCTCTCACACTACGCAATTCTCATGGGTACCTCTGTAGTGAGACTAAAAATCGCGAGCATAAGGTCACTCGTATATTTTATATGGATGACTTGAAGATTTATGCTTATGGAACACGGCATCAAATTGCAGCAAATTGGTATGGACTTTGGATTGGGCAAGTGTGCCAAGATTCATCTCATGCGAGGATGACTTGCTAGTATTCCCGACGACCCTGAGCTTGTGGACAGGAGTGCTATAGCCACCTTGGCGCTGGAAAGACCTATCTATACCTAAGCGTGCCAAAGAGCCGCATTCAGGATATAACATCAGTGAAGGACGCTCTCCGAAGCAGATACAAGCGTCTCCTGAGACAGATATGGTCTTCCAATCTGTCGGCGTTGAAAGAAATATCTGCAAATACCATGCTTCCCATCCTGGTTCTACTTTATTCATTTGGGGAGGTCTCTCGATGTCGCCACACATAAGATCATGCATATGCAGAAGAGCTTGCATATCAAGTCCTCCTTTCCACGCTTATACATCCCACGCCGCGAAAGCGGGCGCGGACTTCTAATTATCGAGTGTCTTTATGTCCGACTTATCTTGGGTACAGCTCACATTGTGGCAAACGGAAGAGAGCCTCTCCTGAAAATGGTCAGGAACCACGAGATGATTGTCAAAGGAGTTTTCCTTTACAAGGCCCAGGAGCAGGCGGCCGATATCCTTGGCCTGGATCTCAACATCAGAAGTGAGCAAAGTGCATTACTCCGTCTAGATGCCTCACTTCTAAGAGCCCGGGTGAAGAAAACAGAGGTCAAAAACTTCCTCGAACAGCTTCACGACAAAAAAATTCACGGAAACTTTCACAGAAATGTAAACGATCAGTCCTTGTCGATGGAGCTAACGTTTTGCTTTCCTTAAATCATCCGAACTTAATTCGGGCACAGAGAATTTTATATTCGCGTGTCAGGGCAAAGTAATTTCCAGTTTGGTATACCGCAACCGCATCTTACGTCGAGAAACTCCCGGCACTGTCTGGGCACCTGTGGCACATACTATCCGAGTGTCCCACTCATGAGAGAACGACGTATCTCTACAGACACAATGCGGCCCTAAGAGTGCTTTATTACCATCTTTGTCGCTCTTATAGTGTTAACCGTGACCCTGCCCTGCCGAACGCTTCCAGACAGATAGAGTCTATTAAGTTCCAAATTTACTGGAACTACAAGTTCAAGCTAAATTTCCCTATTGCACACTCGAGGCCTGACATCGTACTCCTTGACAAAAAGAAATGAACTATGTTCGTGATCGAATTCACGGCTCCGTCCGACAGCATCATCACAGTCAAGATGAAGGAAAAGGCGGAGAGGTATCGAGACCTTATAAGGGAGCTGCAGCGAATTTTCCGAGAATATTCGGTTAAAATGGTTGTCCATATCATTGGTGCATGTGAAAACAATAAAACACGTATTTAAAATTTGTCAGAACATAATCTGATATTTTTAACTTCCATTATAAGGGCTCAAATAAGTTTTAAAAAGTATTTCGTAGTTCCATGTCTTACCGTAGCCCCGTTTCACGGTATGCGAATGTTTCAAGAGCCCGAAAATGTTTGAGAACCCGGAAATTCTCGAGTTTTTAGGTTTCATGAAAATCCAAACCCGATCCAACCCGCGGTTTTATATTTTTTTGCACACCCTTACCTTCGGCTAAAAAGAAGAGCAAAAAGTGGCCTTTCGTAAAGAAATGTAGCGAAGAAGTAAAAAAGTGTGTCAATTCAAAGCTCGTCAACAGTGATAGGCATGGTGGAAGAATTGACAGAGGATTACAGTATACAGTATATACTGCATACAGAACGTCGCCGTCGGCGCGGGCGTCGTGAGCTGCGCCTCACATTTTGACGTCTTCAGGCAGCACGTGACTCGTATATATTTACGAATTTCACATATGCACTCGCTTTTTTTTGCTTGTGCTTACTACAGTTTTAGAAGAATATATACTTATACAGTATATATATATTTATTTATTTATTTATTTATATTTGTGTGTGTGTGTATGTGTGTATTTCATTGTTTTCACATGTTGTTTTTGCTCCACTATCTATAAAATACCTACAGAAATTTGTTAATTATGTTACTATGATGTGATCTCTAGCTAATTAGAACTTTTCACTCTTTGGCTATGAGTGAGCGACTTTATCCTACATTGTGGAGTTACGCGGCGCGCGCTTCTAGCAAAAAAAATTCTATTAAAGATGTGTATGTTATCACTTCAGGGTACGAAAAAGGAAGAGAGTCAGGCATTACATATTTGAAACATAAACATGTAATCCTAGATCATTCCAATAATCAATGGCTAAAAATCGAAAGAAGCAAACCGCTCATCCCCGTTTTACAGTAGCTTGAATGTTTTAAGTGTTTTTCACTTCCAAAAAAGTTGATTACTTTGCAGTTTCACAGACTTTCGCATTTTCCCTTAATTTTCCTCTTTTTAAAATAATTTTCCTTTTGTTCTCTTTTTTTATCGGGAAATTTCTCCCAAAAACAAATTTCATCCGAAAGTGGATAAAAACGCTACAAACAGTTGAGAACTACAAGGTTTAAAAATTGACAAATACATATCTAGAATTATTAATATCTTACAATACATAGAAAATAATGTTTCAATATTGAGATATAATCATTAAAAAATTGTTAGGTTGCTTTGTATCATCTTAGGGTGTGCAAAAAACCCGATACCCGGAGTTCGATCGGATCGCGTCGGGTTGATTCAGCTATGGGTCAAGGAGGGTTAGTTCGAGCGATTCGGATAATCGGCTCGGGTTCGAGTTTTTT
>JAUMHM010000016.1:31587333-31618440 GCA_032362435.1 Melikaiella ostensackeni | reverse complement strand
ATATTTCATAATTCACAATGAGAATTTAATAAATAAACATGTCAAGTCATAAACAAATTTTTCGAAGAAGTCGATCTTTTCGGAAACGGGGCGACATTAGCAAATTGATAATCATCGAATGGAATCTCAGTAGGGAATTTGTGAGATTATAAAAAACTCCCAACTCAGTTCATCTCCTTGTAAATTTAGAGTAAATACTTTTCTTGATAATATTAGAATCTCAACCGTGATATCACGGAGTATAAAACCCCCCTCCCCATCCCTGTCACGCTCCGTCACGTTCTGTGGAACCCCTCCCCTCGGCAAAAAAACGTGACGTTATTTATGAACGACGCTTAAGCTAGAAGAGAATAACATCCAAATGTTACAATATAGGAAATCAGAGTATTAGCGAAGTTTCGCCATTAAATACACTACCGGATAACTAATTGAAAGCAATATCCTTCTCTTAACCACCCAGCTTTTCATGTCGTTTGGACACCTCATTGTTAATTTGAAACTACATAACTATGACCCTCTTGCCATCCTCGAGGAATGAGGATTGATACAGCAACGTGCTTGTGGTATTCATCCTCTCAGCAGTCATCACTAAATTATATCCTCGCTTATATGGTGTTCCATACGTGACTGCGTATCACGTATTTCCAAAACTCTCGTAATTACTTCTAACGGTGCGGTGAATCTCTGAATTCAGTTTTGCGATGTTAGCAACTCCATTAATGGTTTATATGCTTTTGACAGAGAAGAACCGGTTGGTAACATTGAATTAGCATTTCAAAAAGAGAAGTAATTCAATAAATATTAGTTGCATCAGGTTTAGTTCGAAAAGGTTTCACAAAACTCATTAAAAGTATTAGTAATGATCGTGCGAGGAGTTAATTACTCCTGCAATCTTACGAGGTTCGTTTGATAAGTTTGGTAAAAAAGCAACTAAAACTCTTCTTCTAAGTTTGTCTTTATTTCTCAACATAGTCTCCTTTGAGGGTTACACCCTCAGTCCAGTAAGATTCCAATTTTTTCATCCCTCCAGAGAAGTAAGATTCCTCGAAGTCTGCAAAATTAGCATTTACGGCATATTACTCCTTCATTGGACGAGAATCACCGCCGTGACGAAACAGCACTATTTTGTGAGCCAGTTGTGACCGCTTTTTTTGTAGCTGGGCTTTTAAGCGGTCCAATAATGATACACAGTACGATTCTGTCATACTTTGATCCTTCTTCAAGTAATCAATGAGGATAATTCTTGGGAATGCCAAAATACTTCTTTGGCGCACTTTTATTAGGCAGTACTCACTGTTTTGACTGCTGCTTTGTCTCGGGTGTATGGGGGTGGATCCAGATTTCGTCCACAGTCACGAATCGACGCAAAAAGTTCTAAGGATTCCCATTAAACTTCGCGAAACATTGCGCTGAAACGTCTTTTTGATTACGCTCTTGATCGAGAGTCAGCAATCGCGGCACCCATCTTGCACACACCTACTTAACCTCCAGTTTTTAGTGCAAGATGTTATAGACTCGTTTAGTGTAGATGTCTACAGCCATGGAAGGTTCACGCACCTTGATTCGGCAATCTTCCATGAACATATGATGAATTTCTTCCATCACCATATGATGAATTTCTTCCATCATATCCGATGTGGTGACCTCAATTGGGCGTCCAGAGCGCGTTTTATCTTAAGTTGTGATTTGGAAGTCCGTGACATGCCTACACCAGGCAAGCCTCCCCACGACAAGGCTCCCTATGGCAGGTCCTCTCAGGGCATCACTTTCCACAAAAACTAGTCTCCACCGGTCATGTCTTCCCACTCGCTTAAGGCTTCCCTGGACATCCCTCTCCAGAAAGAAAGATCTTCCAGGGCAAGTCCTCCCAACAAGAACACTCGGATTTATGTCATATTCCGCATGACTTTTCAAAGTATAGAAACATCTTCAGGTTCAAGCTGTATCGGGCATGTCTTCCCACAGGGTGGCAAATTCGGGCATCACTCCCCAGAGTGAAAAAACGCAAAGGAGCTGCCTGACAGTATTGGGCAAGTCTTCCCACGGGCTGGCAATTTTGAGCATCACACCCTAAAGTGAAAAAATGCTAAATAGCTGCCTGGCAATATTGGGCAAGTCTTCCCACGGGGTAGCAATTTTGGGCATCACTCCGCAAACTTAAAAAACGCGAAGTAGCAGCCTGGCAGTGTCGGGCTAGTCTTTTGACGGGGTGGCTATTTTGGACATCACTTTTCATGAAAAAATGCTAAGTAGCTGCCTGTCAATATTGGGCAAGTCTTCCCATGGGGTGGCAACTTTGGACAGCACTCCCCAAAGTGAAAAAACGCTAAGTAGCAGCCTGGCGATGTCGGACAAGTCTCTTCCCACAGGGTGGCAATTTTGAGCATCACTTCGCAAGCTTAAAAAACGCTAAGTAGCAGCCTGGTAGTGTCGCGCGAGTCTTTCCACGGGGTGGCAATTTTGGACATCACTCTCCAAAGTGGAAAAACGCCAATAAGCAGCCTGGCAACGTCGGGCAGGTCTTCCCACGGAATGGCAGTTTGACAATTATCCTTTTGTTTCCTTACGTAATTTATGGATGTTTTCTCACTGCAAGCATGAATTTGGTTTATAAGTGGGGTAAGTGTGCCAAATTTCGTCTACCCTCTACATTTGAGATTATAAAAAGAGTAAACAAATTTTTTATGAGCTCTCAATGGGCATGAGTTTTCTTCAAACATTTGTGCATATATCCAGCATTCGCAATATGTAAATATATGATATTAATAGGGTATAATAAGCAAAATACCAAAAGTTGAAAAATCGGGAAACTTGTGTTTTTACTATAGCGACCGCTCCACTAGACCACGCCAGCAATTACCATCAAAGTAACGCATACTCAGGTACTACATCATAAACCCTACAGCGTATCGTAACTGCTAACTAGAAAAAATATATACTCACATGATCAACATGCGACTAAACCTAAGTTTGCAAAAACTCGCCGTCCTCCAAAAATTTCGGAAATGTCCCAATGATACAAAAATGCCACCATCAACATCAAAGTCTGGCAGATTACCAAGCCATGGTTACTAAACATCAACACCAAGCGGCATTGAGGATGCGATCATAGGAGGTGAGAAATCCAAGAGGACGAAATTAGGCACGGGGACGAAATTGGGTGCACCTACCTTACCGAATGGTATGGTAGTCTCATATGGTCTCATTGTTGGAATATTATTCTTTGGATTAAAATAGACTATTCTGTCAGAACAGCTAATTTTGTGTAACCAACAGCGTTTTTAAAATAAATTTGTTGATAATAATTGTTTATAACAACAACAAAATATAATCTTCTAGTGCTTAGTCGTGATAAGACATTAATTTCACATGATTTGACCAAAAAATCGAGATAAACAATGCTTCCAGGTTTCAAATACAACAAATATTCAATGAATCTGCTCATCAGAATTGTTTACAACAATAAAAAATATTGTTGAGTGTCAATAAATCCCGTTCAAGTATTATTCTGGACCTACCTAAAAGCACTTATCTTATGAATTTGCATAGAAGAATGGTTTAAACAATAAAAAATGTTAAGTGTCGATGCATCCAACTGAAGTATCATTCTCGAAGGTAAAATAAACGATTCTGCTAAAGATACACATTTTTTGTATCTAAAAGCGCTTATTTGATTTATTTACCTGAATTGCGTATAGCGATTTCCGGAAATTTTTGGTTTTTTCCAAAAAGCTTTGGATACCTCAAATTGACGGAAGTTTATAAATTTATCGAAAATTTCCAAATTTTCTCGTAATTTCTGATCTCCGAAAATTTCTCGAAATTTTCGGTAATTGCTACCCCGTGGGAAGACTTGCCCAATATTGCCAGGCAGCTACTTAGCATTTTTTCACTTTGAGGAATGATGCCCAAAATTTCCACCCTGTGAGAAAACCTGTCCGATATGACCTAAACTCGAAGATCTTTGTATACTTTGGGAAGTCATGCGCAAGATGACATGAACCCGAGTGCTCTTGTTGGGAGGACTTGCCCTGGGGGGTCCTTCCTTGCTGGGGAGGGATGCCCAGGGAAGCTTTAAGCGAGTGAAAAGACATAACCGGTGGAGACTAGCTTTTGTGGGAGGTGATGCTTTGGGGGGGGGGGGGGGGACCTGACATGGGGAACCTTTTCGTAGGGAGGCTTACCTGGTGTAGGCTAGTCCCGACCCCGACTTAACGTAGAGGTCTTTAATACTTTTGTTTAAATCTATAAATTCACTTAATTGACGGCGATATCAACGGTACGAAATTCGTCATATCTTCGGTAAATATTGCCGTAGTCAGGCAATAACACCAGTTTTCAAAAATAAATTTCTTATCTTACACTCCTTAGTTTTATATTCTGAAAAAAAATTATATTCTTTAATCATGTACATTCTCTTGATACAAAAAGAATTTATTGGGTTCAAGAAAATGTTGCATAGTTTATATTCATACCAATATTTTCTTGATTCAATGCCAATTACTTTTCCGTGGAATATGTTTTATGTATATTGTTTTTGTAGAATAATGTTGTAGTTCAGTGTAACTTGAGCTTTGAGTAACAACTGATTGTATAAATGCCTATCTAAAATTATGAAATGACAGCTCAGAGTAAAAAAATAGGTACGGTTTAGCAAATATTGAATATTTTCGAACAGAATTTCCTGTTTTTAATCTCAGCTCCACTCAGACCAAATTTTTCATCTAAGGATTTTGTGATTATCGGAAAATAAGAATTATTTTGAACTTACTTTCTGTAATTACGTAATTAGGTAAATATTCGTAGTTTATGAATATTATTAGAGTCTGATTTTCATATCTGAGTTAGACAATATGACCTAATTAAAAAATGTGTATTATTTCAATTGCTGTCATTTTTTGAAAACATATTACGTCTAATTTGCATAATAATATTACTCTTTGATTTTGAGGAAAGTATATGTACGAATGATTCCTCAATTTGAAAAGTTTGTGAATTTTCAAGTAACTGAAAAGGGAGTGGGTTTTACAAAATTATCGAGTTGATTAATTAGTTAGCATGAATCATAGGTTTTCAAATTCTGTGTATTTTGTACTGCTGTGTTTATTGTTATGTGATAAAAATGGTAAGACGGCGATTTTCGTATCTTATCTTGACATTAACTTATTGAGAAATATTGCTTGAACTGTACTATTTTTGCTTTATGAATATTTTGTCTCCTTTGCAGGTAAATTCTAAGATGATTTAAAAACAGACTTTTTTCGAAAATGGCACCCATACGAAAATTATTCCTCTCTTGTGAAATATTATCCTTGCTCTTTTTCGGTCTTAAAAATGTAGACTTTACCAAAAAAAAAGGATATTTTATTTATCGTTCATCCTGTGAATTTATCTGTTTTCACCCAAATACAGATTGTGATATTTGTATGAAAATGAACACTAAAGATCTTGTTCAGATTTTCAAAAATAATATTTATTAGTGATTATTACACAGATTATAAAGATTGATTTTTCTGAATGTTTAGCAATAATTGTTTTTCCAATTTCAGAGGCTATAGAAAATAAAACTGTATTATAAATGAAAAATCAGTCCGGAAAGAGGTCGGCAACAAACTCACGAGACGGCACTATTTTCCGTGATTAACGATACTGATAATCAACATTAACAATAACATTTCTTTTTTCAGGCATACTACAATTATTCAAATGATTTAAACAATAATTTTCAAAGACCCCCAAAAACCACCCCTAGTTTTTTAATGAAAAATTTCCAAAGTGTCTTTATCGAAATCAGCCATAAAATTTTAAAAATCAAAATAGTCACACAGATGACTTTTAAGTAACTCCATATTATGTTTTTAACCTCACAATAATGCTAAACAATCTCCCAATATAACCCCTAGTTTTTTTATTGAAACAATTCCAAAGTGTCTTCATATAAAAGAGACATAAGATTTTTTAAATAAAAAAAGTCACACAGGTCACTTTTAGAAAACTGCAGATTAGGTTGTCAATCCCGCAATAATATTCAACACACACACACACCCACACACACACACACACACACACACATCCGGATAATTGTTAAAAACATTGTATAAGACATTCTTTATTTGCAAAGCATTTAATTAAACGAGTGAAATTTTTTTTCGAAGTTGTTACCTCTACAAAGCTTCCTCTATGACATTGAATTTGATAAAAAACAGGCATCATCTCTGTATCACTATCGATAGGGTACACAATAAATTAACTTTATATGTTTGTCTGTTATCTATTTTGCGTTCGTCATTTTAAAAAAGTAAGACACCTTGTAGATTGTGTAAAAATGTTTGATTTATCAAATTTGTTTCAAAACATTTATGGCAGTCACTGAGGAACACGTTTTATGTTGAAGGACGATGTTTTATATTCAAAGATTTAGAGAAATTTTCAGTATTTTGGAAATTCAATTTCTAAGAATTTTTCTTTTGTTTAAATTATATCAAACTGAAATACCAACTACTACTTGAATGCTTGATATTTACACTCGAGAAATTAAAAATGCATAAAAATAATAATTTCATTGCAATTAAACTATATTTACCTACTATAAAACCTCAAAAATTAATTTAGTCTGAAATCTGAAAGGTTTAAATCCATATATAACATATTCCGTTAGAATAAAAAAACCAAGAATTATCATCTCAAATATTTCCTCAAATTGTCAAAAAGATAAAACTATGTACACTGCCATTACAAAATTACAAATTTTTGCAAAATTAAAGAAATTTCATGTTATTTGAAGTAATTTTAAATACGCAATTTGATCTTCCTTATCAATTTTTACAGCACTTATCTACTAAAAATAAAACACGTGTCAACTTGTTTTCGTCAGCTGTGTTCATGAAAAAGTAGTGAATAAATTTTTTCTTCTTGTTTGTTGTTATCTACTTAACATTTTTCATGAAAAAGTTGAGGGTCATCCTATACATCCATAGCGAATGCCCCGAAGACGTTTTCGTCTAGTGTAAATATTTTTCACATGACTATGATGACGCATTTTTTTATCCGGTATTTACTCCTTTTCAAAAATAATCCCCTTTTAGATTACTATCATTATATATAATTGAATGAAAATTTTAAACACATTTTGAAGAAAAATAATTTATCATACTTGCTTCATATTTTTTTTATAATATGACATAAGGTGTGCCAATTACCAAATAAGTAAAGTAAATTAAATGTTTTGAAAATATTCAAGAGCAATTAGAAATTATAATTGTTAATTCTATTACTGAAAATCATTATTGTAAAAAGTTAAATATATTTCAAATTGCAGTCATTCAAACCGAAACATGCCCGATCAAGCTGGAAATGTCGATACATTTTAAGTATCCTATGAAGAAAAATGTTGACTCTTCTCGATTTTTATGTAATACTTTAGTGTAATATAAAAATAATATAAAATGAATCACCCTGATATATGTTTGTTATTTTAAGCAAGAATCAGAACAGGTCTTACTTTCTTTGCAGTGAATTTCGCTAGATATACAAGAAAACAATTTTTTTCAAACTCAAGTTACTAAATTACTAAATTTTTTAAATTACAAATTTTTACTAAATTATCAAGTTACTAAATGAAGAGGACAGACCTCATCACTAGGGCGGAGAGAAAATTATGAAATCAATCGAATACTTCAAAATGAAGAAAAAAAAGTCGTGGGTTAGCATCCGAAAAAAAAATAATATAAAAATCAGAAATCTGATAATATCTTCTGTTCGGTTTTTGGATTTGAAAATTCAAATTTCTCAAGAATAGAACAAAATTCCTGATGCTTAAAAAATTATGGCATATCTTTTGTATATACAGTTTTGCTAGTGAAGCATACGAAAAAACTATAAACTGATACACAGCAATCGCTAAAATCCTCAAAAAATCGTTGGTATCCTTCCGTATCTCTTAAAATTCTTCGAAATCTCGTAATTTCTTTTGAAATATTTCAAAATCTCTTGAAATGCCTTATAATCATTTGCAATCCGCGGAAATCCTTCTTAAATCCTTAAAAACCGTACGTATCTTGAAAACCAATTTTGGAGTGGAAAAAAAATTATAAAAACCTTTCCGTTACCTGCTCAACAGTGTTTTCTTGTTTAAGTTGGAGACTATTTATGATAAAAATCTTATTTCTTTTTAAAAATATTAAAAAAAGATAAGCTTCCTAATTTTTCTCTCGTAATTAACGTACGGCATGTATGACGGCAAACGACTGCTCATATCTGCGCGTGCGCATGGATCAAGTGGAGGCTGGTTTGTTTACTATTTCTTAACCTTCATTTGTAAATAGAGATCTCAAGATGTGAGCTAAATAAGTAAATTAGAAAGAAAATTATGTGTAGGAAATAATATCATATCGAAAATCACAGATAGCTAGATTTGTTTTTTATAACATATTACATAATTTATATAATTTTCAATTATAGTTGTGACTAATTAGTGAATTTTTGTAGGTTTGAAACTTTAACGGTAGGCAGTCTCAATGAAAAGCAGAACTTCACTCGGAATCTCTCTTTCTTAAAAAATAATTTTACATATCTTTCAGATTTACTACAACAACAATAAAAAATCCCTTTTTTTCTAAATTGCATGTGTTGAAGTATTCGCATTTGAACTTCTCAAAAGCTCGCGGTCCTTTTCATCAAACTGCTAACCTTAATTCCACTACCCATATTTCATGTGCGAATTTCATAATTATTTCTTATTTTTAGATGTACCCCCCTCTGGATTTGAAAGTTTTAAATGTGATATGAGCAATTTCTATTATGGAATATCAAATTAGCCGACGGATGCAATAACGTCACTTGCGCTCGAAAACGCTCCTAATTTTGTCGGATTTTTAAAAAAATTGTAGAGGTCGGGAGCATCAAATTGACGTAAAAATTGAGATTTTCCTGGTTTTCGATTTTTTTGTTTGTGAATACATATTAGTTTTAGGGAGATATGTTACAAAAAAAATTGTAGCTCATACAATGGGCAAAAGCCTTATTTCATGTACGATTGTAAAAAAAATCATTTGGCATTGGCAAAAGTCATGAAATGTACGTTTCTTATGAAAGAGCTTAATTGTACCATTGAATGTTGTTAGTAAAGATAGTTAAAATTTTGACACCTGTCGCGTACGATAGAAAAGAAATATATAGTATAATAAATATGAGATGAAAAATCTGAAACCTGGGCACTGGGAAAATTTTTTTTTTTAATTTCTCTAGTTCTTAGAAAAGGCTCCCAACAATTTCTCCATTCCTACTATTTGATCGAATAGCAATATAGGTACATCGATGGGAGGACGAAAGAATAACTAATATTCTTCACATCTCAGGCAATCCTTTTTCTATCCAAATATCGTTCCAGACCCTCAACATCTCCTTTCACATTCCCTCGCTCCAAAATCTCAAAGCATCATTCTCTATACCATCCACTTATGTTGTCTTTTTCCTTTTCAGCCCCGCTATCAACCTGCCTACCTCTTCTGCTTATCACATTATCTCTATCCTCTTCTCCCCTTATTGCCCTCCTCTTTTCTCCTAATACCCTTTTTTCCACTCCTCTCAACAGTCTTTTAAAGTACCGAGGCCACCCATCCATTTCGATTTTCCCGTTTATGCCCTTCCTTCCTCTCCTTTCCCTAAAATTCACTTCCCATTCTTTCTCTTTCCTCATCGCTTTTCCCACCTCTTTCATATACTTTCCCTTCTCCAACTGTCTTTTTTCGATTAACCGTTTCTCTTGTTCTTTCCTTCGGCTATATAATTCCTGTTTCCATATCTCGCTTTTTATCTACTTGCTCATACATACCTTTATTATCTCTTCATTCTCTTTGCATTCTGCGTCCCACTGTCCCCTCTCAACTCCACCTCTCCTTCACTATGGCCTTATCTCTTCCTTTATCCTCTCTGTTTGTTCCTTTACATTTTTAACGCGTGTATCCACGTTTCCTTTTTGAAGCCCTTGACTTCCTTCTTTTCCATTCTGTACCTAAATTTTTTTAACTTGTCCTCCTCCCATCAACCTTTCCTTTATGGCGCTTCGATCCTGGACGTTTCAGTGTTGCTGTCACCGGAAAGTGTTCAGAGCCTATTTTATTACCTACTTTCTTTTTATCTATTCACTGCCTTATTCTTTCTTCTACCAATATGCAATCTATCATCGTCTCTCCTCTTCCTATAAACGTCACTTCTTCTTTTCGTCTCCTTTTATATTTCGATTGCATATAAACCACCCCTCCTCACCCAACAGATTCAAAAGAGTTTTACCCCTCAGTCTAGTTTTATGTACTTTGAATATCTCCTAAACGTGTCGCTTTTTTCATCGCATGCCTCCTCTCCTAGCTCTCCGGTCCAGGCGTTCAAATCTTTCTCAACCAACACAAAGTCCTCATTCGTTTCATCCATCTATTTCCTTATTACTGTCCATCCTTTCTTTTTTCTTCCCCTTCTATACACACAAACTGTAACCGTCCTCTATCTTTCTACCTTTATTCTTCTCACCATCACTTCCCCCACCTTTTTTTCTCTCTCTCTCTCTTTCATCTTCTATCAGTCCCTCAGTCCCCTTCTAACACCTGACACCATGCCGCCCATCCTCCTACCACTCTCGTGTTCTTTCCTCGCTTCTTGCGTCATCCATACACGTTCCTTCGGCAACATTTGATTCAAGCCTTCTAGACCTCTTTATCTGTCCACGTTTTACTCAGCATTACGACGTTCCATTTTTCCACAGCCTCTCAGAACCCTTTGTTCTTGTTTTTTAACCCTGACACATTCGAAAAAGTCACACTCATTTCTCTCTTTTTGTCTTTCCCTCTTCGCCTTCCTTATCTCAGTCTCTCTTCTCCCACTGGAACCCCGCCTTCTTCATCCATCTCTCATTAGCTTTCTCTCTCCTTCTCACTTGTATTGTTCCCTCTGCTCTCAGCTCTCCTCTCTCTGCGTTCCAGATCCACGACACCCTGTTCACACATAAAATGTCTCTCTCTCTATACAGACATTACCCCTGTTTCTCTTCCCTATCCATGCTTCACGCTCGATCATCCACTTTTTCTTTCCCTTTTGCACATGGCAAGTCTTCTTCAATTCTTTCACTCCTTCCTCTCTTTCTCTCAAAACATTTTTCTTCTTCATAATTTCTCTCTTTTCTTCCTAGTTCCCTCCTTTTCTATGAGCACACTCGTTTCCTCATCTAGCTTACCCTTTCACGCCTTTACCTCTTTCCCTTTTGCACATGGCAAGTCTTTCTCAATTCTTTCACTCCTTCCTCTCTTTCTCTCAAAACAATTTTCCTCTCCATAATTTCTTTTTTTTCCTCCTAGTTCCCTCCTTTTACTATGAGTACACTCGTTTCCCCATCTATCTTACCCTCCCACGCCTTTACCACTTCACAGTTTATCTTTACCATTTCAAAAAATAAATTTGAACGTGCTTATAATTAAGAGTTCAGAAAAACGTAAGTCTTTGCAGAAGCAATAAATTCTTTATTTTCTCAACTGGGATTGATACAAGAATTTAACATTTGTATCCGAGGACTCGGTTCAAAGTCTTTAGAAGTGGCGACTTTTCCCCACATTTTCCATTGAAATCATCTTCATCTACATACCGAACAAAAACTCCACCAAGATTCATTTTCTTAACGTATTCAGCCTTCTTCTTGATGGATCTGAAAACAAATTTTAAAGTTAAATATAGTCATCATTATATAAATATAAACTTGAACAACTTTAATTTGAAGACTTACTCAACATCATCATAGGCAAGAATGTGATGCCCTTTGTAGATGTATGGTACTTGCTGTTCTTTGTCATAGAGGTGCATCCACTCTGGATTTTTCAGCACTCGACAGATTTGGTAATATTTTGGCAAATCATTATCAATTGAATCACCTATTTGATCTAATACTACGTAACCCGCGGATGGTGCACCTCTACCAATTTCTTTTGGATTAGCCAAAGTAAAGGCTTTTCCGGAAAAAGAAGTTCCTAGTATTAGCTTTGTTGGTGGAGCACCTTGTGAAATCCAGTACTTCACAACATAATCCTGAAAAAAGAATTCATTAAAAAATGATCGCATGATTTTAAAGTAAATACAGGGTAACGGAACCAATGATTGAGGGGGATCCTACTTTCCGAGGTCGAAGATAAAATTCTTTCTACTTTCACTATTTTTGCACGCAATTGCTCCATCACGTCAGGTTTTCGAGATATCCTAAGCTAAAAGTTCAAAAATCGCGGTTTTTGCCTATATTGGAGGTTATGTAGCATAACGATTTTAACCTTTATTGCAAAATTACTGCCAGCATCTTAAAGTACAAGCCTTGTCCTTTCAAATGCGCTTTAGTGTGCTCAAAAATCTTTTTTTTTTCTTTGAGATATCCAATATTGAAGTTTACTAAACGTGAAGGTGTACAAAACTTCAGAAATTCATGTGTATTCCAAACTTCAATATTTTCAATATTGGATATTTCAAAGAAAAAAAAAGATTTTTGAGCACACTAAAGCGCATTTAAAAGGGCAAGGCTTGTACTTCAAAATTCTGGCAGTAATTTTGCAATAAAAGTTAAAATCGTTATGCAGCATAACCTCAAATATAGGCAAAAACCGCGATTTTCGCATTTTTAGCTTAGGATATCTCGAAAACATGACGTGATTGAGCAATTCTGAGGCCAGATTCTTGTTCAGAACGCCAAAAACCTTCGGAAAAGTATACTCTGGTTTCTGGTTCTGGAATCTTGTCGGCCTGCGTAATCTATAAACGGCAAGAACTTTCCAGAAAATACATGATCATAATGTCATCTCATCATATGGTTCATAATTTCAACTTTTTTCAGAAACCATTAAGTAGTCGAATCACGTAATTGTATCAGGATAATTAAATATGTCGTTACACTTCCAACTACCTATAATAAAACAAGAATTTTCCTTGACAAATATTATGCTCCAATATTTATGCTATATTTTTAAAATTATATTTTTTGTTTAATATAAATATACGATATGTATACCTGTTGAATAAAAGTATTGTCAAGATCGAAGAATCCGTAAGCAGTAAATCTCAAAGGATTCTGAATCAGTTGCAAAGTGAATTCTCGAATCTGAAATATAATCATTTAGCGTATTATTTTCATATATTATACAATTATTATTTATTGATTAGTATTTTGTTTATAATTTCACATTTTTATATACAAACATCTGTACGAATCATTTAGCGTATTATTTTCATATATTATACAATTATTATTTATTGATTAGTATTTCGTTTATAATTTCACAATTTTATATACAAACTTCTGTACGAAATTGTTTATTCGTCGCCGGTTCGTGTAACTCATTGATGATGCTTCCAGTTCTTCGGGCCTGAAAATATATTTTTACTTCCTTTGCACAGATTTTCATTAAAAATTGTAATTCATAATTTTAGGTTATTCAGTTTCGATATAATCATTTCCACTATCAGTTTTAGACATTAGCATATTTTGTGATGAATACCTCATGACTCGTCCTGTCGCAAACGAAGTTAACGATCAAAATTTTTGTTACAAAGAATATGAAAGAGGTACCAGTCCTGACAATTTGATCATGTTTCGTTACATCTCTTGATATCATATACTCTGTATACGTAGTGTAAAGTATGGCAATTATTGCAGTAGTAGCAAATATTAACGATAACAACAAATGAAAACTGAAAATATCGTTGTGGAATCTGCAAAGTTTTACTAAATCCAGATGAATCTGTCTAAATGAATATGACTTGTTATAATTATTTATGATGATTAATATTGCTTATTTATATACAATTATTGTATATATTTATACGATAAGTTAATTTTTACTTTGAGATTCTGATTACGCCTGTGTCGTCATTAGTTTTTCTCCCAAACCTAATAGATGAAGTTTTGTTAATCCCAGTTTTAAAATAAATCAACTTCATGTACTGTGGAAGAGATGGAGAAGTTCCTGACAGTTTTTCCAAAAAATTGTTCAACTGCTCAAATTTTTGTTTTAAACACCTGAGAAACAAATAAAATGAAACAATAATGAAAAATGTATGGTATTAGAAAATTAGTGATTCAATTTTGATACAAATCCATACCACGTTATACCGATAAAATAGAAGTCATTAAAAGATTGGACAATTACTGGATAATGATGTCTGATTGAAAAAACAGGTTTTATGCGCCAGCTACACAAGAGGCACATAAATGTAGCACTTCTCCAATTAACAATTATTACTGCTACGTTAGCTATAATAATAAAACCTACAAGACAAAGCTGTCTCTTGTACATTTTATCATAATTTGCCGATATTCCTAATTTCCGTAATGGTTCATCTACTCTTTCAACACTTTTGATCAATAGTTGTAGATCCTTTAAAAATGGAATGCGATTCAAAGTAAACGAATTAATTTTTCTCATTTGAAAAGGTGAAAAAAACTTATTAAAACTTACTCGTTGTCGATACAAGCTCATAATGATTATGAGAAAAGCGGCCAAGATATTTGCGCAACGGTAAGCTACAAAGAAGCCGGTGCTATTATGACTGTAATCATGATCGAAATTTCCCATAACAATTTTTTTGTCATTAAACAGAGATAGGTACACCAAAAAACCATAAGCTATGGCATAAATTGCTGAATACATAAAACTAAATACGAGTTTCAAGTGAGGATTACCCAAAGGATATTTAATAACACCCCCACAACCAATTATCCAGCTGGAAATTATCATTGGCAGTAAGGCATCCTCAATATTTTTCGACTTAGTTGTTATACGTACACTCATCGTTTTTTTAATTTTGCACTAATGAATTTAAGAAGACAATAAAGGAATAACCAATCGCTCATACGTCATTCGTCGATTTCCAGGGGTCAAAGGTCAAAGATGAGAGGTCAGAAATGTTAGAGTTCAAGTGTCAAAGGTAAAACGCAAATATGCCTTTACGAAATTTTGATCCGCTGCTTTAGACTCTGTGTGATATAATGAAGGCCTTTTCAACACTGTTACAATAATAAACAACAAGTCATGATGTAAACTTATGTAAAAGCAAAAGAATGCATGGAACTATTTCATGTTATTACTATCTTAAAATCGAGTTAGATTGACAAATCGATATATTACCATTTTCGAAACATAATGATCAATTTCCAGACCGATTAGTTCATGCATTATGAACTGTAAATCAGAAAAAAATTTCATATCGTAATACAAATAATTACTAAAATTTAGTGATTTTTATTTTTTAAATTAAAATTGAAATTGGTGCATTTTGTACTCTATGAAGTTTGAAGTTTCAGAAATGCACAACGCGTTTTATGGAAAAACGATTTTTTCATGTGGTTCATCTAGGTTTGAAACCAATATATAGGTATGTGGTGACATATAGCGTGACTAGGTTGTTTCGGAGGCTTTGGAGAAACTAATCGCGATCGATTTTATCGATTTTACATCATATATTGCACAGGTTGATACAAAAACAGAGCAAGGTAAATAAACATTGTTTGGCTTCTTGTTTCTCATTTTTCATTAATGGAATTTCAAAACGCGTACTTGCGAAAAAACCTCCTGTTGTCGATGTAAGTAAAAAAAGCTTAATCAGGCAGTTTTCACGATGATACATCTTTACGAAAAATCGTGTAAATCCAGAAACATTGAAACGGGTATCATTCCAAAAATTCTAGAAAATTCTGATTAAGCAAATTAATTTATCAACAAATTTATTGTGTATCATGGATGATAGAGATCGTTGATATTAACAAATTAAAAATTTGATAATTAAAAAACTTCAGTTCTCAGTCCGAAAATTCAGAAATCCTGGGATTGGAATTCAAAATTTTCAAAAATTGTAATACTCAAAATTCTAAAATCCGAAAAATTCGGATATGAAAGTCTAAGAACGGAAACATTCAGAAGTTGACATTCACAAAATCGAGAAATTCAATTCCTAATTGTAAACATATAAGAACTTTTAAATTTCGACACTAAAAGCAACAATAAATCAACAATATATTAACAATAAATTGATTAATAACAATTTTAAATGAATTGATAACACAGGCATATAAAAAAAAAGTTTGCGGTACCAAAAAGGCGACCTATATAGCATTGTAGTATTGATCAAGCATAGTCAAAATCCAAATTTTTGAAATTTTCTCCTCACTCGTTTATTTATTCCAGCTTGAATTTTGGATTCAAGTCAAATAATCTCATAAAGCCACTGAAAATTAGAAGTCGATTTTTTCGCTGCAAAATGAATTCTTTAATAGCTCTTATATTTAAAAAGGTTTACTCAGGTTCAGGTTGAAAAAACTTTTTGTTCAGAAGTTATTAACAAACAAAGTTCAATGTTACAACATGAGTAACATTTTTCTCGGGAACAACTAAATGGATTTCGACGATTCTTACATTACATTTTTTTCTAACGTAAGTCTTAGGAATCTTTTTCCCGATTATGAAAACATTAAATTCGTTTAGAAAAAATATCAATTGTTACTAAACAAATTGAACTTTTTTCCTCGTAGAAGAAAGGTTCTTCTTCCTGATGCCGTGGAGCAAATGCGATTCTCTCCACGGCTCGATTCGTCGAAACTTGCATTTTCTCCACGTTGTTGAAAAATAGTATATTTCTCAACGAGTGCAAAAGCAGCTTTTTTAAAGAATGTGAAGTTTGCAAGACGAGCAAAATAAATAATAATATAACGAAAATAAAGTATCACTCAATATAATAGATCAAGTTCAAAAAAATGTACTAGACAATAAATAATTAATTGTTCACAACATAACAAATATGTTCATCGAAAAATTATTTTTGCATTTGCTAGTATTTATTCATAGAATTGCACCACAGACCATGTGACACTAAACCGAGTGAATGCTTGCTGCTCGGGGTTAGGCCCTTTTGTTCGCCGGTACCCCCTTGGGTTTGGCCCATGCTTAACTTCGATGTTTCATAAATCGGAAACTATTTGTCGGATTTGCATGAAATTTGGAAGAACAACGTTGAAGAGTGGAGATTATCGATTACACATATCCGTCATAATCTTTTCGGTAATTTCGTAAAACACAAACGTTTTTCTTGCGTCCTGGAAAATTTGGAAAAACGGGGTTAGGCCCTTTTGTTCCCCGACCCTTCAAATGGTTATCACTAAATGCTTCATAGTACTATAGGCAAGAGGATTATCCCCGTATTCGTTCACCTACCGACCACTCGTGTTCTAGTCGCTATTTTTGACTTTAATCGATAGTTTTTATTGTGCAGAGTCCATGTAGAAAATTATCGGAGAACTATTCGGGGCCAGAATAGACCGTTCTGACCGCTAATGTGGTGCTGTCAAGACGGTTTATTATAGCGGTGAGTAGAAGTAAAACGTTTTTGTATGGTCAAACGCTAGTCTTGACGAGCTAATATAGCGCTAGTCACTCTGTCTTGTGAAATTATATTTTAGATGGTGGACGTTAAAGATTATTCCAAGGACTGCCTAGACGATGAGAAAAAAATTTATTTTCTGAATGTTTATTTTTCGCTTTTGGCACTTTTGAACACCCGCGCTATTTTTGAAAATGTGCGAAAAAATATTTGGGTTCGACAATTAGGAATATTTTTGGTCCTGACGAGCTAGGCAACACCCAATTAGGGCCCGAAAGGACGAGTAGATGATGAGGAAATTTTTCTTTTGTCAATGTTAATTTTGTACTTTTGATACTTTTAAACACCCTGAATATTTTTGAAAATGTACAATAAAATATTTGGGTTTGGAGTTTAGAAAAATGTTTGGTCATGACGGGCTAGTCAGCATCCGACTAGGGCCCAAAAAGACTGACTAGATGATGAGAAAAAAAATTCATTTTTTTAATGTTCATTTTCCATTCTTGGTACTTTTAAACAACCTGGATTAACTTGCAAAGGTGCAAAAAATATTTGCGCTTGACACTTAGAAAATTTTTTGGTCTTTACGGGCTAGCCCCGATAATTTCCTACACGGGAGAGAGAATATGTACGATTTTTGGATTTGAAGGAGGGGGCAATCTGAAAAAAATGGCTGCAAACATGGCGGAGCCAAGGTAGCTGTACATCTTTAATTAAAGGTGAATAAATACCTTGAAGTTAAGTAATTTTTTAAAATTCTTGTCGAAATGTGCTCAGGATACTTGTATAAACCTCGTTTGATCATTCAAACTCATTCAGAATATAATTCAATAATAATAATTCAATTCAATAATCATTACTAAAATCCATTTCTTACGTTACAAATTCAATTGTTTTTGACTTTTGTCCCCATGGCTTAAAAGATACCAATTTTATCAAAAATTGTTTCGGCAAAAGTTGTAGAACAGTAATTTCTGAAAAAATAAGCATTATTTGAACCTTTTCAGATCAAAATTACACCCTCTAGCACGACTTGTACGTAAGATTGCGCCTCATGTGATAAACACGCCATACAGTGGGGCAAAGGATGTGCATATGAACCTTGTTTCCATAAATAGTGCATAAGACTGTCCTTGTTCCTCGGAGCTAGTTTATATTAAGCCTTGAAACAAGCCCACTTTTGGGCTTGAATCAAGACTTTTTCTTTGTGCTAGATTCATATTTTTAGAAGGAAACGGAAGTTGAATAATATTAACTTAAAACTTAAATAATTTAAACATTAATTCTTAATTTTTTTATGAAAAATGTAAAAGACAAATACATAATTTGGCCGTTTCTCCTTTTCCCTTTCATTTTTCTCTCATAATCAACTATAAATATAACACCAATGACTCTATGCTATGATGATTTGCAATTAGACAACAGTTGTATCACGGTGGGCTTGGATTGAGTTCAACCCAAAAGGGCTTGCACCTCTCGTCTTTCTTCTAAAATCATTTCAGTAATGCCTCACGATTATTTTGAGACCAAAAAGAAAAAAATCGCTGGAGGTATTATCGAATGAACTTGATTCTCCATTTTTATTTTTAGGTTATTATGTATATTTTCATAAAAATAACTCCAAAGCGGTGCTCTTGTAGCTTAAACACTGTAGTTCGGCATCGAAAAAATGTAACTTAACGTTAAACACCTTTGGACATCTGGGATCCATTAAAATTTTGGAAAAAGTGTGCAGAATTGCAGTTTTTATCAGTTTGAAAAAAATTTGTTTGCTTCAGAGCATGGTACTTTAAATTTGTCTGGCTAAAAATTGAAGTACATTAAATTCCCCGTAAAAATAATAAAAAATAATTATTTATCTCATATAGTTTAGGAGATACAGTATTCATTACCTGAAAAATTTGCGAAAAAAAATATTTGGTTTTAGTTTTTGTGAAATATCATATTTCCTGTGTACTGTAGAAATAAATAGTCACGATATAAATCAAAGCAGACTTAATTTCAAGCAATTCTACAAAAAAATGTTATATGGTACCTCTTATACGTCCGAAGTTACAACATGTTGAAAAAAGACACTCTTATGAAAGTTCGTTAAAAAGTTTTTTTTTTTAATTTTCGCGTTTCTACTAAAATTTGTTTTGAAAGTTGTTCTTAAAATATTTAATGTATATGTAAAACTTTAACAGCTCCTGAAATGTATCCATAAAAATGAGTTTTCTCTTAAAAGTCGGTGCCCTTGATTTTTATGGATATATTTAGGAATTATTAGAGATTTTCAGATTTGTATATTATTGTATGTATGTTTCATATTATAAGTAGTGTAGAAATATTGAAGAAATATTTTCAATGCTGATAAAAACTGCAATTTTTCACACTCTTTTCAAAATTTTAATGGGTCTCGGATGTGCAAAGATGTTCAACGTTTAGATATTTTTTTTTCGATCTCAAATTGCAGAGTTCAAGCTACGATAGCATCGCTTTGGAGTCATTTTTACGAAAATATACATAATAACCTGAAAATGAAAATGAAAAATTAAGTTCATTTGACAATCCCTCCAGCAGTTATTTTCTTTTTGGTCTCCAAAAAATCCTGAGGCATCAGTGAAATGATTTCACAAGAAAAACGAGAAGTGCGAGCCCTTTTGGGTTGAACTAATCAAAGCCCACCGTGGTATATTATTTAAAGCAATTAAATGATGAACCAAGGCATATTTTGATATGGAAATTATGCATCATCACTTTATCAACATTTTGTTGAACAATAGAAAATTCTCGTTAAGTACATATGTGGGTATCCAAGAAAGCAATATTGGCAACCTAATTTTAGTTTATTCTGCTGAAAAAAAGAACCTTACATACTAAAGCACGTCCGAATTATGTATATGTTTATCACATTTGTTTAAACAAAAACACAATTGTAGTCTAATTCCAAATCATCATAGCAAAAGGTCATTGGTGTTATATTTATAGTTGATTAAGCAGGGAAAACCAAACTCATATTGTATGCTGAGAAGCGGCCAAACTATGTATTTGTTTATTAAATTTGTAATAAACCGGAAGTAAACGAGTAGAAATTAATGTTTACTTATTTGAATTTTAAGCGAACATTATTCTACTTCCATTTTCTTCTAAAAATATGGGTCCAGTATATTTAACCCTTCGTCACACAGGTGGGTCGTTTATGACCCAGTCAAGTTTTCCTGCTCAAGTATCTCCGAAACCCAAAGATGACGAGGTTTGACTCTCCTCCCTAAAAAAACTTCTTGATAGTGGAAACTGAACTGCAAAGGGACGCCGCGATTGATTACTGTGTTTCTGAGGAGGAAAGATTTCAAATCAAGCTTGTACCTTAAACGACCCTCCTGTGTGATCGTGTTAGTGTTTCGCGGCGGTAAGTAAATTTTATTTCTCCTGTCTTTCTCGATTTTTTTCAAGTACTTATCGGAAGAATAAAGTTTACCCACACTGCGAAAAAAGGGGGTGGAATTTTTAATTGTGCTAAGATGAAAATTATTCTATTTGCGTGCGACGATTTATTATATGCATGAATCAAAAAATTACCCTATTTTCAAGTGTGCGAATAAATATACTTTTTGGAACTGGAACACATAAGAATATATATTTCTGACAGTTCATTATTTGATCTTTAAAAAACCAGAGTACAGTTTCTTGATATTTATTTAATGCAAAGTTATGAATTTCTTAACAAAATTTCCATGTTCTCAAGTCTTTGTTTATATTTAGATTATTATTTGGAAAAATGTGACATATTTAATTCAAAGTTATTGTTGTTGTTATTCAAAGTTAATGCAAAGTTATGAATTTTTTAACAAAATTTCCATGTTCTCAAGTCTTTGTTTATATTTAGATTATTATTTGGAAAAATGTGACATATTTAATTCTGAAAACAATTGGATCGTGTAGGAGAAGCTCCGAGAAATACACATGATTTTAATTTCTAAATGACTTTTCGAAGATAATCCGCTCGCATATTATTTGAAACCCTTGAATAAAAACACTTAGTTTTGAGCGCTTAATATTTAAAATTATGTTTTCATTTTGAAAGTTGCTCATTCAAATATTATTGCAAATATAATTCAAAAAAAATTTTTAAGATCCTTTTTTATTCAGAAGTAATACACAGATGTTATTCGTAAAATACATTATTTCAATTACGAAACTGTAACATTTTTAATACACTTTAAATTTTACTGATGAATCTGGATTTTCTAAACACACACAATATTTTTTTCAAACGATGAAATCGTTATCTCGTACCAAAAATATTCTGAAAATTTTTCTACTTGTAGCATTTTTATTCATATCCTATCTAGAAGATTTGAGTAGTTGGATTGGCATAGACTTCCGTGGTCGTATCAGTAACATGCACCTTTGGTTTTGGTTCTATTTGAATCACAATGATCAAGTACGTTACAATTGTTCCTAGAAACTGATACAAAAAGTTATTGTACATTTTACAGCTTAGAAGGACTCAATGTAATTACTTACTTTGGCAACAAAACTATAATCTAGATTGGTCAAACCATACATCGAAAAGAATAAGGGTCTTTGAGTCAGTTGCAGAGAAAATTGCTCAATCTAAGAAATAAAGAATATAATTAAATTACAAAATAATGACTGTGAATCTAAAGATAAATTTTCATTACCTCTTTTCGTAATTCGGCATCATGATGGCTCCTGTTTGCGCGGTGAATAAGTTCTTCAGCTTTATGTGCCTAGCAATTAAAATTGGAGATTTTAGGAAGAAATGTGAGCTAAAAGGGTTTAATGTCTGACTATTTCCTGTGGGAGGGGGGATTTTTGATATGTAAAGACTCAAAAAGGGTATACATGGAGTAAAAATCTAATCTATGATATAATAAAAATATTTACATAAGCTGTGACTTTTGCACATGTAGCATTCACGTACAAAACTCTTAAAATATATAACAAGCAGCAACAGATTCCGTTCGCGATAACCGATACTCTTACATCGCTTTCTTCTCCGAAATCGGATTCGAATATCGCACGGTATACATAATAGGCATTCCCAATTACTAGTGTAATATTTGACACCATTGACATTGCTATTTGTAGTCCAAACACTTTCTCGACTTCCCACGCAACTTTCGAGAGTTCCAGGTGTTGATGTCTATATTAATATGATTTATAATATTTACAAATATTTTATACCATTTTATTAAATATATATATATATATATATAATAATAATTTTAAATTTTAGAAAATAAAACGTGGATACTCGCTTAATTAACTGAATGAAATTCCTTGATTTGTCTGGAGTATTAAAGTTAAATTCAGCAGGCAGAACTAATGTGTTTATCTTAAGTTGTTTTCGATTTCGATGAACTTTTTCCATAAGCAAATTCTCACTTGCACCTTTTTCCAATAGAAAGTTTATATTTTTGAAGGAGTATCCTATAGTTCTGCAGAAAATATGTAAATTTGAATTATTCTTTTTTAGCTACATCAAATATTTATAAAGATAATTGGAAAAAATGAAAATATCATTTTCCCTTTTTACTATAATATTCTATTACATGAATGCAATAATTGAAGTAATACATACGTGACCATTGTTCCGAAACCTAAGTCGATAATGAGCTGTAAGAAAATTGGAGCTGAAAAGGTATAAGAACAATATATACTCTGTTCTAGGTTCTTTTTTCTGAGAAACCAAAAAACATCACTGATTGCCACAAGGATCATTCCGGAAAAAGCTACAATTATGGTGAGTACTAAACGTACAAAACTCTTGCCATGATTATTTGATAGCCCAAAAAAGTCTAGAGAAACATCTATAAGCTCTATTCTTTGAATGCTGAGTCGAATGACCTAAATTTGGATATTAATTTAAATATTAAGGTAACGCGTAATCAGATAAAATATTTGTTACAGACCTAGCTATATTAAAATTAATCCTTAATTCGATACGAAATTGAAGAATTTTCAAAAACATTGCCGAGCTTAGAATGGAACGAGTTAATTTTTTCTTGCTTTTTTAATTAATTAAATTTTTTCTCTTTGAAAAAATACTGTTATCGTAAAACATGAAGTTTGTTCATGAACTTTCAGATAGAATTTTAACGTGACCGTGATATTTTGTAAAATACTGCTTGATTGGTGAAATTTGAAAATATTTTGCACGAAACTTATAACTATTAGTGAATTTGCTTGTTTCTGAAATAAAAGACACTGTCAAATTGAGGGTTAATACGTTTGCTAGTATATAAAAGATATAATGGGAAAAAGTACCTTTTGGTAATACCAGCCGATCACTATCGAAACCAATCCAACAAATCCATTATAAAACCAAATAATGTCGAAGAGTATTTGACCTGCATTGTAGATACCTTCAGAATCGCATACGGAAATTCCATTTGAGAATGGAATGTAATAATATAAAATAATCATAATTATTAGATAGATTGAACTCAGTATAGGTCTTGGATGTCCAACAGGAATTTCAACAATATTCAATCCCGAAATCCAGTTTATCACTGATACTGGGAATAACACATCTTTCAATTTTTTCGGATGCCAAGTTAGGAAATTCAGGAATTTCATGTTTCTTTATCTAGCATGAATTCATTCACTAAAAGTTTTCTGTCATCATTTCTCTTGGGATTGTTACTGTCGTTATTATAACTATAGCTTAATCTTTATTTTAATAAAATTTATGTGTCACTCGTTACATATCTTTGCACCAGATCTAGAACATGAAATATCATTTAGCGTCGTACAGAAAAATACTTTTAACCCTTTAAGTAACTTACTTTTTATTTTTTTAAAGAGCAATTGGATATACTAAGCTAGTTTCATAAATTATATTTAACAGAAGCTATTCTATTCTAATCATTATACAGAATGATGAGAATAATAATTAACTACGTTTCCAAATTCCAATAAAAGTATTTCCTTTAAAATTTTCGAATAATGAAAAAAGTATATACGTATTTCAGTATTTGCTTCGGTAGTATAATTTTAAACTATTGGTTGTGTTTTTCCTTGTTCTAATTGCGTATCGCTAAAACTAAGTATCTTGCACATAACAATTACTTTTTCAGAGGAAATTCATCTTCATAAGTGAAACCCATTTTTTCAAACACTAGGGAACATAAATTCTGCGCTATGCGGAGAATCACCCTTAAATAAAAAAGTATATTGTGCAATAAGTGCGGCAAGTAAGCAATTCCACATGATCGTGAAGTTTGCTATATGAAACAGAGGCGAATCAAAGGGGAGTTGTAGGCGAGCCGAAGACAAGCCGGAAACGATCCGAAGATGAGCGCCTGTTGCACACGATATTTTTTGTGTCAACTGCAGGGAATTTTTGATTTGGGTAATAATACCATCAATTACGAGAAATTTCAAACTACCTGAAAGCTTGAAACTGCCGCAAACTCCTGAGCAGAATCTAGTTTTTAACATCAATTGACAATGTTTGGCGGTGCACAGTGGGAGAAATTCACTGTTTTCGCTCAAAAAAGTCTAGAGCTTCCATTTTTGATCCGATTTTCAACTATTTTTAAAAATTGAAGTACATTAATTTCTGAAGAGCCTTACGGTTGAAACTTTTGTATTTTCTAATTGTTTATTAATCGAATTTTCACTCAAATGATGGAAAAAGTGGCATTTTTTACTTAACAATTTTGTATGCTTTAATAACTGCATAGGTAAACTTTATATTGTCTGAAATCAATGCACGGGAACTCACATAATACAAATAATTTTCTTATTGATCCAAACAAATTTTGTAAACAAATTTTCTTTTTGCTAAAACTGCTTCGTATTAATGTAAGATTTATAGTTAATCACAACAATAATTAAAAAGTGAACAATAACCACTGTTATAAACAGTTTCTGTAGCAAAATATTTGAATTTCAGATTTTTCATATTTGGATTTCCCTTAATCGTCTGAATTGCTGCAAATATTTCTAAAAATAATATACGTTTGATAATATTTTGTGAAATATAACAGTTAAAATTATTATAAACAAATAAGATAAACAGATTCGAAATTTTGGTACGATATAAGCGCAATAAATGCTTGATTGAATGTCAAAAGATGAAATGCCGAAACAATCAACGTCGATTACTGCCACGACAAAGATATTAATCAATACTACCCCCATTGCAATTAGTAGTTGCGCTAAAATAGGTCGGAGGTGATTTGAAGCACCCAAGTTTTCTACAGAGGTATTCATCAGTTGTAACCTTCAAATCCATTTTGGCACAGCCTGAAAGTGCAAATTATAACTATGTGCTTAGCGAAAATTTTAAAAGATGACCTTATTGATTTATAAGAGGGAAAATATTTTCAGGGACCCGTCCAAAAGTTCCCTTCCGCAACGTTACGTAAATGGAACAAAACTTTCGTTTCTATTTCGACACATTATTTGTATATAGAAACTAAACTGGAAATAAGTTTCGTTCCGCCGATTGTAACGCAATGAAATTCATTGCGACTCGTTGTGAATTGCATCTTTTTGCGTTGTTCAACTTTTTTCTCCGGCAAACCCGATGTTTCATCATCAGCCACGGAGTAAGTCAAGTGTCTGATGAGTTAAAGATGTTATAAATATAATACGATGTTTGAAATTTTTTGCGACGATGTTGTAGTAGGCACAAAAATTAGGTGTATGGTGTAATTTAGAGTTCGTCGTTTACCACTGTTCATACGCAGCGGCCGAGAGCGCTGGATCTGACATTAATCGCTGGATGCTTTTTTGGTGCTACCATCTGCTACTCCATAGGTTTTTAGTCGCCTACTTCCTGATGGTTCTGGAAGTTCTTTGAAATGTGACATGTATTTGATAAAACCGCTTTTTGTGCTACTGACAGTACCCTACTGACTCCTAGATGTTCGAGATGTACAGTGTGCAGTGAAGGCAGTCATCGCGAGTAATCGCAAGCAGCGATTTTTTTCTGAAAACTGCTTACGCCATCATTTTATTACTCCTTTTAACCTTTCATTTCCATTTTTGATCATCCCGAAACGATCCTTTTTCTCCGAGATATGGCACATTAACCATTTCAGTTTCACACTGAAACACGAGCAAAGAAGGCGAAGAAAGAGAATAAAATTGTGTTATTCGATTGATAAAGAATTTGGTGTCTAAAGGTTTTTGAGTTTGCTGAATCCGAGCTTGAACTCAGATTTTTCAAAATTCAAAATGACGGATCCAATATGGCAGACTAAAACTTTGAGAAATTCTTGAATTTGTACAAGACTTAGTGTCTTAAGGTTCTTGAGATTTCTGAATCCGAATTTGAGCTCAGATTTGCAGAATTCGAAATGATGGATTCAATATGGTGGACCAAAACTTTAAGAAATTCTTCAATTTCTACAAGACTTAGTTTCTTGAAGTTTTGGAAATTGCTGAATCCGAATTTGAGCTCAGATTTGTAAAGTTCAACATAGCGGTTCCAATATGGTGGACCAAAACTTCAAGAATTTCTTGAATTTGTACAAGACTTAGTTTCTTCAACTTTTTAAGATTGCTGAATCCGAATTTGAGCTCAGATTTGCAAAATTCGAGATGGCGGATCCCATATAGCGGAACAAAATTTTAAGATATACGAATTAAACAACTCAGAAAACTTGTAATCGAAGAAAATATAGTTCTGAAAAGAACTAATTAAGTATCTATAAAAAAACTCACAATGAAATATATTAGACACTATTCTAGAATTTTCAAGCAACACAACTATTTATCAAGTAAGGACAACAGTCAGTCAAGCATACGGAAACCGTAAGATTGAGGGAATCTGAGTGAAACATTTTTTTGTTTCGCATTGGGGCTGAATACTATGGTACAAAACGGATACAATATGACGGAACCAAATTTCAAGACATACTTCTTTTTTTTGTGGAAACGATATCGATTTTCATCAAAAGATCTTTTCAGTGATTTGCGGCTGCCTTCACTAGAGTGGTTATTTCTTTTTAAAGATCAGCAGTCAACAGCCATCATTCTCGTACTCCATCTACCTTGGTAGTGCTTTTCCTTTTGCTTCATGTCTTAGTGAAAACGTTCACCCATCTCTTCACTGAGTTCTCCAAGATTGTCTGGATAGTAATACAAATGATAAAATAAAAAGTGTACATTATAACTTATCAAGCATCCCAATTTCTTGAAATTGTTTAGCATAGAATATACAACTTTTTTATAATTAGGGTCGCGATTGTTACCTAAAAAGTTTTCAGTTCACCCTTTGAAACTCACTCATGCTTGCTTTTCCTTAGTCGTCATTGTTTTATTAAAAATTTCATCTTTCAACAAAGCTCTCATGTCAGGACCGACAAATATTCCTTCCTTTACTTCGGCATTAGATAACTTGGGAAATTTTGAATGTAAGTATTTGAAACATTGGCGATTCACATCCAACACCTTGATAAATTGCTTCATTAAGCCAAGTTTTATATGAAGTGGCGGCAATAATATTTTTTTTGGATCATCGAGGTGAGCATTTCTAATATTTTCTGATCCAATTGCTAATTCAGTTCTAGGTAGCCAAGTTTTTTTGTCCAGTGCTCATGTCCTGCACGACTATCCCATTCGCAAAGAAAGCAGGAATGTTTTGTTAATTCTGATTGCTGACCTAATAGTATATTTATCATTTTTAGATCACCGAAAATGAGCCTATCATGCTCACAGAACTACATCTTATCAAGGAGAAGTTTTATACTTTCATGTGATTCTTTTAACGTGGTAGAATGGGCAAGAGGAACAGTGGCATATTCATTGTCATTATGCAGTAGAACAGCTTTAAGACTGATCTTAGAAGAATCAATAAAAATCCGAAAATTAGTTAGATTGTATATCCCAGGGATGAATTCATTTATTAATTTTTGAACATCATTACAATATACAAGGGATTCTTCCTTTGAAAAATATTTTTGAAATTTTTCTTCTCTCTTTCGATATCTGGAGACTTTAGTTCCATTAGACAGCATATTCCTCTCTTTTAGCCTCGTTGCTAGTAACTCAACTGAGTTCTTTGGAAGATCTAAGTCACGCACAAGATCATCCAGACTATTTTGATCCAATAGTATAGGTTCAAGATCAAGAGAATCAGAAGAATCTTCGAAATCACTGCCATCAAAGTTTTTGAATATTATGTCATCAGTATCCGCAATCTCCACTGCATTTTCATTTGAAGTACGAGTTCCGAACTTAGCTGGAATCATCGAGCTTACACTTGGATAAGCCATTCTATTTTTAAACCTTTCATTATATTCAATAATATGTATCACAAGCGCTGAAATATCAAGCATCATTGTGAATTGTTAGCTCGCATCAAGTTGCAGGTTCGAGGACAACTTTCGATCTTAAATCACGTTTACCCCAATTATTTAACATGATTCTGCATGAATCGCATATACATTGAGGTACCCATGACTTATCTAAACTTGTCATGGATATTTTGAAACAACCTCAATTTTTTCTTCAATAGAGTCAGTTATAAATCTGCAAGTGTTTGCAAGTTCGTAATGACTGCAAACATAAAAAAACTTTTTATTTTTATCTTTACAAATCGACTGTACCGGAAAATGAGTCACTAACAAAGTTTTCCGAGAACAGAGCGTATCATCTATACTCTACTGCGCTAAAGTAATTATAATTATTTCATGTCAAATATTTAAGTAGCAAGGCTACTGTATGCTGCAATACTTGAATCAGTATGATTTCTAACCAGATTTGTTTTCTCTGATTCAGTTTGCATCACGAGGACTAAGTACTTTACTGTTGTTTCTAGGAGCTAGAAAAAATATATACATACGTATTACTCAACACGTCATGATCATCATATGTATTATAATATTTATGTAATTATACTTACATTCACAACAAATCCGTAATTTAAAGCAGTTAATCCATACATCGAAAAAAATAAAGGTCTTTGAGTCAGTTGTTGAGAAAAGTGTTTAATCTAGATGATAAATAATATTAACAATGGTATCAGAAGAGCAACAAATATTCTCCACCAAAACTGGACGTTTCTAAAAAAATATTTCATACCTCTTGTTTCAAGTCAGCATTAGCATTTGATCGATTTACATAGAAAATATCTTCTTGTGCTCTGCGAGCATAGGAATGACATAAAATAGGTCAATTTCAATAATGAGATATTTCTAAACCCTATTTACTCTTGAAGTGCACAAGACTATTACTGACATATATTTTTATTTTTCCTAGTATTTACCGCATTAGTCACTGTTGCGCTTTTAATATTCACGTACAACAATCGTGATAGATGCAATATGCACTGAAATAAGCCGCCCATAATAGATATTATTCTATGCTTATCAAAATTGTCTTCAAAAATAGAATTGAACAAAAAGTATGAATTCGACAAAAATGAAATCATATTCAAAATTATTGACAGTGTTGTTGGCACTTCATATATTCTATCCACTTCTTAAGTTATTTTCGAAAGTTCCAAATGCAAGTGTCTAATTATTCAAAAATCATTCTAAAAAATGTAAATATTATAATATTCTTTAGATGTAATTATGTACTTACTTTACTAACTGTATCAAGTTGATTCTTTCTTCCGTTGTCGAAAAATTAAATTCGGCAGGCATAACTAAGGTAGTTTTTCCTTGTTTAAAATTGGATTTATCTTTTTTGAAGAGCGTATTATTATGGGAACCTTCTTCTAAAAGAGTATAGATATTTTCAAGGAGAAGCCTATACATCTGTAGAATGAGTTACAATTACTTTCAGATAATCTTAATGTTTAAATTAAACGTTATTTCATTATTAAATATTTAAAACATACTTCACGATAATTTCATAAGTTAAATCGAAAACTGTCATCAAAACAACTGGAGCAACTCCTCTATAAACGCAATATAGATTTTGTTTCATGTCGACATCCATTAAATTCTCTTGAAGAAAGATATCATTTTTTTTCCAAATTATATCAAATATGATAATAAGACTCACTTCAGTAATTCTTGTCACTATCGCAATTAATGTTTGTGCAAAAAGAGTTCAAAGGTTAATCGCAGTCACAAAATTTTCTAAAGTTGCATTCAGCAGCTCTATCCTTTGAATACAAAGATGTAGCACCTAAATCAATCATGAATATGTGAAACATTAATACTTTCTAAACTTTTCTTACGATATTAACAATTTTATATGAAGGGAAATACCTAAAAACAGGTACGAACCTTCTGATTATACAAGCATATAATTATTTTAATCACTGCAGAAAATGCACTCAAGAGTCATCAACAGACGAAAGGAAGTTCATTTAAGCTTCGGAGAGTATTCATTTTGCATGCGGCATATCCACATAACTTAATCCCGAAATCCAGTTTATCACTGAAACTGGAAATAACTCATCTTTCAATTCTTTCCGATGCCAAGTTAGGAAATTGAGGATTTTCATGATTTTTTATCTACCATACATTCATTCATTGGAAGCTTTTTGCTATGATTTCTATTGTGATGGTTACTGTCATTGATATAACCAGGTGTATTTTTCTTATAATGCAGTTCGTGTGTCGTTCCGTCAAATATCAATGCGCCAGATCTAGAACATAAAAAATGATTGACTGTTTTTGAAACAGTATGACGGAATTCGTCGGGATTCGCTGATAGAAGATAGGGACAGTGGGAATCTCGTTAATCCATTCATGCGCGTCACTAATTAGATGACGAGGCATTTGGCTATTTTTT
>JAUMHM010000016.1:31557878-31574933 GCA_032362435.1 Melikaiella ostensackeni | reverse complement strand
AGGGCTCACACAATTTTTTTCTTTTTGGGCTCAGAATGATCGCGGGACATCCCAGAAGTATAATTAGAGAAAAACCGGGAAATGCAAATCCCTTTGAGTAGTCGAGACTCACCGTGTACTAACATAAATTCTATATATTTCAAAACCGAGTCATTGAAGAAAATAATTTACTTTAAAAATTATGTACCGTGTTGCATGTGCCGTTCTGTATTTTTGAGTGGCTCTTCGTCGACGTCTTCTTTCTTCTCTAGACAAACTTCCTGAACCAGAATTAATACTATTTACAGTATTATGACCATTTGCCATCGAATTTTCTCTGTCCCTGTACCAAAAAAAGTTATTTTGTAATACAAGCTTGATACGAAATTTAATTGTTTTAATATTTAATCAAATGTTTTTCAGGCAAAATCCATATGGAAATTAAACAGGAAAATACAAACCTTCTACGAGCCTGAAGACTCAAATTGCAGCAAGCAGGTATTGGAAGCAGAACCTCTCTTTCCATTATTTTAACTGATTGAAAAAATAACTTCTTTAAATTATATAATCCTGAATCATTGTAGAATAATATCACAATAATGTTCCAGAGTAATAAATTTCCAAAATTAATCAATCATGTGAATGGTACAATCGGCACATTGAAAATATTTCGATATTTGCTAAAATTTGCAATTCATTTGTTGTTAAAAATTTTGAAAACAATGCAAAATGTCGAAAAGAGCAACCGAGATAATTTAAAAAACTTCTTTTAGAAATAATGTTCATCTGGAATTTTTCCGTATCTCGCACAGCTTAAAAAAATGAATTCTCTCTTCAGAAAAATTTCAATCATTGTTTTTTCACAATTTTTTTTCTTCAAATTTCGGGTAAATTTTCAAAGAAGTCGAGAAAATTTTTGTGACACTTTAAAGATTTTGAATAGATCGCTTCTAGAACTGATCTACTTTGAAAATGTATTACTCAAGAATATCAGAAAATCGATTTTTGGAATTTTCGGTCAGTGTAAAGGCTTGAATATTATTTGATTTGTTAAAAAAAATTTGATCATCTCCTTCAAATTAAAAAAATGTAATTAAACATTGGTTTTCATAGGAAAGAAATTTTCACATGGAAAAAAATTGAAAACCTAAACATTTTTTACAAATTTTTTTTGGTGATAGACGTGTTTTAATGTGTGTGTGTTTTTCCATTTTTTTTTAAATTTTCGGTCAATTTTTAAAGAGGTCGAGAAAATTTTTGTGAAAGTTGAAAGGATTTCAATAGACCGCTTGTAGAATTGATCTGCTTTGAAAACGCATTACTCAACAATATCAAAAAACACACTTTTCTGAATATTCGGTCAGCGTAAAGTCTTGAATATTAAATTATTATTTGTAATTTATCGAAATGAAATTCGATCATCTTCTTTGAATTGAAAAATTGTAATTAAACATTTTTTTAAAAGAAAAAAATTTTCACAGGGAAAAAAATGAAAACCTAAACATTTTTTACCATTTTTTTTGGAGATAGATGTATTGTAACAAACGGAATTTGAAATGATAATATCTTTAAAATGAGTCGTATTTAGACTGTGTAATTTGAAAAAATTGAGTACTTTTATAAACCTTGTAAATCTGTTTGTTCCTCATTAAAAATTTAAGTTTAAAAGTATTTAACTCTGAAATAATTTGCGATTCACATCATCCAAAGGAAACTGCCTCAAATTCATGAACCTTCAAATTCGCTGGAAATAAGAACAAAAGCTTTTTGAATTTTGATATTTACATATGAAAGTCAAAGTGTGAAATTAGGTATGAAATCCGTTCCAAATTGACTTACTGTTTAACTTTAAACTTAATATATATATAAGCTATCCACCATTTGTGACTTCAGTTTCCAATAAACATATAGTCTAATATAATCTAATTTCAATTTCAATGTAATTTATCTACCCTTATTACAGTGTGTTATTCTCTATTCCTATATTCACAAAAAACCCTTCTCTCGAGTTCTTTTTAAAAAATTCACAAAACTCAGGTTATCGATTTTTCAAGCAATTGACTTCTCGTAAAACTGATGCTGTCCCTCTCGAAATCTGTTTAAAATATTCAAATGGACAAGGTTCTCTTACATACAAATGTCTGGTTTACCATAAAAATCTGAAGAAACGAGGGTAGTTTTCGTCTCGAGACTTATCTTTCAATAATTAATAAGGCCCCCAAGTGCGTGTTACAGAAAATGGGATCGCATTATTTGAATTATATAGCATATTGACTGCGAAAGGACATTTCTGGGTTTTTTTTCGAATCGAAGAGCGAAATATAATGCTCCGCTGGGAATCGTTCGCAAACCCTGTGGCAAGGAAGGGAAAGAGTGCTAACTTTATCCTAAGAGCACGTATCGTGGCTAAATATTTGCTGGATTTATTATCGAATTAGCAACCCTTTCTTTCGGCGATTATTATTTTCTCGGAAATGTATTAGTTTTAGGGTTTATCACGGTTTGGAATAAAACAAAACGTGATGTGTTTTGATAAAAGTTTGTTTCTAAATATCAAATTAAGAACAGTGGTGGAGTCCACGTCATCTGCACGGAGAAAAATGCAAATCCAAAATCTTTCACACAGTACTAGAAGTCAATTCATTTTTACGTTGATTTTTTCGGGAAGAGTACTATACATTTTATATTTGGAACTAAGCATACAGTATCTTTTGTAATAAAATTAGCAGAGCGTCATAGACTAGATGATGCAAAGGTATGGCAAGTCTGAGACTCAGTCCCAGAATTTCATCGTGAAAATCAATTGCTAAACTTCTAACATTTAGTCTTATTTCCTTAAATTCACTACTTTATATTGGGTACTCAAAGAGAGATTTTGAATCCACATTTTTCTCCGTGTGATCATGGGAATTTTCGTGTCGGAATGGGATTTGGCTCTAATTCAGGATGTGTGATTGTTTGGTAATGAAAAAATTCCACCAAATGTTTTTTGAAAATTCGAAAAAATGGCAGAGATATGGGACTTTGAATTTTTGGCAACTTTATTTTTAAACTGATATGTCTTTGGTTCTAATAGAGCATTCTGTCATTACGTCACACTCAGTTGATAATGTCAAATATAGTAAAACGATGTCATGTGGTGGAATCTAACGCCTTGTTTATATGGAGCTTCAGTGAAATATCGTTTTCAGTGCATAAGTGGTAAGAACATTGTGCTATCCCTCTGTTTTCCAAGCACAAAAACTATTTTTGCAACTGTGAATTGGTATTTAGTCTATTTATAATTTTTTAATCTCCCAGAGAACAATATAATGTCCAAATTTTGAGGCTGATGTGCCCAGGGTTCCATCTGAGCAAATCGTGGCAGTCATCGTTCTTATGTCATCCCAACCCCAAATTTTGGACATTATATTTTTTTTTGTCGGATTGAAAAATTGTAAATTGAGAAAAGACTGATCAATAGATGAAAAAATGTTATATGAAATTGCAACGCAAAAAGATAGCACAATTTTCTCACCACTTATGAACTAAAAAAGATATTTCACCGAAACATGTAAACAGTGCTTTCGATTCCACCACATGACATCGTTCTACCATATTTGACATTATCGACAGAGTGTGACGTAATGATAAAATACTCTATTGGACGATTTAACTTCTCGACATCTGGATTTTGTTCTAAAATACATTCCAAAATTTTAAAAAAATTGTTTTTTGAAATTTTGGTGAAAAAAATTAAAAATGAGAAACGCGTTTCCCAAAAAATGCCATTTTTTACTTTTATTTTTGTTATTTTTCCGTAAGAAGAAGGTATGAGTGTGCTGTACAAGCTCTGCAATTATTAGAGTGGGTTTGCCACTAGTTTTCGAGAAAAAATTTCAAACGTCTCGTCTTGTATGACGCGACGCGGCTCAGTAGACAAAAACAGTGTCTGTGGACCAATTCACACCACAATTTCCATCCGATTTAGACTTTTTGAAATGAAAGTTAATAAAATTCTGCTTCCATCACTTCCATCCAAGTAATTACTTCATCAATTAAGTTTCTTGAAATAATTATTAAACCATAATTACAGGGTTATTTGTGGTCGCTTCCATAAAGAACGGTTTTTACTTTCTCACGGATAGCTGGAACGGATAATTGTTTTTAAAATTTGTCTACTACATAACATATTATTTAATTGTTTTCATTAATCCAACTCGAAAACACTTTTTGTCTATAAATTCTTGAAATTTAGTTCACATTAAGTGACCAAACACTGCTAATTCCTACGAAACCATTTTCATCCACTTATTTGTTTATAAGAAATTCAATGAATTTTTTAACTTCTGCAGTTCTACTGAAAAACTATTCTAGATAGTTGTTTAATTCCTCGAAAACCAGTGGCAACCCCACTCCAATAATTTCAGGGTTTGTAGAGCACACTTACTTTGACGAAAAAATAAAAAGTCAATTCAAGAATGGTATTTTTTGGGAAAACGTGTTTTTAATTTTTATTTTTTTAACAAAATTTTCAATTTTTTATATTTATTTATTTTTTTAATGTATCTTAAAATAAGAGAATTCGTGGACTCCACCAGTTATTATTAATTTAGAAATATAAGAAATTATATTTACTTTCAATACTGCTTTCATTCGAGGGGTTAATTGCTCCTGCAATCTGGTGTACACTCTCTACAATTTTATGCAATCTCGTGTAATCCCATGCAATCTTATGAAATCCCTCGTAATCCCTCCTCATGAAAAAACATTATTGGAAATTCAGTATATGTCTATAATGATTTTCCTATAATGAATCTCCTATAATTGTTTCGCGATTCAAGAAAAATCATTATAGAAAATCATTGTAAGAAAATAAATATAGAAAAAAATAATGTTAAAATCTTGAAAGAATTGATGCAAAAAATAAAGAAAATACAAACGAATTATTTATATATTTACTGAACGTAGGACTTTTAATTATTTCAAAAGATTTCACAGGATTCCGCAGATTTCAAGGAATTTTACCGCATTCCAGAAAAGTTAAAAGATTTCAAACACATCAATGGATTGTAACGAATTTCAAGGAATCCCAGAGAATTTCCACAGATTTTACGCTATTTCGTCAGATTTCATAAAATTTTCACGAGATTTGAAACGATTTCATTTCATTTTATTTCATACTTTATTGATCCAACAGTCTTACGACCAGTTACAGGATTCCATATTTCAAAGATTTAAAAGATTTCCGAACATATCAGGAGATTTTAAGGGAATCCAAAGTATTTCTAATCATTTCCGGGGTCTTTAAGGGATTCCAAAGAATTTCAAGAGATTTGAAAATTTTCTAGGGATTTGAAAGAATGTTTTGAGATTTCCAAGGAATTCAAGATGATTCTAAGTAGAGAACTTTGTGAAATAAATGAAATGAAATAAAATTACAATGTGTTCCTAGCGTTTCCAAAGATTTCATGGGACACTAAGGTATTTCAAGGCATTTCATAAAATTTGAAAGATTTTATTAAATCTCCAAGATCTTCAAAGGATTTCAAAGGTTTCAAGGAATTCACACGTTTTTTAGAGAAGTTTAATGAATAAGTTTAATTTAATTTATATTCAAGGGATTTCAAATGATTTATACTTATTTTAATGGATTTTCACGACTTCCAAAGATTTCAATGGTTTCAAGTGATTTTAAGGTATTTCGACGAATTTCTAGAGAACCTGAGGGAATAAATTAAATTTCATTCTAAAGCATTTCTACGGATTTCAACAACTACAAGTGATTTGAAGAAATAAAAGAAAATTCAAATGATTTAAATGATTTTTGGTTCTATTAAAAAATTCCGAAGAATTTCAAAACACTAAACAAAATTTCGAGAGATTCCAAAGAGTTTTCTAGGATTTCTAAAGATTTCAAAGTTTTCTAGAGAACTAAATTCTAGAGAATGAAATTCCAAGGGATTTCTAGCCATTCCAAAGCAAATGTTTCAAGGGTTTTTAAGGTATTTCAAAGAATTTCATAACATCCAAAGGACTTTATTGCCGCTCCAAGGATTTCAAAGTATTTTGAATGATTTGTACTTATTTTGATGGATTTTTGCGATTTCTAAATATTTCAAGGGATCTTAAGAGATTTCAACGAATTTTTAGAGAACCTTAGGGAATAACTTAAATTTTATTTCAAAAGATTTCTACAGATTTGAATAACTTTAAGAGATATGAGGAAATAAACGAAATATAAAAAAATTTTAATGATTTTAAGTTATTTTAGAAAAGTCCGAAAAATTTCAAAGCATTAAAAAAATTGCAAGGGATTTCTAGCAATCCCAAAGGAAAGGTTTTAAGGAATTTTAAGGTATTTCAAAGAATTGTACAAGATTTAATGTATTCTAATGAATCTCGAAGGATTTCAAGGTATTTCAAATGATTTCTTCTTATTTTCATGGATTTTTACGATTTCCAAATATTTCAAGGGATAATCAGGGATTTCAAGGAATTTTAAGAGAACCTTAGGGAATACATTAAATTTTATTTGAAATGATTTCTATGGATTTCAACAACTTCAGGGGATACGAAGGGATCAAACATATTTCAAAGGATTTCAAACATTTCAAGCTATTTTAAAAAATTTGAAAGAATTACAATAAATTCCAAAAATTTCAAGGGATTACGAAGAATTTTTCAAGGATTTCCAAAGATTTAAAGGAATTGAAGCGAATTTCACAAGATTTAAGGGATTTTATATGACCCCCAAGTATTTCAAAGTCTTAGGGAATTTTACAAGTTTTAAGGGATTTCTAGAGAACTTTAAGGAATGAATTAAATTTATTTCATTTTCAAGGGATTTTGAATGGTCTCTACAAGATTTTTTACTATTTCAAAGATTTTAAAGGAATACAAAAAGGGTTAATAAATCTATACATTTAAACAGATTTCAGAGATTCTAATGGATTTGAAAATATTTCCAAAGATACCAAGAGATTTTAAGAGACTCTAAACTAAAGGATTTTCATGGATTTCAATGAAATTTCAAGCGATTTTAAAGATATCAAGGGAATTCACAGATTTTTGCTGTGTAAAGTTTATTTGTGCAGAATCACTATTTTTTTTACTTCCATATGAGTTTATGAGTGGTCTAAAATAAATTGTTCCTTTGAAGGTTATCTACTTTTTACATTAATTTCTTCAATGTTTTTCTATTATTAATTCCAATGCTGATTATCCTATAATCGCTTCCTTTATAATGATTTTCTGTAATGAATTTCCTATAATCCATGGAATCTTTTGCAATCTTATTCAATATTTTTCAGCCACATATGTCCATACTTTAACAATCCCATACAATCTTACAATCTATTTTACACTAAAAATCTGAGTATTGACCCCTCGCTTCTATTTTAAGAAAATAATTCTTAAAAAAGCCGGTAAAACATTGTAACCTTTTGGCCGGACAAAGTTAAAATATCCAGAAAAAGTGCTTTCAAATCATTATTTTGCATTTAGATAAACATTTAATTGTTAGTTTATCTTTTCAATACTCTATCATTTTCTATGTGCATATAAAATATATTTTCCAATATTATATTTATTTTATAATAAAAACATTGATTCAAAAATTGTTTGGTATTCGTTACTCATTAAATTCAGCTTTTCTTACCTAGTTTTTTTGCAGAATTCACAACTGGTGGTACAGTATCAATCCACTATTTACGGAATAAAATCACTCCATAGCCCGCAATATGTGTACAAATAAATTCTGATTATTATCAACACTTCGAATAGAAATTAATCATTCTAGAATGCCATAAAACTTATCACAATTCACTTTTTAACTAATTTTTGTTATAAATATGAGATAATATATTAATACAATAAAAAATTTCAATCTGATAGAGAAATCTCACTTTCATGAATGTTCGTTTTCTCTATTGAGAAAACACGTCCGATAAGAATCTAGTCACAATGATACTATGAACCTAAGAGCAAATTTCGGAGGGGTTGGTTTCACCCCAAAAAGCCACGCCCTAGATTCGCAGCATCCCCTGCATCGTCCAATCGCAATTCGTTCCTTGAATTTCAGTACGTCCTCCACCCTTGTCGCCATTACATCGGGGTAATTCATGTTCCTCTCAGTATTGATATTGCGCTAAAACTTTGTCAATTTTTGGATAGTGCTAAAAGCTGTCAACTTTAATTTAAAGTCTCACCGCAATTTTTATAGTAACGAGCCATATCTATGAAGAAACGTATCTGTCCTCTATTCTTAAGAAAACTACAGCTTTCATTGCATTTTATTCGAACAAATAGGAAAAAAAATCGAGGGGTACATAACTCTTGCAATCAGTGTACAAACGTTATTTTGATCACCTTGTAATCACTCTGTAATCACTGCAATCACAAAAATTTTCTCATAAAAAGAAGAAAATTTCCAGTTTAAATTTTTACTTAAAAAATGTGATTTGGTAAGTTTATACCCTATACATATAATATACGTGTATGTTATGAATTGTCAGATTTTGAGTTAATTTCACTATTTCAATTAAATAAAATATATTAAAATATAGTCCTACTATTTCATAGTACACAGCTTCATGGCAAACAGTTGTCAGAGCAGTAGAAACAATTTTTCATTTTTTATTTTTATAAAAAACATGTGCACATATTTTCGGTCATAACTCAGTGAAAAATGTAGCTTTCTTTAGTTCTTTGGTTTCATTTTAAAGGTTGTACTTTGCCGGAAAATATGTGATTTCATCCGATTCTTGATACTATTTTCATGGATTTTAATAGTATTTAAAACGACGAAAAACATCCATTTTAAACCTTTTTTGGTCAGTTTTAGTGGAATTATGAAGTCTTTGTCATTGAATTTCTAATTTTAAGCAATCAGGATATGTTAACAATAATGTAGACTACAACTTCTAGAAAGCAAGAATCATCAAAATTTATAAATGTATCAGGTATAAAACAAATATTGCATTTTTCTGTTTACCACTTGAATATGCTTGCAATAGATGAATTATTTGTTTTGTCGGACTCAAATTTTGATGATAAAGTACTTGTAGCATACACAAACTTTTAGGTCCCGTGACTTTTTGAAAATAAAAAAATATAAAATTTCGGCCCCGCCTATTATGGGTGTATTTATTTGTGCATAATCCATGAGCATTTTACTTTCTTAAAGGCGTCAAACAAATTTTATTCTTCATGGAGGGGGGTTTCTCGACAACAAAATAAAAAACTGTCACTTTCAATACTTTTGAAGTAAAGTTAATGTTTCTACCTTACCGAAAATCTTATTTTCAGGAAATCAGAGAAATCAAAAGGTCAATTAATGTGTTTTATTACACAGAACAACTTTTTAAGTTACGATAGTAATGTGTTCAAAATATTTGAAAAGTTTTCCTGTAAAGAATTTTTTTTAAATTTATAAATCGGTATTGGTTGATCCTAAAAGGTAATGAAAGTATCGTGAATAAGTAAATCGATGCGTCTCGAAAAAGCTTACAAATGTACGATGTAATTTTCATACTACCGTGAAAATGGGGTAAATATGTACTCATAAATGTTTTTAAAGGAAAATGTAAACGCAAAAAAAAACAGTGCGAAATGGCCAATCTAAGACAATCAAGTTGAACCTCGAGTTACACACACAAACACACACGAATATTTTTTTTTAATAAAATTTTTGAATGCTTGGTGTTAAAATATATCTACATATGACTAAAAAAAAGATATTTGAAAAATTCACGTCATACTATTCCAGCAATTTCGAATTATCAAGACTCAAGCCAACTCGAAGTTTCGAGTTTTTTGAACATTCCTACTATCAGTACTTTAAAAACAGAGTTTAGTCGCTTTATTGCATGCAATCAGTTGAAATCGTCTTACATTTATTTGAATTAAGCTTTGAATTATATTTGAATTACTTCCCATTCACCTGAAATCACCCGTAATCGATCATAATTCACCATGCAATCACTGCAATCACTTTGAATTTACCATAAAATTACTACAATCAGTGTGCTGAAATTACAAGATTTTTACTCAAAATAAGGAGGTTTTTGAAATTTTGCAGAATTTTTTGTATATGTAATTTGATAAATTTACGGACGTATTCTGCAAAACTTATAGAATTTTTCTTTCAAGTTTACATTTTGAAGATATTATCTTGACAGAAAAAGTCTGTAAATTCTACAGAAAAGTATATAATGTCCCTATTTTAACGTAGGACCCCTGTAACATTAACAAATATTTTTTCTTTACTGTGTAGCTTTTTGCTTGTTTTATATTTGTTTAGAATATTAACATTAATAAACAGTGATGTGCATGAGTCGAATTGAATCGACTATAATCCGATTCGACTCAGCGTGTGAATCGTGAGCCGAATTTTCGATACCGACTCAAGTTTAGATTGAGTCGAATTTTTCGAAACCGATTTCAGTTGAGACTGAGTAGTGTATTATTTATTTTATACTTTTATATCAAAGCACTTTGCTGGGCATGATGTAATTCAATTTATTATCTTTTTTTAAAGCTACTGAACTAAGTGAACGCATCTGTATATCATAATTAAATTTATTTATTAACGCTGAATGAGAACTAATTAATGAAATTATTATTGAATTATTCAGCGACTTACATGCAATCTTTCAGAATAAACAATTAAGCTAATTAAGCTGGAAAAGAAGATGGACTAAGTCGTCGCGAAATTTCGGGACGATTAGCTAAACTTATGAGAAATGTGTAACTGCTCATCCCGAATTTCGGGACGACGAGACACTTCGTATTATTTATGATTATTATACCTGTCTAAGAAGTTGAGTGAAGAAATAAAGCTTCAAATAATGAAAATTAATTTTTATTTGACAAATCAGTGTTACAAGAATAAGTAGTCTATTTTTTGAATCTTGCTTACATTATCTTAATTGTGTTATGCCCAGCAAAGCGCGTCAATAGGGTTGTTCAAAACATTTTTTTTCTATTTTCAACTTGAGAATTAAGATCTGAAAATAGATAACCATTTCGACCACAGAGAAACTAATTTTTATAAAGTCGCATTAATCTATTATATTATATAAAGCGTATATTTTTAAAAACAGTCAAGATCGCTATAACGTTCAAAATATTATTAATTTGTTTCTCAATTTTTTCAGAAATAAAGTATTCAAACCACATTTTTTATTCATCAATCTCAAGAGCAGATAACATTAGTTTACACGAATAATTGACTAGGAGGAAAAAGGTTTTTTAGACTAATTGTTGGTCGCTGGAAAAGAAAATGACATTCATTTATTTTTCCAAAGAAGCGTTTTCGAGATATTTACAAGAAAAAGTATTTTTTTGGCTCTTTTTTCAGTTACTGGTATGAATCTTGATAACGGTCGATGCAATTAACATAAACTGTATTTCGTTCGAAAGGTATGATCTTCATTTTTTCTAATTTCATCGCCTATAACCCAATAAATTTCAATACGAATAACACAAACAGTATATCGTCGGAAAGAAGAAGAACATACCTTTCGAATGATGTTCAGTTCAGGTTAGTTGGATCAACCGTTCTCGAGATTTCTGCCAGTAACTGAAAAAAGAGCGACAAATCACTTTTTTTCTCAAATATCTCGAAAACGCTTCTTTGGAAAAATAAGTGTCATTTTCTTTTTCAGTCTTAATAAACCATAGCTGCATTATATAGATATAAACTCGATGAATTTTGATTTTAAAAAATTGTTCAGAATTCGTCGGTTAAACAAATTATTTTTAACAGAATGAAACGAATATAATTGCACAGAATGTTTCAAAGCACACAATGTTATAAAGAGATTTGAAATATTCCCCAAATTCTACTTTCCCTAATATTTATTTTTCCGAAAATCATTTGGCCGAATAGCAATTTGCTATAACTTGAATTTAGTCTAACTGCCAATTTATATCAACTTCATTTTCCCGAATTACTTTTTGCGCTAAATTTTATTTCTTCGAATTACGATTTGTCACAATTTCACTATTTACGAGTTACTGACATTATTTATATTTTACTGAATTAAAATTTGACATAATTTTTATGATACCGAATTACTATTCAACATAATTTTTATTTTCCCGAAACACTATGTAACATAATTTTTATTCTTCCGAATAAGCGCATAACCTAAAATTCATTTAAACAAAACATCATCTGTTATAATCCCTATGTCATCGAAACTGCATGTAAAATAAATTGATTTCTTCCTAAAATGGTGTCCGACATTTTGATTGTGTGTGTGTGTGTGTGTGTGTGTGTGTGTGTGTGTGTGTGTGTGTGTGTGTGTGTGTGTGTGTCACACTTTGTTGTGATCACGATAACTTGAAAACGGTGGCATATAAACCGATGAAATTTGGAGGGCTGATTTTTACTACTAATATTTGAAAAGTGCCCGAAGGATTTTTAAAAATAATCATCACAATTTTTTTTAGCACTTTATAATATTTAAAAAGTGGATTTTTCATAGCATAACTTTTTTCATTCTCATAATTCAAAGTTGATGCGAGAATATAAAAAATTCCTTGTCTTGAGACGAATCTATTGACCTATAATATTGATACATTTCATTGAAGATTAAAGAATCTACGATCATTTATAATATTTTAAAAATCAGTTTTATAGTAAAACTTTTTCCATTAACATAATTCAAAGTTGATGCGAGAATAGAAAAGACTCCTTGATTCGAAATAAATCGATTGACCTAAAATATTAATACATTCCACTGAAGGTTGAAGAATCTATGATCATTTATAGTATTTTGAAACTAACTTTTATTGTAAAACTTTTTCCATTAACATAATTCAAAGTTGATATAAGAATAGAAGAGACTCCTTGATTCAGGATGAATTGATTGACCTATAATATCAATACATTTCATTGAAAATTAAATAATCTATGATCATTTATAATATTTTAAAAATCAGTTTTTTAGTAAAACTTTTTCCATTAACATAATTCAAAGTTGATGCAAGAATATAAAAGATTCCTTGTCTTGAGACGAATCGATTGAACTATAATATTAATACATTTCATTAAAGATGAAAGAATCTATGATCATTTATCATATTTTAAAAATCAGTCTTATGATAAAACTTTTTCCATTAACATAATTCCAAGTAAATGCAAGAATAGAAAAGACTCCTTGATTCGAGATGAATCGATTGACCTATAACATTAATGCATTTTACTGAAGGGTATGGAAGTTGAGGTAATTCTGGTCATTTATGGTTGAACAATCTGTTTTTCACAGTATAACTTTTTTCATCAGCATAGTGCAGAGTTGATGCAAAAACAGAAAAGACTCCTTGATTCGAGACGAATTGATTGACCTACTTGTATTTTTGTGTTTTTACTTCCTCTATGAGGAAGCAAATATATTTGCCGATTAGCCATAATGAGGAAGCGAAGTGCTCATGAGCACTTAAAAAAAATTGAATTAAAATTAAAAATTAAAAACACAAACAAATTGGAAACACCCGAAATCGAATTCACAGCTAGTTTTTTCCTGTAACTCGTGAAAAGTTATTTTTTCTGGAATTAGTGACACAATTAACGAATGTTGAGAGCAATATATTTTTTTCAGGATATTTGACAAATATTTAAACAATTTTCGTATGTTTAAACAATTTTTTCTCCTTTATATCGTTTAAAATTTATTAATTTTTGGAATTAATGACACAATTAGCGAATGTTGAGCGCAATATATTTTTTGAAGAAGATTTGACAACTATTTAAACAATTTTCATTCGTTTAAACTATTTTTTCTCCTGTAAATCGTGAAAAGTTATTATTTTATGGAATTAATGATCCAATTAAGGAATGTTAAGAGTATTTTTTTTTGTTCAAGATATTTTGCAATCATTTAAACAATTAATAATAATTTACTTGAACTTTTTCATAGAACAGGTGGAGGAAATTCTAGTTTTTTCGAATCTGTTACATTATGTCGCTTATTACTCAGTATTTCCTTATCTCAGAACTTATACCCTAAAGGTTTAAGCAATAATCATTACCTTAAACAATTGAATGTGGTTGCTCTAACAAAAGTAGATCTCTTTTTTTCTCAAAACCACCACCGTAGATTAATGGAATCTGTGAACTGAAAATAATTTGTACGTAGATCGTTTCTAAATTATATACATGAAACAGAACAGAGAAGTATTGTTTCAAATTATAAATTTATTTGACGTATTGTATTGCAAGAGAACAAATCTGGTTAATGAAGGGACCAGGACATTAACGAATCCCCTGAAAACGTAATACATACGATTGTACGTTGATGCTTATTACCCAAAATGCGTTTGGAAAATTATTCAAGTTCAACGAAATCGATCTGAAAGAATAATTATACTTAACGTACTCAAAAAAATACTTTAACTAAATGATTATTTTTTTAGAAATTGGAATATAAATACTGAGTTGAGGAAATACTGAATAATAAACGTCATAGTGTAAGAGTTTCGAAAAAACTAGAATTTTTTTCACTTTTCCTATAAAAAAGTGCAAGTAAATTATTCCTAATTGTTTAAATAATTGCTAAATATCTAAAACAAAAAAATATTTCTCTTAGCATTCGTTACTTGCGTCATTAATTCCAGTAAATAATAACTTTTCAAGATTAACAGGGAAAAAATGATTTAAACGAATGAGAATTGTTTAAATAATTGTAAAATATCCTTAAAAAAATGTTACTCTCCGCATTCATTGATTGTGTTTTTAATACCAGAAAATAATAAATTTTCACGATTTACAGAAGAAAAATTGTCTAATCAAATGGAAATTATTAAAATAATTGCTAAATGTCCTTAAAAAATATATTGCTCTCAACATTCGTCAATTGTATCATTAATTTCAGAAAATAATAACTTTTCACGATTTACAGGAAGAAATTGTTTTAACAAATATTTATTGTTTAAACAATTGAAAATTAAGAAAAAAATATTTGGATACTTGTCACTTATCGAATAAAAATAACTCGTGTTGCAAAAATAAAAAAATACCGTTTTTACCATGAATTTTACATAAAACTGCTATTTTGCATTTTTTTTAGTATTTTCCAGGCACAATTCAAGGAGATTGGGAGGGTCAACATTAAAACTTATTGGTAAATAAACTTCAAATCACAAAAAGTTAATAATGAGTACATCTTTTATCTATTTTTTCGAAAAATGAGCTTTTCCCATTCAAAAACCCAGTTAATTTAATCTTCGAAATCGACAAAAGGAACGTCCTCGATGATAAGTATCTTCACCCTATTAAGATTTATTTACCACTTAAATTTGAAAATTTTTTTAGTAGTAATTCTTTTTTGGAAAGTGATATTTTTTCAAATACATGATTTTTGAAACTAGTCTACTATCTTTGAAAAATTTTTAGATCATAAAAAAACTCCCAACTTAAAGAATGAAGAAATTGTTTTATAAAGGATTTAAAAATTTTAAAAATTCAATTCCAAACATTAAAAATCATACAACTGCTTCAAAAATTAATTTAGAGAATTTGTAATGATTGCAAGTATTTTTAAACTCTTGCTTCAAGAAATTACACACGGATTTTCTGATAACTTAACTTATTAAAAAGAAAAGAATTTTCAAATTAGTTAACATTTATTTTTAATTTTTTAAAATTGTTTTTGATCTGAATTGAAGGAATTAGGATAATTCTGGAAAAGTGTATTGCAGAAAGAAATCACGGTGGAAGCCTAAACGAATGGTTTTTGGAAAAAAAGATTTTTTTGTGAACAAAAAAGGTATTTGGTAACTTTCACGATACAGGCATTAATTAATTAAATATAATAATATATTTTAATTATTGTCACCTATTAATATTACTACAATATATTAATTCGTATAACTTATAATTCCTGCAATCAAATGCCGAATTTAGAATTAATTCCTTGAATTTATGATTTCTCTAGATTATCAGGTCTCTCAAAAAATCGACATTTTAATTTATTTTGATTAATGTATTAAAGTGATTAATTTATTAAGGTAATACTGAATCTACAAATATAAATTTTTGTTTGTTTCTTCCAAAATCTAAAATGCTTCAAGAATGCAGGAAAAATTTGAAGACGATCAATTTTTCCAGCAAACTTTTGGGAAAATCGAATCTGTACTTATCAAGGCGCTGCAGATGCGTCTCGACGAACACCTGAGCCTCTGAGAAATCTATATCCTGGTATCACAGATTCAGAGGCGTGCGCAAGTACTCAATACTAACATCCACTTTTCTGTGGACATGTGCTTTTTGCAATTTTTTGGTTTTTATTGTAAAATATTTCTAAAATAAATGTTTTCACCCTTGTGGAATATCTATTTTGTTAAGTAATATAATTATAGAACATATCTATATCTAATCTTTCATTACACAATATTGATACATATAATTTTACAAAAGATTGTAATAGCAAATGAAAATTGAAAAAAAAAACATTGTTAAGCTTATAGAAGTTTTTTCAAGAGATTTCAATATTCAAAAATCCTGCCTAAAATTTCTAAATAAGATTACTTATAAAATCTTCAGATTGCATTGATCAAAATAGCCGCGAACGTCCACTAATTATTATTTTTTTCTTCTCATTGCAAATGCAAAGTATTGACTTGAAAAAAATGTAGATATAATACATTGAGTTCTAGGGCATTTCGAGAAAAAAAAGTTCTTCATTCGTAGTTCCAACAAGGATGAAAACTTTCTGTTGGGAATCAAAAACACTCTCTCAAAGTTTCATTCCTATAAAATTTCTTCTTTCTTAACATCGTAGATATAGTCAAAAAGCACTCAAAGCGACACAGTTCTTCTTATTTAAAGGCCACAAAATTTTTTATGAGATCTAGGTTATTAGAAGAAATAGTTTGGAGCAAGTGAACTTATACCTGTATAGCCATAATGACATTGAAATATTTTTTATCCTGACTAACAAAACATTAAAATTGTTTAAAATCGTAAAAAAATTGACTTTTTCGCTATTTTCTCAGAGTTACATCAATTTCCTCAACTATTTGACAATGTAATGTACGCTATATATTATTAGGAACATATTTTTAATATATTCAAACACTAATACCGTA
>JAUMHM010000016.1:31528546-31549390 GCA_032362435.1 Melikaiella ostensackeni | reverse complement strand
TCTCAGTAGAACCGCAGTAAATCACACCCATGACCACGCCTCACAACCGTGAGATGGGCGGCCATGGTACCGCGGTTCTACTGAGAGCCGGTGTCATTATCATGGATGGCAGTCGCTCCCAGCGGGACCCTGCGGTGGTTGTTTGACCAATTTTTAAATTATATAATAGTCAGACAATAAACAGAAATGTGTCGTTAACTTTACTTTCTCCATTAAAATTTATTATACGATCACATAATAACTAGTAATAATAACTCCTTAGATGCTGTTTAGCTCAAGGTTTGTAAAATGTTTTTTTTTGCAGACTTTATAGATGTATAATATTTATTTTCCTATTTAATATTCTTAAGCTAAAATTAGAGGGGGAGGCCCACTACTGAAAGGCAGCCCAATATTGGTATTATTACTTATTAACCTAGTTTTGTTTTAATTTTTTTCGTCAAATGACAGTTTTTTTAGAATCTGTATTCTACATTTGTGGCATTTGGATTAATACCCGGGTCGTTTGATAAGATTGATAAAAAGTTTTTTTTTAAAAGTTTGCCTTTATTTCTCAACATAGTCTCCTTCGAGGTATACACATTTAATCCAGCGAGATTCCAAATTTTTCATCCCTTCAGAAAAGTAAGATTTCTCGAGGTCTGCAAAATACGCATTTACGGCATCGATTACTTCTCCATCGGACGAGAATCTCTTCCCACCGAGCCAGGTCTTTAAGTTGAGGAACAGACAGAAGTCGCATGGAGCCAAGTCTGGAGACTAGGGTGGATGAGGAATCAATTCGAAGCCGAGTGCATGTATTTTTGCCATTGCGATTGCAGAGGTGTGAGCCGATGCGTTGTCATGATGAAACAGAATTATTTTGTGGGACAATCGTGGCCGCTTTTTTGTAGCTCGGCTTTCAAACAGTCTAATAATGATGCACAGTACGCTCCTGTTATAGTTTTACTCTTCTCCAAGTAATCAATGAGGGTAATTCCTTGGAAATACCAAATTACTGTGGCCATCACCTTCCCAGCTGACAAAACAGTCTCCGCCTTTTTTGGCGCAGTTTCACCAAGCAGTACCTGCTGATTTAACTGCTGCTTCATCTCGAGTGTATAATGGTGGATCTAGGTTTCGTCCACAGTCACGAATCGACGCAAAAAGTCCTGCGGATTCCGATCAAACTTCGCCAAACTCTGCGCTGAAACGTCTTTTCAGATCAGTGGAGATGCCTACAGCCTTAAAATTCTCACGCACTTTGATTTGGCGATCTTCCATCACCATATGTAGAATTTATTCCACCATATCCGATGTGGTGACTTCAATTGGGCGTCCGGAGCGCGCTTCATCTTTAGTTGTGTTTCGGCCTAGTTCAAATTCGTTTATCCAAAAATAAACGATTCTCAATGAAGGGGCAGATTCCCCATGAGCTTCTTCTAACTCGGATTTAATCTGCGCAGCCGTTCAATTTTTTAAATAAAAATGTTTTATCACTGCGCGGAACTCTTCTTTCTTCACTTTTTCGAAAACTACTGACACGTTCACTTAAAACGTAAGCCAAACGCAAACTAAGCGTCGGTCTTGGCTAAACCTTCGTAGAGGCGAGTTTGAAGAGTGCTATTTCTTGGCCATTTACTACAAAATTCATTTTGGCGCCATCTAGCGGGAAGTTTACCTTACTTATCAAACGAACGTCGTTATTGTGAAATGGGAAATTTCATGTCATATAAAATATTTGTACCTGAAATTTCCATCAATTTTTATAGTATTGAATTGAAATTTGTATCCTATAATATTTTTGTATAATATTATAAGAAGAAAAGTGGTACCAATTTTAACTGGTTTTAACCTAATCTAATTGGAAGTTATTTATTATGATATTTTAAACCTATAATAAGGATATGAATTGTAAAATCCAATACTGAGAAGTTCGACTTCATAAACGACTAATTGGTAAATAATAATGTCAGTCTGAACTTACGAGGTTCAAAAATTTTAATTATATAAAAAAAGGAAATTTAAAAATATGGTTTTAATGATAAGGGTTGGTCACTTTGATTACCGAAAAAAATTCCCGGTCATTTCCTGGTTTTTTCGAGGTTCAACCAAATTTTTCCTGGTCATTGACATTCGAAATGAAATTCAGAAGTTCAAACTGATAAAGCTAAAGATTTTTTCATCTGAAGTAATCAAAAGTGAACCACAAACTCAGAAAGGAAATTAAAAATATGATTGAAAATTACGATGATATTTTCGGCAAATTTTTCACTTAAAACTTGATTAAACAGAAAATCGATTTTTTTCAAAAAGGGCCACATCGATTATTTTTAATTTGGTCTTAAATTATTTGTAGGATGCCAACGAACTGTAATTAAACAAAAAATCCCACCTGCAAATAACATTCAGTTAAAAGGGATTAAAATCAGTTAAAAACGGTTCCACTTTTCTTTGTATAATATTATACAAAAATATTATAGGATACAAATTTCAATTCAATACTATAAAAATTAATGGAAATTTGAGACACATATATTTTATATTGCATGAGAATTCCCATTTCACAATTATTAATCCAAATTCCACAAGTTTAGAATACAAATATTTTAAAAAACTGTTATTTGACGAAAAAAAATAAAACAAAGCTAGAGTAATATGTAATAACTCTAATGTTGGGCTACCCTTCAGTAGTGTGCCTCCCTCTCTAATTCTGACTTGAGAATATTAAATAAGAAAATAAATATTATAAACCTGTAAGGCCTGTAAAAAAACCTTTTACAAATCTTGAGTTGAACAGCATCTAAGAAGTTATTATTACTAGTTATTATGTCATCGTATAGCAAATTTTAATTCAGAAATAAAAATTAACGACATGTTTCTGATTATTGTTGGACTATATAAATGTCGCGTAATATTAACCACCAGTTTGACACAGTATTGTCATCATGTCTCTCTGGACCTGCAGTCTGCATTTTGCATGCATCCGCTTAATCTTTTATAATTATAATTATAATTAAAAAACTTGGAATGCTTTTTGTCATTCGCCAATCAAATCGTAAAAACCGATCCGATGGTAGTACGCCTCGAATGTCGGTTTTTCGACATTTGAACGGTGGGTCGATCGAATCGAGTAAACCGATCCGAAAATGAACGCACGTCGAATCAAAAAGCCATATTCAATCCGAAAAAATGCACGCGTCTAGTAAAGGAGCAATTAATAAAGTTATACAGAAAATATTGTTTAGTTAAGTAAATAAAATAAACTGTATTGACGTAGTTTGACCCGACTAAAAATTCCCCTTAATTTCGTTCGAGCCCTCAAATAAATTTTCATATAATAACCAAAGCCATTCCAAACAAGACGGTCTAATTTAAAATCGATCAATGTCAATATTTTATACAAGAAAAACAAGAGATATGAGTTTTTTAATTAAATATAAATTTTCCAATGAATTTTTAAAAAGTTTTCTTGAGAATGCTGCTTCTCAAGTTTAAATACAGCTAATATAGTCAATAAGAACTTAAAAATTGATTTTTCAGATAACAATGGTGAAGACATTTGAGGATTTTCAGAGAGAATTTGAAATTTTCCAGGAAGAACAGAGAATCAAGTGCGATCGGCTTTTGAAAGGTTAGTGCTTATTTTGTGGAGGCACTATAATTGAAAATTATGATGCTATAATTACTTATGTTAGGTATATAATTAAAAAAAAAGATTTAATAATGAAAACTTACGAATCTAAAAAACGTAGATTTGTATTAATTCCTTAATTTTGATTTTGATTCTAGATGTTATGAACTTGACAAAAAGTGACATGAGGCCTTCTTGTTCACCCTTTTTTGACACAATATTATGTTGGCCTCAAACAGTAGCTTCTAAAATTGCGAAATTACCATGTCCTCCTCAGTCTTTGCCAAACTATACTTCAAAAACTACCCTAGCTATCAAAGAATGTTTGCCAAATGGGGAATGGTTTAGAGATACAAACGGTGTTTCATGGAGCAATTATTCTCTTTGTATTTCATCTGATGGGAAATTTATAACTACCATCACCGATCTCAATTTCGATACTACAGAATATGAAGAAACAATCATTAATTCTACACTGGCCATTGTGAGAGCTTTCGCATTATGTTATACAAGTGAAAAGTTATTATATATTTACTTCTTCCACTAATTTTAGGGGTACCTAATTTTTGAAACATGTTTATAGTGGTGCAAATTTGGAATTTGGATCTTCAATCTGGCATTTAATTTTAAATTGTTCAATTTTAAATGCTTGCAATTTTTAATTTTTGAATGTGTAAAATTTAAACCTGAACATGGTGCGGTGAATACCGAGGGGTCGACCACTCTCATAGTCCTCGTACACTCATGAAATATTCCCATATACATATACCCTTAATATTCCTATGAATTTCCAGATATTCTTGATATTCTTGATATTGCAGAAATTCCTTAGTATTCTGAAATATTCCGAAGTATTCCCAAGTATTCCGAAGTATTTAAACAAATTTAAATAAATTTATTTTAATTTTATAGGTTTTGTAAAAATTTGTTTCAATCTTAAATTATTAACTTTTTTAGGCTGATAATTATTAGCTTTTCAATTTAAGATCAATCATTACTTTAATCGATTCAGTGTTACTTTATTAGATCGAGTTTCGATTTGTATGTTTCGAAATATTCAAATATGAAATTCTAATGAAATTGTGTAATTATCAGCGTTTAAAAATGAAAAATTTTCAAGTTTGAAAGATTTGAAATTGAAATCTTTACAATTTTTCAATTGTTGAATACTTTTTTTGGAAGTTCGTATGTTTTCTGTAAATCATTATATGAATTAATACACCTAAAGCTTAAAACGTTGAGGATCTGAGCGCTTCAATGATAAAATCCTTTATATATTTTATATTTCCGTTTAGTTTTACACCGATCAGTCTCAAATTTTTGTCTTTGGTTAAGTTTAAGTTTGAAATCGTACAATTGCGTACAATTTTTAAAGCCTCAATTATGCATTTCTCGATTTTAAATGAAATGTTCATTTTTCATTACTTCCAATTTGAAATTGTTGCACATTGAATTTGAAGTTTATCAAAACTGAACTGCATTTTTTGTAAATGCTTTCAATCTTAAATTATTAACTTTTTTCAGGCTGCAAATTATTAGCTTCTTAATTTAAAATTCAATCTTTACTTTAATCACTTTGAAGTAATGTCTTTTACATTGAATTTCGATTTGTATATATTTAAATATTTAAATATGAAATTATGATGAAAGTTGAAATCTTGTTATCTTTTTAATAATTATTAAACACTTTCTTTCCTGAAAGTTTGTGAGTTTTCTATAAATTTTTCAGGTGCCTCCCACTCTGAAACGAAAAATTTTATGCGGAGTTACTGAATCCGGAGTCTCAGTTCTAAAAAGTGAAATTTAATTTAATTGGCAGTGGTAAACCTAGATCAGGTTCACGTTGTTAAGAAAGCATGAAACTTGGTATATTTTTTGAACCTAAAAAAAGCTTTAGGATCGGGTGCCAACATTTTTTGAAAATCCGGTATGTTTCAAAATAAGCGTCGAATTCACATGGATATTCCAGCCATATGTCCCTCAAGCGTTAAAGGAAAAAATGTAATTTTCAAAAATTTTCTGAAAAAAATATATAAAACAAAACAATTATTAGAAGAAAATCAATGCCACTAACTCTTTCCCATCTGTGGTTCATAAGTAACTGACTTTTCACACGTGCTTTAGGAGTCAGAAAGGAAAACAGCTATTTTGGGGAAAAAATTCACATTTTTGGAAATACACAAAAAATTGTTCAAAATATCGAAAAATGGTTGTGGAATTGTTAGAAAACTCTCAGCCGCTATTTTCGTAATTTTAAAACTTTCTTGTTTGTGGATTTGGAAAACTTAAGAAACCCCTCACAAAAATCAATAAGGAACATTTAATTATATTTATTACTTTGAAACATACTGGAATAAAAAAAATTGTTCTTTCTTTTGAAAACGAATTCTTAAAAATTATTTGGTACGTGATACTACAACTTTTTTTAGGTCCCGAAGAACGCATAAAAGTCTCATGCCTTCTTAATAATTTGAGTTTAATTTGAATATTTCCGTTGTACCGCTGCTACTAATTTTCCGATTAATTTTTTCAATGCCAGAGGTTTTTAAGAATAAGATTGATAAATAAATAACGGCTTTAATGTAAAGATTGAATCCTAGTATGTTTTCTTATGTTATTTTACGTGTCAAATATAAAAAAGGGCACACGTGTATTATTTAAATACATTTCGAAATATTCCCAAGTATTCTGAAGTATTTCCCCAATATCCTTAAGTATTCTCAAATATCCCCAAATATCACCACATATTCCCTCAGATTCTTATGTATTTTATCATGCTCCCACGTATTCAAAGTATTCCTTGTATTTACAGATATTCCCAAATATTCCGAAGTATTCTTTGGGAATATATTCCCCGTACACGCAAACTGAGAGTGGTCTACCCTTCAGTGTATACTGAAATTCAAAATACCTCTCAAATTAGTGACTTTCTTTTTAATTTTAAGAAAACAATTGTGGCAAAAAAATACTTCTTTTAAAGTAATAAGAATTTACGTATTCGATTCTCTAGACATGGTTACCAATAATTAAGACTGTCTCCCAAGTAGGCTATGCAACTTCCTTCACAGTTTTGGTAATAGCTTTCCTCACTTTTTCTCTGCACAGGTGGGTTCTAGTATAATTTGAGTTATTAGTATTAGTAGTTATTAGTTAGTAGTACAATTTTAGTTATTAGACTCAATCTGTTACTTTAAAATAATATTTTTAAAGAACATCTGAAACAACTCTTAAAAAAATGATGCAAAAATTATTCACACACTCTTATTTCCAGAAAGTTACAAAATCCGCGAAATAGATTGCATATGCATCTATTTGCATCTTTCATTGTTCGTTCATTCATGGCTCTTTTCAAAGACTGGCTGTTTCTTGAAGGAACAGGACTTTCTACAGATTTTGTCTTTGTAGACGGGGAAAAAATGTTTATCAAGGAGCACAATGTAATACAATACGATGAATGTTATAAGATAGGGTAATGACACCAATAGTGGACCATCCTTCAGTAGTGGGCCTCTCCCTTGAATTCACGCCTGAGAATATTAAACAAGAAAATAAATATTAAACTTGTCTGTTACATACATTTCATCTTTGTCCAACTTGACAATCACTTTTTATGGAGCTTTGAATATGATACTTAGGGTGGTCCAAAATGATACTTGTTGACATTTTTTTTCGAATAGAGGTCATGCCGCACCTCACTCCTTCATTTTGTGAGGTTCCCGGAAAAAAATTCCCTCCTAGTTCATGCCAGATCGATTAATATTAAAATGTGCTGCAAAGGCCCGAAAAGACCTATAAGATTAACATGGGAAAATTTTTGTTTTCGGAAAAATGAGATTCACGTTTCTAGGTTTAAACTTAGCTTGCGGGAAGTTATCAAAATTTCTTAGAGTTTCCATCGAATAATTTCCGCTAGATTACTTTGCATTTTGCCCCCCCCCCCTCCTACCCTTCATGAAGCCCCAAAAATGCCCAGAAACAAAAATTGACAATTTTGTGCAAAATTGACACATATGAGCTCCGTTTTTCCCTTGTTTGAATAATTTTCTCACTAATTTGTAATTATTAAAATAATTTTCATCTGTTAAAATCCCATCAAAAACACTACGTGTGAAAAAATTCCGTCAAGTACATGACTATTAATATTTTATTTATTTATGTCAAAGGTAATCAAAGTTGTGAAATAAGAAAATAAAGCCAACTACGAATAGTAGAAAATTTATAAATAGAAGTCTTTTTTAATGAAAGAAATTAGTTCAATGAATTACTTTATTGAATAATTTTTTTGTTTTGATAAAAAAAAATTGATAGTGTAGAGGAATAAAAAAAGAAGTTAATTTTTTTATCAAACAAAAAAAATATTCAAAAAAGTAATTCACTGAACTAATTCTTCTTATTAATGAATACTTCTATATATAATTTTTCTACTATTCTTCATTGGCTTTATTTCTTAATTTCTCACCTTTAATTACCTCTGATATAAATAAATAAAATATTAATAGGCATGCACTTGGCGGAATTTTATCACACGTAGTGTTCTTTGTGGGATTTCATGCATTTTTTTCGTAAGAATAGCAAATCCACGTACAGTCATAAATTTTTTCTGGCAACATTGAAATTAATTGTAAACTAGAGTCGACTCTTTCTTAAGCATTTATTTATTTATTTTGGGGCCAACGGATTTCTCTAATTTTCAATTAATATCATTCAAGTAATTTTTGGGAACAATATTTTCTCCAAGAATTTGGTAAAAAATCAGTATCAGTCAATGATAGGTTTGTATCTACACATTTCGAAAATGATAAATTTTTTTATAAGAATTCAAGTCTAAATCTGTGGTATATTTATAGACCACTTTCTCCTAAAAAAGCGGCATATGTACACCTTATTTACTATATGTATGCAAAGTTTTATCGAAATCGATCGATTGGCTTTAGGTGTAGGTGCGTCTGCATGCTCAAAATCGTTAAAAAATGAGTGAAAGTTACTAAAAAATGAAAAATTCTCAATATAAATCAATGTCTTTCAAATTTATTAAAAATACTTTTAGAATCTGAGGACATCATTCCAAGAAAAAAGTTTGAGTTCATTTGGTAAAAGCGTGTAAGCTGTACCTTGGTCTGCATTTCAAAAATCACGGTTTTAATTCTTCTTTTATCAACGGATGCAATTGCGAATTCACTTCGTCCTGATAAATATGTAGAATCGTAAAATAAGATGTGATTGTCAAAGTTTTATAATCATTAGTATGAAATTACAGTCTGCAGACGACTTTTTGTTAAGAGATCTTTTGTTTGGAAATTCGATTATAGCTCATTTGTTCATTTTTTAATTAATATCTTCCAAACTTACACAATATTTTTACTTTGGTGGATTCTATATACCCACCAAGTTTCGTCAAGATATCTCATAAATTGACTGATACATTCTACGTTTAGTGCTGAAAGTCATTTATGTAATAGATAATACACTCAACCCTCCATTTAATTCGCTTCGGTATTCCACCTACCTAGAATTGCTGTCGGCTCGCATTCATTGATGGGGTCCAAGGGGCCGAATAAGAGGCGCGTGAGCTTAGCGGTGTTGAGCTGTTGTTTAAATCGCAGAAATTCTTGGAAGAGCCTCACGGTCAAAGTAGGCTATACCCGAGACTCGAGTTAAATGGATAGTTGAGTGTAATTCCCGGTAGCGATTTTTTTTCTTTCATTTCGTCCTTCATGGAAGATTTTCTTTTTTCTCGTATGGGTATTACGAATCTTTTTCTACTCTTTTTTTTTGTAAGTGGCGGCGATTCGCTACCGCGAATCTTGATAATTTTATTTTCCCACTAACTCAGTGAAAGGTACTTGTTTACGTTTAATCGGTCAATTAGTCATTGTCAGAAATACTGATATTTGTCGTTAATAATAATCAATTGTTTAAACAATTGGTAAATACTTCAAACAAAGATCAGTCTTCCTGACAATGACTAATTGTCCAATTAAACGTAAAAAAGTACCTTTAAATGAGTTAGTAGGAAAAAAACTAAGCAAACGGAAATTATTTCAACAATTGCAAATTAGTTAAAAAATGCTGAATAATATCTGCTTGTCGAATAAAAATAATTTATGGCAAAAAAGAGAAACACAGTGCTCATGTGTGTCAATTTTACGCAAAATGGGCAATTTCAGTTTATTGAGGCCTTTTTGGGGTACCGTAAAAGGAGGGGGGATGCGTCAAGATTCAAAGTAATTTAGCGGAAATTATTCGTTGGAGACTCCCCAACAAATGTTGATAAACTATCGCAAGCTTAGTTTAAGTCCAGAAACGTGAATCTCATTTTTCCGAAAACAAACATTATCCCATGTTAATCTTGTGGGATTTTCCAGGCCTTTACTTCTAATTTAAAGCGATTTTGCTCAAACTTGGAGGGAATTGTTTTTGCGGAAACCTCATAAAATGACAGGATGGCATGCCCTCTATTCGAAAGTCAAGTTTTTGGATCACCCTAATGTTCCTAGCCTTAAGTGGCTCACTGCTGATGTCGTTACCCTATATTAAGTATTTTAAAAATATTTATACAAAATATTTTCTAGACATGGGTTTGCAAGGTGGTAACGAGTATATGGCAATACTGCATTATAGTGAATTATTCGTGGATATTAATGGAAGGATTGTACTTGCATCGATTGATATTTTCATCCCTGTGTGCAGATACTACAGCAATTACATTTTATATTTGGCTAGGCTGGTGTGAGTGAACTCAATATAATTATTAAAGAAAATGATTTAATAATAATTAAACATCTCAATTAAACATTAATAAATAAAAATCTTTTAAAGGTTTACCAGTGCTGGTTGTCATTCCATGGGTAACTGTTCGAATAAATCTTGAAGATGTGCTGTGCTGGACGACTAATCAAAACCCCTATTTTTTCCTTATAATACGGATTCCCATCATGATATTAATTTTGGTAAGTCTGGAAGATGTGTTTTAGATTTTCTCTGTATGTTTTCCTTACCTTCGGTAACTGGAGTATTTCAGTATAAAGGTAGAAAAGAAAGCAAACTCCTTCTGAAAATAACGTCAATTTCGCGGAAAATAGTAAAAAACATTATAAGTAGACCTTCTATATCATCATGAGTAGAGCGTCTATATCATCAACCGGTAGTCAATTAAGTCTCCAAGGATGAGAGAGTGGTAATCAGATATACTGAAAATACACGGAGAAAATTGGTTCATGAAGTTTTCCACTACTTTTGAATAATTCCAGAACACAAGGACATTTTGATAGAATTTAAAGTCTTGTCTAGTGGTCATTTAGAGGCCGCAGTGTTAATAATTGGAGAGCTGTATTATAAGCTTTCAAAGTCATATATAACAGTTTTTTATAAGTAATCATTCATATATTAATAAGTAATAATTTATATAAATAGTGAGTACACTCATGAACAATTCATTATCATATAATAGAAACAATATTATATTGTGCTACAAGTGCGGAAAGTAGGCAGTTCCACACGAGTGTGAAGTTTGCTGTACGAACTAGAGGCGAATCGAAGGGGAGTTGTAGGCGAGCCAAAGACGAGTCGGAAATCACCCGAAGATGAGCCGATGCCAAGTACTGTAAACTTCACAAGAGTTCAGCTGCCTACTTTCAGCACCTGTTGCATCCGATATTTTTTATAACAAATGCAGGGAATTTTCGATTTGAGAAGCAATGAGAATAAATTTTCCGTGAATTTTGGAAAGTTATGTTAAAATTACCAAAAATAATCGAAAATTTTCAGAAATGTTTGAATATCAGAAATTACGGGAAATTTCGGAGATTTTGGAAATTTTCGGTAAGTTTATAGATTAGCGAAAATTTCTAGAAATTCAAGGTATCCAAAGCTTTTTGGAAGGAATCTAAAATTTTCCGGAAATTAATGGTAAGGGGACAACGATAAATCACGTGACCCTAAAAGGAGGGGGGGAGGGGTCAGAAAAAATATCACGGCCAATCGCTTAAGGGTGGGGGTTCTCTAATCCGATCACGTGATTTTTAAAAATAATTATAAATTTATTTAAAAAATAAATTTTTCAATTATTATAAATTCATAAAAAGATTAGGGAACGTCCATTAATCACATAAGAATGATTTATGAAATTTTAGACTCCCTCTCCCCTATTGTAAGGATTCATAAGATTTTTCAGAACCCTTACCCCCCCCCCTTCTTACGTCAGATTTGATATTTTTATTCAATATATCAACAATATATCAATTATTTTCACTGTAAGCAAGATGTCAAAAGAAGAAAATATATTTCAAAATATATCAAACATTTCCAGTGATTTGAGAGGATTTCAAAAGATTTCAAGTGATTTCAAGGTATTTCAAAGGACTACAAAATATATCAATGAACTACAAAATTTTAACGTAACTCAACGAGATTTCTAAAGCTTTTTAGAGATTTCATGAGACTTCAAGGAATTACAAGAATTTTAGGGTATTTCAAACGGGTATAAAGGATTATGAGAAGTTTCGCAGATTTTAAGTGATTTTAAAAGATTTCAAGAATTTGAAGAAATTACCTAGCACATTTCAGAGTGAATCTCAATTTTTAAATCGATATCACAAGATACACTGGAACCCCGAGATAAGTACAGTTTCGGGCATGGCTAAAATGGCCTTGACTTGAATCGGGCTTCGCTCGAAACCAAACAGTCAGGGCTGTATGAACCATTTCCTGTAGGAATAAATAATATTAATTAATTGCATTTTGTACATACAAATGTAGATTTTTGTTATCATAAAGGATGGACCTTTTCAATAATGGAGACTGATTAATGAAAAGAGAATTTTCCGCGTGCATGTGAAAATAAATGCGAGATATGCACGCGAGTGTTCGAACTGGTCGCTTTGTGGCTACGGAACTGATCAACTCCGCTCCGCTCACTGCGCCTCTCTCTCTACCCTTTCTACCCCGTCGTCAACGACCGGAAGTCATGGAAGTCATGGGGATTCAAAGGATTTTGATCGATTTCAAGAGATACCGAAGTATTTTCATAAATTTTGAAGGATGTCAGAAAATTTTAATTGGATTTGGAAGATTTGAGGAAATTTGAAGGAATTTCATAAGGTTTCAAAAGAGTTGCAAGGATTTCAAAGGATTTTAAGGAATTTGAAGAGATTCAAAGCGGCTTCGGTGATTCCACGGAATTTCAAATGATTTAAAAAGATTTCAAAAGATTCCAAGGTACATGCACGGATTTTAAAGGATTTCGTAAGATTTCAACAGATTTGACGAAATTTCAAAGAATTTCCGAATATTATGAAGGATTTTAAGTGCTTTCGAAAAATTTTAATGACTTTTCAGGATCTCGCAAAATTTTGAAATATTACACGGAATTTTAAGGACTTTGAAAGATTTTTAGAGATTTTAAGGAACTTCCACGGATTTTGAAGGATTATAAGGGATTTTCATGGGATTTTGAAGATTGCAAGCGGTTTAAATCGATTTCAAGGATTTCAGAAGATTTCATGGAATCTCGAAGAATTTTAAGTGATTTCCATAATTTTTGAATGATTTCAATAGATTTCCAGAGAGCTCAATCGTTTCAAAGGTGTTTCAAGAGATTATGTACGATATTCACGGAATTCAAAGGATCTCAAGAAATTTTCACATGATTTAACAAATTTCAATAGGTTTACAAATTTTTCAAAAGAATTCACGAGATTTCAAAAGATTGCAAAGTTTTCCAGAGATTCCACGAGATTTAATGAAAGGTGTATATCAGATTTCAAGAATGATCAACTCCTTGACTCTATATCAATTGGATGTAAGTAATATGAAATATCACATAATGAAAAAGAAATAAGACAAATAATGATATAATGTGTATAATAGTACAAAAAGTAATAGTATTAGTAATAGTATATATAAAGTGTAAGAGTACAAAGTATATTACATAATAAAAAAGAAATAAAACAAATAATGATATAATGTGTACAATAGTATATAAAGTAACTACCACCAAGTATAATCTGAGGTTAGAATTTCGGTTCTTCAGCTTTGTCACCGACGCAGAAGATGTGCACTTTATGGTACCAACTTGACACTGTCTTATTTTGAATACAGAATTTGGAATCAACAGTTTGAAAAAACCTTTTAAGTGTTCCCTGTCATTTTAGGAAAATTTTCATAATTTCATGAAAAGTCGCGTGATTATGGATGGGATGGGGAGTTCAGCAATAACATCACGGAAAGTCACGAGGAAGGTTGGGGGGGGGGGGGGGCGAAAATTAGCAAATAGTCGATCGCGTGATTTATGGACGCTCTCTATTTTATGTATAATTTTTGGTAATTTATCAGTAATTTATGGTAACTTATCACTTTGAGTTGGTCCAATCACTATTTACTACTCACAAACAGTCTGTCAAGTATCAAATCATAATGAAGTGAGGTTATGATTTCAGCAGTCTTGGCAAGTAGTTTTGAATTGAAATGCGCAAGCGCAACACCTACAAAAAAGTAATCTTGCTCAAAGAGCGCAAACGCATCAGCTAGACAAAGTCTTTTTATAACTGCTCCCATGGTTTCGGAATTGTTCACTTCCCGCGCGCTATACATGCCTCAAAAATCGAACATTCCGTGCATGCGATGCAAAAAGTACTATTTTTGATACTTATATGAAAGTTTAAAAACAGAAGAGGTAATTTGGCATATGGTCACTTGGGGGTTCGACGACTAGTATAATAAAACGAGAAGTTGGCGTGGAGGGAGAAGCGGTGAGTGCGAAATGAGAGTGACAAAAAACCGTGGTAAAGTAGTTATAAACAGAGAATTAGTTTAATTTATTATTGACGCTTCTAAGTTCATTCTTGCGCCTGCAAGCAACAAACTGTCCTCTCCTACAAGGAGTACCTTAGGGTTTTCTTGTTTAGCCTGATTTCATATCGAAACAACTCAGTTGTTTCTTTACTGATTTCTAAAATTTCTCGTAGTTTCTGATATTCAAAATTTCCGAAAATTTCCGGGAAATTTGTTTTTATTTTTTCTCAAACTGGAAATTCCCTGCATTTCTTACAAAAAACATCGTGTGCCACAGGTGCTGAAAGTAGGCAGTTGTAATTGTTGTGAAGTTTACAGTACTTGCCATTGGCTCATCTTCGGGTCGTTCCCGGCTCGTCTTCGGATAGCCTACAACTCCCCTTTGATTCGCCTTTGGCTCGTATAGCAAACTTCACACTCGTGTTGATGCTTTTCTTGTTCTGTAAAGTGCCACTTTATACGGCTAATCTTCACAGCTACCTTAAAAAGACTTTATGTCGCAGTTTTCAGGAGTGGTAACCACACTATCGCGTTGACGTTTAAAAGAGTAATTCATTATTCCGAGAAGTGATTAGACCAACACGAAATGATAAGATGCCAAAAATTACTGATCATTTATAATAAATTGTCGATATATTACCATGAATTACCACAAATTAACAGTTACTACCCAAATTTCCAAGATTACCAGAAATTTCAAAAATTTCCATAATTACTAATTTTTTTTCAAATCTTTTTTTGTATCAATGCCACAAAAAATGATGTATGAGGCGCGCGCGTAATTTTTTTTGGCTCGAGTGATGTTTACAGAAGGAGCAGTCGACTTGCCTGCGGCTCACCTTCAGCTGCGCCTTCGGTTCGCCTACGTCTCATTGACGGCTCCTGCTAACATCCTCCTCGCGTAAAAAGCCCAGTTTTATACGCCTGCCACATAAACTACTATTCTTCGATATGGCGTCGTCCATAAATGACATCACGCTCATTTGCCAGTTGGAGGGGTTCCATGGAAAGTGACGGAGCGTGACAGGGAGGGGGAGGGTTTTATACTCCGTGATGTCACGGTTGAAATTATAATATTATAAAAAAAATATTTACTCTAAATTTACAAGGAGATGAGCTGAGTTGGTTTTTTTTAAATCTCATAAATTCCTTACTGAGACTCCATTAGATGACTATTAATTTGCCGAAACAATTTTCGCTAATGGCGCCCTGTCTTGGAAAAAATCGACTATCATAAAAAAAAATGTATTTCAACAGTTGAGAATTTGAAAAAAAAACGAATTTTGAAAGAAAATTTACTTTGCAACAGTCAACTGATGAAAATTCAATTTTCTTAAGTTCAACTTAATTACTTACTTACAACTTAATACTTAACTTTCCAACAGTTGAATCTTTAAGCGTTGAAAATTCAATTATCAATTTTAAGAATGATTAGTTTTTTCCAATTTCAACAGTTGAGAATCGAAGAAAAAAGCGAATTTTGAATGAAAATTGAATTCCCAAAAGTTGAATTTTCAATTGTTTAAAATATAACTGTTGAAGATACAACTGTCGAAGATAGCGCTGTTGTAATTTCAGCTGTTGAAACTTAAAGTGTTGAAATTCCAATTTTCTGCAATGTTTAATTTTTTTTAAACGGTATAAAATTTAAGAAACAAGCAAAGATTCAACTGTTGAAGATTCCATTTCGAATTTTCTTTGTTTTTCAACACTTGAAAATTCAAGAAAAAAGCGGATTTTAAAAGAAAATAGAATTTTTGACTCTTGAAAATTGAAGAAAATTAAAGTTTCGACATATGAATTTTTAACAATTGAAAATTACATTTTCTTGCAAAACCCGCTTTTTTTGAGTTTTCAAGTTTTGAAAATTAAAGAAAGTTGTGAATTGAATTCTTAACAGTTGAAAATTGAAGAAAATTAAATTTGAATTTTCAACAGTTGAATTTTGGCTTTTTCCTTGACGTTTTAGCTGTTGGAAATGAAAGAAAATTGAAATAACAACTGCTTAATTTTCAATTGTTGAAGACACAACTGTTGGAAATTCGACTGTTGTAATTGCAACTGTTCAAAATTCAACTCTTAAAATTTTAATTTTCTGCAATGTTCAACTGTTTCAAATTTTCAACAGTTAAAAATTCAAGAAAAGAAAGCAAATTTTGAGAGAAAATAGAATTTTCAACTGTTAAAAATTGAAGAAAATTGGATGTCTGACAGATAAATTTTTAACAATTGAAAATTCAATTTTCTATCCCAACTCGCTTTTTTTTTGAATTTTTAACGGTTAAAAATTGAAGAAAATTAAAATTTGAATTTTCAACGGTTGAATTTTCGACAGTCATATCTTGAATACTTAAATCTTCAACAATTCAAAATTCAGCTGTTGAAAACTCAAGAAAAAAAAACGAATTTCGTATTAAAAATAAGTGTTGAAAATGTTGTATCTACATAATCTTACATGAGAGTTCAATAAATAAAGATATCATTCCATAAAAAATAATTTTGGCAAATAATTAGTCATACAATGAACTCTCAGTAGGGAATTTATGATATTTAAAAAAAATCCCAACTCCGATCATCTTCTTGTTAGATCTTCAAAGTTGTTATCCTCGCGAAATTCGGAGTGAAATTTTTCTGACTGCATTTTTAACGCTAAGCCTGATATCTGGGAACGCTCATCAATAACGAAACCATGTTGTTGAACGAAAATTCATTTTTCAAATTGATTTTTATTCAATTAAAATGTAATCTTAGTATAACTTTTTTTAAACAATAGTTTAAGATAAAATGAAAAAAAAGGAGAAAGGGTTCCGATCGTGACGTGAAATTATTGAAAGGGGGAGGGGATTTGCCTTGCGTGGCTTTGCGTGACAGAGGTGGAGGGGAGTGTAAAAATTACCTTAAAAATACATGACGTCATTTATGAACGACGACAATAGAGGATGATTCGATAACGTGAAGGAGTTAATAATAGGAATAAAAGAAATGTTTTTCCATTTTATTCTTCGGCTGAATTTTTCACTCACGAGGGTCGTTTGATGAGTATCGTAAATTTCTCGCTAGATGACGCCAAAATGAAGTTTGCAGTATATGGCCGAGAAATAGCACTCTTCAAACTAACCTCTACTGAGCTTCAGCAAAAACCGACGCTTAGTTTGCGTTTGGCATACGTTTAAAGCGAGCGTATCAGTAGTTTTCGAAGAAATGGAGAAAGAAGAATTCCGTACAGTGATAAAACATTTTTATTTAAAGAATTAGACGGCTGCACAGATCACACCTGAGTTAGAAAAAGTTCACGGGGAGTCTGCTCCTTCGTTGAAAACCTTTTATTTTTTGATAAATGAATTCAAACGTGGCCTAACTACAACTAAAGATGAAGCGTGCTCCGGACGCCCAAATGAGGTCACTACATCGGATATTGTGAAAAAATTCATCATATGGATATGGATGATCGTCGAATCAAGGTGCGTGAGATTTATAAGGCTGTAGGCTTCTCTACTGAATGAGTCTATAGCATCTTGCACTAAAAACTGAAGGTTAAGAAGGTGTGTGTGTGAGATGGGTGCCACGATTGCTGACTCCCGATCAAAAGCGCAACCGGAAAGACGTTTCAGCGCAGTGTTTGGCGAAGTTTAATCGGAATCAGCAGGACTTTTTGCATCGATTCGTGACTGTGGCCGAAACCTGGATTCACCACTATTCACTCGAAACAAAGCAGCAGTCAAAGCAGTTGGCACTGCCTAGTGAAAGTGAGCCAAAGAAGGCTAAGACTGTTTTGTCATCTGGGAAGGTGATGGCCACAGTATTTTGGGATGCCCAAGGAATTATCCTCATTGATTACTTGGAGAAAGGTAAAACTATAACAGAAACGTACTATGCATCATTATTGGACTACTTGAAAGCTGAGCTACAAAAAACGGTCACGGTTAGCGCACAAAAAAGTGCTGTTGCATCACGACAACACACCGGCTCACACCCCCGCAACCGCCATGGCAAAAACACATGAACTGGGCTTCGAATTGATTCTTCGTCCACCCTATTCTCCAGATTTGGCTCCGTGCACCTTTTTTCTGTTCCCCAAATTGATAACCTGTCTCGGTGCGAAGAGAATCTCGTCCGATGAAGGGGGGATCGATGCCGTAAATGCGTATTTTGCAGACCTCGAGATGTCACTTTTCTGGAAGGATGAAAAAATTGAAATCTCGATGGACTAAGTGTGTAGACCTCGAAGGAGACTATTTTGTGAAGTAAAAGCGAATAAAAAAAAAATTCTTGCTGTCTTACAAAATTTATCCTCGCATGCTGCTAAAGTTTTACCATACTTCTGTTAGAAGGTGAATTGAGTAACTGAGATTGTCGTGTGATCTCTTATGAATTCTAAAAGATAGTAGTAAATTTTATTTTACGTTAAAACGCATTTGAAAACTTAACATAATGTCCTTATGTCCTGGGGTTAAATTACTCAGTCGTGTAAAATTTAATCAACTTATTTTCTCCGTGTAGATATTTTTCATTTCTTCCACCTTTATTTTATTTTTAAAAGAAATAACCACTAAAGAGTTAAAAAATCTATGTTTGCAATATTGTTTGTTGAAAATAAATACTACTGGAATTTTTAATTAATATTAAAATTTAATTTCACAATGAAAATAATTTTTCTTGCTTTTGCAGCGTCTAGACACAATTCAAACTTGATGATTCACTGATTTAACAGGTTTCTGATTTCAAGATATTTGAAACTGCCAAAAAGTGAAAATATTTTCTATTCGATTTGATGGCATCTGAATTTCATAACATTTTAATTGAATTACATTCTAACTAATAAAGTTTCGAAATGGCTTTTAACATTCGCCATTTTTATACTTGAACACTTAAAAATTTGAAGGCCGAAAGAATTTAAAAGTCTTCCACACTGTCAAAACCAGACATCTCTTTTTTACGGTATCATTTTTTGCGTGTCTTGTTTTTGAACAGGATACCTCATGCTGTTATTTTCAATGTAAAACAAATGACTTTGAGTTCTCATCAGTGGTCTCATTAGTACCACTCGAGACTGTTTTTTCTGAGTATTAGTTTAATACATGAAATGAGCTCTGAAATAACACTTCGTTTTTACAGTAAAATGTGGATCCATACAAATGAGAATTCCATCAAATTAATATGCTTTCAAATTAGAAATTTATAAAAACTGACTTATATAAATTTTCAGCTTGCCCATATTTGAAAACATTCAAGAAACATTTAAATTTAAAAGTTTAGAAACTTGAAAATTTCCAACTTCGGAATATCTTCCATAAAACAGAAGATTTTTTGCTGAAATTTTATCATTTTTTATCAGTAACATATTATAATAAAGAAACATATTCTCTAAATTCATTCATAGAAGGGATATACATATATGATCATTTTACGTGTTATACCTGATAAATATTTTTTATTGTAGAAAATTGTTACAATAGAGAATGGGGTAACTATTGAGAACCACTGTCAAAAGCTCGGGTCTTGATCTCTGATAACAAAAACAAAGAACTGAATAGCGATCCATCTACAAAGGTGTAGTATAAAGTTTCATATGATCCGAAACTTAAGATGACTTCATCACATAATAAAAATTTCCGGGAACTTTCTTTGTATGGGTTTTCTTCGAATATACCTCAACGTAAACAAAGCATTTCAACTTTTTGTGATGAGTTTTTTCAAAGTTAGAATCACCCGTGTGAAAAAGCCCCGTTTTAGCCTTTTTTGGAATGTTAGCCCCCGTCAGGGGCCCATGTAGACAATCTATAGGGGGGAAACCCACGAGGGCCCCCTGTGGGTGGCCTATCTGTTGCCCTCATGCCTCAGTTTAGAAAAATCAAACGTTTTTTTGTTGTAATAAATTGTCTTTTGAAACAAATAGTAACAATATCTCATCCAAATGTGCAGTTATTGAAAATAAAGATAATTCTAACAAATTCTGATGCGCGTGCGAAGTGTCTGTCTGAAAAAAAGTTATAAACATTGTGGTGAGTCAGTCAGAAGGAAAAACGAAAATCCGATGAGATGCTGGGCATAAGTTCAAGTCCTGGTCGAGGTGCTAATAGTTTATCTTTTTTTTATTTTGACATTTGTTATACATATTAACAATCTCTATGACCGGTATGAATTTGACCTTACAGTACATATTTATTAAAATATGATTGACCATGATGAGAAGATAATTACCAAAGGTTTTTTTTAAATTAAAAATTCACCTTTGGAACAATTGCGAGGGGCCCGCGAGGGCAACCATAAGGGAAACCACGAAGGAAGCCCATGCTGGATCCTAATGGATCAGCATGTCGTTTCTATGAGGGGCCATGAGCAGGCCCGGCGAAACAGATCTTTTCTGTCTCATTCGCTCATTAACAGGTGTGAACATAAATGAATGAGAGTGAGCGAGACACTCACATGGGTAAAACAAA
>JAUMHM010000016.1:31514626-31528446 GCA_032362435.1 Melikaiella ostensackeni | reverse complement strand
GACCACCGCAGGGTCTTCCTGAGAGCGACTTCCACCTATGAGAATGACACTGGCTCCCAGTAGAACCACGGAAAATAAATAGAATTATATATATATATATATACATATATATATAATAGAATAATAATATATATAGAAAAAATATATATATATATACAGGGTGTTTTTTTCTTGAGACATCAAAATATCTCAAGAAATACGCATCCAACGGTAGCATGCCTCGAATGTCGATTTTTCGACATTCGATCGGTGGGTCGACCGAATTGAATAAGCGGTTCCGACGGCAGTATGCCTCGAATGTCGGTGTTTTGACATTAGATCGGTGGGTCGATCGAATTGAATGAACCGATCTGACGATAGCACGCGTCAAATGTTGGTTTTTCGACATTAGATCGGCGGGTCGATCGAATTGAATAAACTGTTCCGACGATAGCACGCATCGAATATCGGTTTTTCGACAATCAATAGGCGGTTCGATCCAACTGAATAAACTGATTCAACGATAGCACGCGTCGTATGTCGGTTTTTCGACATTCGATTGGCGGGTCGATCGAATCGAATAAGCCGATCCGACGGTAGTATACTTCGAATGTCGGTATTTCGACATTCGTTCGACGGGTCGATTGAATTGAATAATCTGATCCAACGATAGCATGCGTCGAATTTCGGTTTTTCGACATTCGATCGGCAGGTCGATCGAATCAAATAAGCCGAACCGACGGTAGCATGCCTCGAATGTCGGTTTTTCGACTTTTGATCGAATTGAATAAACCGATCCGACATTAGCACGCATCGAATGCGGTTTTTCGACATTCGAAGCACGTCCAACGTCGGTTTGAAATCGAATCAAATTTGTTTGCACACGTCTATCTTTACACATAGAGGAAGTTTTGTGATGATGAAAATGTTCGAACTTCATTTTTTGACATATTTTGGCATAATTTTACCTTTGGAGCCGGAAAACGATGTTTTTAGTTAATGGATGTGCGTCAGCAATACTCTGATTGTGATAACTTGAAAATAGTCTGAGCTAGTGTTACGAAATTTGAAAGGAAGTGTAGTCCCAAATCATGTCCATTATTGATTAGGTTTAGAGGCGGAGCATAAAAGAATAAATATTGTTGCGTCGATTTTACATTTTTTCAACAATCGTTTTAGATGTAATATTTTTCAATTTTGATTATATTTCAAAAACGATTTTCTATACGTATATTTGAATGAAATACATCATTTTGCAACAAAAAAAAGAAGTTTATTAATTAAATATCGTGATGTGACAAAAAATGAATTTTAAAAATTCGAAATTTTTATCCTCAACTAACTTTAACCGAAAGGTTCTTGAATAGGATGGATCGAAAAAAACAACAAATTTTAGAAATCGCAAACAAAACCATGCCTAAAAGTAGTGGAATGTGTGTTCAAACAATTTATTATTGTTAATAGCAATTTTCTCTTAGAATAGAGTGAAAATGTCCCGAATTTTTAAACTTTTTAGTTAGAGCTAGGCACTAATCAATTTAAGTTAGCAAAAATAATTGTTTAAACAATTTATCATATATTCTCTGAGAATAATGCTAGGAAGTTCCAGTTTTCTGTCTGCAATTTTACACCTTTTGTCCACTTTTTAATTAGCGTGAGGTAATAATTAATGCACTTTAACAAAAATAATTGATTAAACAATTTATTATTGTTTTCAACTATATTCTCCGATAGTAATGCTATATAGTTGCGGTTTTTTCTGAAATTATCTACTTCCTGTCCACTTTTTACTTGGAGTGAGGTAATAATTAATGCAATTTCACAAACATAACTGTGTTAACAATTTACTATTGTTTATTTTTTCTACTTTCTATTATTTCTACTTCTATTATTTTATTATTATTTTATTATTTATTTTATTTTATTATTTATTATAATATATATTATATATATATTTATTATTATTATTTATTGTATTTTATTTATTATTTATTATTTCTACTTCCTGTCCACTTTTCACTTGGAGTGAGGTATTAATAAATGCAATTTTACAAACATAATTGTGTTAACAATTTATTATTGTTTATACCTGACTTCCCTCATGGTAATGCTATATAGTTGCGGTTTTTTCCGAAATTTTGTACTTTTTGTCCATTTTGGACTTAATGAGGTACCAATTAATGCAAGCTAACAAAAAGAATTATTTAAACAATTTATTATTGCCTATAACTATCTTCTCTCACAGTAATGCTAGAAAGTTGCGGTTTTTTTCTAAAGAATTTTAGCTTTTCTTTGACTTTGTAGGTCTGGTTGGCACAATAACGCGGGCTACCAAAATCTAGTTTCAACCGAATTTAGAGCGACGAGTCAGTAAGCACTCAGGACAGCATACTTATATAATATCTGAACCCGTCACGTATAAATATATATGCGCAGAGAGTCGCGATATATATATATAACTTCTGATACGCCGCTGACTGACCGAGCGAAGGCCTTGAGTATAGGCCGTTAAGGGACGCTCAAAGGGGGAGACAGAAGCTTTCTCCAGAGAAGGTGTGGGGGGGCTGATAGTAAAAATTTTGCAACTCCAAATTTTTTTTTAGGCTCTGCAGTGAACTTCGTGTTGTAGTTCAGAACAAAATTTTTACAGTTGCTGTACAGACTCACTTCCCCAACCTACATTATCGAAAGAGCAGAAATACTTCACTTCGAAAAAAATGGAATGCTATTTAAAAAATAATTTTTGTTGATGTTCATTTATTATTTGCTCCTTATCAAAAAATCAAGAAAAAAATCTGAAAATTTCAGAAAATACCGCAAATTTTTAGTACTACTGTAAGAGAAGATGATCATAAACAATAATAAATTGTTGAAGCAATTGTGTTTGTTAACTTGCGTTGATTATTACCTCACTATCATAAAATTGGATACAAAGCTAAAAATTTCAGAAAAAACTTCAACCATCTATCATTACTATAGGAGAAGATAGTCGTACGTAAAAATGAAGTGTTTAATCAATTATGTTTCTCAAATTGCATTAATTTTTACCTCATTCGGAGTAGAAACTGGACAAAAAGTTGAAAATTTCATAAAAAACCGCGACTTTCCAACATTATTCAAAGAGAATATTATTAAACATTATAGTAAATTGTTTGAACAATTGAGTTTGTTAACTTGAATTAAATATTAACTCAGTCTAGTGGAAAAGTGGTCAAAATGTGGAAAATTTCAGAAAAAACCGCAACTTTCTAGCATTATTCTAATAGAATATTGTTATAAATAATAATAAATTGTATGAAAAATTATCTTTATTAACAGTCTGTAAAACTAACTAACTTTAATTGATAGTGCCTCGCTCTAACTAAAAAGTTCAAAAATTCGGATAAAAACACAACTTTCTAGCATTATTCTGAGAGAATATTGTTATATATAATAATAAATTATTTAAATAATTATTTTCGTTAACTTTAATTGGTAGTACCTCGCTCTAGCTATGAAGTTCAAAAATTCGGAAAAAACCGCAACTTTCTAACTCGATTCTAAGAGAAAATTACTATAAACCTTAAGAAATTGTTTGAACAATCTCTTTAAACATCTAATTATCATAATAAGGGAAAATTTCATGTATTAGAGATAATTTGTACTAGAAGGACTAATGAAACCATACAAAAATAATAATTAGAGCGAAAAACTCGTAAAATCCAATTTTTCACTAATGGCGTTCTTTTGGGACCCTATAAAGCAGACTTATGCGGTGAGGTTTAAAAAGTAATTTTCGATTCGTATTCTATGGCTAATTGTGAAGAGAAATGCTGAAGATGAACTCGTCACACCTAATATTGACGATTCTGAATAAAATTTACGAAAACGTCTTTTTTTCTTATAAGAAATACGTGTTAAACTTCATGGGGCTTGCAGAACCTCTAAATGTCTTTCTTTTAAAAAAAAAAAAATAAGCATTTATTTTTTTGTGGATTCGAACAAATTTCGGGGAGTGAGAGCATGATAATAAAATATATAATATTTATGCTATTTATATACTATATTATTATATAGTTCTCGTTTTGGAACACAATTTCATATTAATTTTTTACGCAGTTTTTAGACAAAAAGAAGAAGAAATTTTGCGAAAACAAGTTCACTTATGTTAATTTTCAATAACCTTTTACACTGAAGGAATATAAAAAACCTTCGTAGATTTGACAGTTCTAACATTACATAATTTTTTGTAGGAAATTTTCACATTATTTTTTATGCTTAAAAATGACTCAGTAATTGCAATTTTTTATTTAAAAAAAAAAATTTTTCGATAATCAAAATTTTGAAAAAAGCACTTCTACGATTTTTTTTTCAAAAAATACGCGCATATTATGACAGAATAATATCCCGCGAAAGAAGTTTGAATAATATTTTCATTTTTCAAACAAGATGTGGTATATAATTGATATAAATCAATAAAAGTATTTCAACTACTTCTAAACAAAAATTTTATGTTCAAGCAATTTTTCAATTTTCAATTTTTTTAAATTTTAGGATCGTCATTTATTCAAATTGATGAGACTATTCCTTTAATGTGTTTACAAACACTGTATGGCCGAATGAAGTTATGATATGTACAGATATGTAAATAAATTAGTCTAGCGTTTGTAAGGGAAAAACTTTTTTAATGTTATGACAGTTTGTTTTACTAAAGATTCCGTAATACTAGTCCGACTCAATTTTTAAAATATTTTATGCGGATCTAATATTTTTGAATAATCATCTTGTATTTTTTTGCGAACGTCATACAGTCGTAAAAATTCACAATGAGAAATTGACTCACCACACGAATCACATGAATTTGTAATATGCCTGTCGCATGACTTTTGACCCGTTTTCATAATGTGTAAAAAAATACCCCATGTAATTTTTTAGAAAGTTTGCTGAAAAGTTAGACTATTATGTATAATTTTTATACTTCGCAGAATGAATCATATAAAAAACATTATATATAAATACTTATGATCCTTAATTATTTTTAAATTCTTGAGTATATTTATCATTTTCACTCAAATTTTTACTATGAAGTAAAAGATGCAAGAAGATATGAAACGTCTTGCTATCCCCAAATTTACTTTAAATTAACATTAATTTCTTTAAATTTCTTCTTCAAGTTAGCACTTAGAGAATATTTTTAGAATCTTGGATTACCTTCTAGGCTTCTACCGATGATCGATGAAACTTTCAACATTCTGTAACCAGATAGAAACTTCCTACATTTTTCAAATATACCAATTTTAAGGAAGTACTTTTCAATAGAATGAGATTGTTTTTCGTTTTAAACCATGTCAGCCTTCAGGGAGACTTACTTAAAATCAAATTAAAAAACAATCTTTATAGATTAAAAAATAATCTACAAAAAAATGTTTTGTGATAATTGGGAAGTTATATAGGAACACTGTTTTAAGTTTCACGAAATTATTTTTCAAACAATGTCACAGTTTCGTGTTTATAGTGATTTTCATTTGAATTTCTTTTTCCATACAAAACTTGAACTTTCACATATATTTTTCAAAAGTGCTTCGGCAACTCAATCCTCTTCAATGAGAGACTGCGCCACGTCTGAATAGTTCACGGTATAATTCTTCATCCTGATTCAGAATTTTCACCCAAAAGCGCAGGCGCAGAGTCATATCTACAAAAAAAAGAAATTTGTAAATTAGCAAATTATTTTATTCCAAAAGTGAGAGCAAAAAATGAAACTTACTTAAAAGATTTATTTGATAAAAAATATAAACAAAACATGGAATATGATTCAGGCAACATTTTCATGGTATGATATAACATAACTCAATAAGATAATAATTAAATTAAAGGTAAATAATTACGACCCAAAAATTATAAATCTGATGTGAATAAGTAATTAAATCTAGTTTTGAATATATTATATTACTTATAACTGCTTATATAAGAAACACAAGCTTAATTTAAAATGTTTATGTCGTGTTTATTATTCTAGATCTAATGGATTCATAATGTATATAATCAACAACTTCTATAAGTCAGATAATATCGCTAGGTTGTCATCAGAAAAGATAATATAAAATGAACCCTTAATTTATTCGAATCACGCGATAAGTAATGCACCAAAAATAAAATAAAGTAAAATTCTTGAAACCGTGGAAAATTTGTACAACAGTTTGACTATTTAATAATACCTAATTGTTATTAAATTTAATCAGGAATAAATTATTGAATACCTCCTAAAGACATAAAGATAAAATCATGTCTGACCATAGCTTCCCTTTTCTACTTGACACAGATAACCTTCAATAAAGGAAATTAATAAATTTGATACTACAGCCTACAAGTTTCATTAATTTATTTTCGTCGAAAATTGTACGCAATTGACTATTTATTAGAATTCTAACATCAATTTATTTCGTGCTATCAATTTTCTAATTTCAATATTTAAAAATTTTTTCCTGTATTCAAAGACATAAGTAAATATGTAACAGTAAATAGCAAACATAGAAAGCTATTATTAAAATTAAATTTTTTTAAATTACTTCATCAAATAAATACAGAAATGAATGGATATAATTAATTGCATAATGAATATTTTTCAAGAGAAATTAGAAAAGCAAAGTATGAAAATAATTAAAAAATACCGTAAAGGTAGGTTGCTTACTCGTTAAACAAATATATGATTTGCTTTTTCGAAGAGGAATTATGTAACAGGCATTTATGTAATGATGAAATAATTTTATTTAAATTAATGACTTCTTTCGAAATTATAAATTAATAAAATTTTATTATTTTTTAGTCAAATGCATTCGTTTCTGTTCCAGGAATATTTTTTTCTGAATGTACACAAACGTCAAATTGTAAAAATTTAGAAGTGTTATTTTAACAAAGTAACAATTTTTTAAATATTGTAACTAAAGGAAAGTTTTTAATTTTATTTTCAAGGGCGCTATTAATATTTTAGATCAATCGATTCGTTTTTACACGACGAATATTTTTTCTCTATGCATTAGAGTTTAATTATAATAATTGGAAAAGTTATAGCTAAAAATCTAAAAATAAACACATTCTTATCGCGCGCGGCTCGCGGAGCTCGCAATATTGAGCGCACCCAGGGTGCGCACGTTTTTGGATCTTGCGCTACGCGCTCGTGCATTTTCGGGCCTCGCGCTTCGCGCTCGGATATTTCTTCCTGGCATTCGACTTGTTTTTGCGATTGATTTATTAATTACGTACACTCAAATTAAACTTTAGCAAAAACATCTCTTTTGCACCCCAGATTTTCTATGAATTTCGATACTTAATTTTCTACGTAACTATATATAAAGATTAAATTTCTCAAAGCTCTGTAGGCTGTGAGGTACACATTCTCATCACGATACTCGCGCTTCGCAACCTAGATTCTATAATTCTCTTTGATCAGTGTATTAAAATTTTATTATATCCTTTATGAAAATAATTATTATCTAATTATTCATATTATTCCATGGTCCGGGACTACATACTTGGAAAATTTTGTAAACCTTTTAAAAAGCTACAATTCCTCCCTTATAATTTTCCTGTATCTTGCGTTGTTTGTTTAAAAATTGGAATTTTTCGACTTTTTCGTAGAGTTTTTAATGGTGAAACCAAAACAATGAGTCCTGCCGAAAAACGATTAAAAAGTTAAGCGAATTCGCAGGTCTTGTGAAAAGCTATAATTTCTCTTCCATACATTTTTACGTAACTTGCATCGTTTGGGTCAAATATAAACAAATAGTTAGAGACCAATTTATAGATCTTTCGAAAAGGTACAATTTCTCTTATTGCCTTTTTTCGTATCTCGCGTGATTTAACTCAAAATTGAAATTTTTTATTTTCACATAGCTTATTCAATGGATAAAACTAGATCCGTTTGTTAAGGAAGGCTGGTTAACGAACTTGTTCTTCCTTTTAGAGCCCAAAAAAGTGCGTCAAAGCCTTATTTGGTCCGTTCATTTTTTCGAGAGTTATTGTGTATACGGAACGACGATTTTCCTTTAATTGTTACTCTTTTGGTAATCTCAACTTGCATTAAGAGAGAAATAGAGACAGACAGACTTACAGACAGACAGATACTGTGGCGAATACTTGGTTTTCGGCTTCAGGGAAAAATGTGAAAGAAGTATAATCTTAATATTTTGAAAAATCCTTATATCTGTTTTGAGATATTCAAGGAGAGAATAAATCTGCCAAATTACATTACTTGATCTATACGGTCTATATCAAGTCACATGCGACATGTCTCCCTTGTGGCATATCTCCCCTGCAGTATGTCTCCCCGACGGCATTTCACCCTTGCGACATGTCTCATCTGAGGCATTCTCCCATGCGGCATGTCTCCCCTGCGACGTCTCTCCCCAGCAAATTGCTAATTTTGCGGCAAGCCTCCGGAACCCAGTTTTTACACCTGCGACTTGCCTGACCAGCCGCAAGTCTCCCTGCGGCATCTTCCCCCCCCCCCCCCCAAAATTTGAAGTCTTCCTCGAATGTGGCCAAAGTGAGGCAAGTTTCTCTTAGAATCAATTGCCACATCTACAGCTTGTCTCTCCAGTCGCAAGTCTCCCTGCGGCATCTCTCAACCGAGAAAAATTTTAAGTCATCCTTCATAAGGGCAAAAGTGCGGCAAGTCTCCCGGATTCAATTGCCACATCTACGGCTTGTCTCCCCAGCCGCAAGCCTCCCTGTGGCATCTTACCCCACAAAAATTTGAAGTCTTTCTTGAATGTGGCCGAAGTGCAGCAAGTCTCTCTTAGGCTCAATTGCCACATCTACGGCTTGTCTCCGTAGTCGCCAGTGTCCCCGCGGCATCTCTCATCCGAGAAAAATTTTAGGTCTTCCTTGAATGTGGCCAAAATACAGGAATTCCCTCTTAGACTCAATTGCGACATCTACGGCTTGTCTCCCTAGTCGCAAGCCTTCCTGTCGCATTTCTCATCCGAGAAAAATTTTAAGTTTTCCCCCAAAGGGGCAAAAGTACAGCAAGTCTCCCGAAACCAATTTGACACATCTGCGGCTTATCTCCCCAGCCGCAAGTCTCCTAGCAGCTTTGGAGGAAAACTTAAATTTTTCATGTGTGAGAGATACCGCAGGTAGACTCGCGGATGGGGAGAGAAGACACAAGTGCGACAATTGGGTTCGGGAAGCTTACTGAAAAATTGACTCTCTGCTGGGGAGAGATGCCGCAGGGGAAGCATACCGCCGGGGAGACTTGTCTCAAGGGAGACATGCCGCAGGGGAGACATGTAGTAAGATGACATGCCTCATGTGACTTGACATGGACCGAACTATAAACAATATCCAGATATTGTGGCGATAAGAAAAGTGTAACACACAAACACACACACACAAATTCTGGCAATTGTGTACAACATCATATTAGATAAATTTCAGTTAGAATGCATATAAATATACCTTTTTGTAGAGTCAGGAAATTCTTACCACTACAAATCTTCCTCTTTCAGAAAGCAAAAACGTTGAAAGTTTTCGAGAAATATGAAATGATGAACTAAAGATACTCCATTTATTTCAGAAATGAGAAAGTGTAATGCCAATATTTGTTCACAATGATTGGCAGGCTTCTAATCATATTAACTTGATGGAATTAATTTTCAAGTGCACGTGTAAAAATGTAATATTAGTTACATCAATTAAAATTGAATATAATATATACCTTGATTATAGTAAAAATCTATTATTATTATTATTATTGTTATTATTATTGTTTCATAATAATTCTCAAAATCAGATAAAATTAAACTAAAAATTACAACAAAACCAAATAAACAGCTTCTCTTTCAAAGGAAAATAATAAAAAGTTCCAAATTATTTCACTCATTTCTATGAAAAACACAGTAGAAAAACGATAGAGCATTTATAATCTGATAAGCAGAAAACGTATTTTTAGTAAAGTAAAAGTCATCAGCTAAATGGCAGATAGAAAATCTAATGAGTATCCCTGAGCACCTACGCACATATTTTCTTACGCACACCCAGAAAAGTAAGTATGCGTAATGACTTTAATTGAAAATGGAATAAGACATAAATATAATTGACAAAATTGCACAGGATCTCTAATGAAAGTACTTCAGTCGCATTTCAGTCATTGAGTGGTGCTGCACTTTTCTACTGGAATTATTTTGTTATTGGTGTAAAAGGTATGGATAATTTCCGAAAACAGGAAATAACAAATGGGAATTTTAGGAATAGTGGTAAGCAGTTTTTTTTAATAACAAACATATTAGATTATTTATCGTCGGGAACTTTGTAATCTCAGCAAAAACACTAATCGTGAATAAACTGTGCCAATTGTACATCAATCATAATACTTCAAATAAAAGGAATGTTACTGAAAATATGAAATTAATTATTGCAGTAATTATCACTTGAAAAAGTAATAGTTTTTCATATTAAAAAAAATTAAATTGATACTTTCGATGAATAAAAAGAGAGAAAACAATATTTGACGAAAGTGTGATCTAATAATTTATAATTATTATTATTATGTTGCCTCACTCCTTTTTATTAATTGAAGACAATGATTTGCCCGCAAACAGGTTTTTTCTCTTTTTCTATATTTTTTTAAATTATCAATTTAATTTTTTGTTATCAAGAAAAACTATCATAAAATGATTCAATAATTATTACTTCAATGATAAATAATGTTCTACTTTCAATAAAATTCCTATCATTAAAATATACTTTCATTTATATATTTTCTACTATTTGTACTTGGCTTTATTTTGTGATTTCACAACTTTGGTTACTTTTAACATAAATGAATGAAATATTAACATTCATGTACTTGGCAGAGTTTTTTTATCGTAATGTTCATGTTAAGATTTAATTGCTTTTTTTAGTTATAATAATACATCCACATATAGTACAATACTAAGCTTTTTTGATGAACATCAAAAGATACAGATGGCTCTAGGTGCATCTGCATGTTACGAATCATTAAAAAACACATAAGAAACGAAAATTTTTGTTTTAATTCAATGTATTTCAAATTCCTTGAGACTATTGTTAAGATATGATGACATTCTACAACAAAGAAAAGTTTGAAGTCAATAAGCATGTAAGCTGTGTCTTGATTGGAAATAAAAATATTAAGGTTTTTATTGATATTTTTTTTAACGGATAAAATTGCGACCTCATTTCTTCCAAAGTAATATGTAAAATCGTAAAATAAGATGTGATTGCACAAATTTTATGATTTTTTTTTAAATATCGACTTTAGCTTCGATTTTTGATATTTTTCAATGACTATCGTCCAATCTTTACTGAATTCGTGGGATTTGGTGAGTTTTGAATTCCCGGACCCTTTAAAATTGAGGGGTTCTGATCCCTGTTAAATACAGCTGAATTTCAAAAAATTGAAATGTGACTTTTGTTTTTATTACAGGAAAATTAATTAGGATTCCGTGTCGAAAACAAAAAAGGCGTATTAAACATGATTTCTCTGATGAACTTCGACACTTTTGTGAAAATACAACCCTCCATGGTTTTCGATACATCACAGCGGAAGGAAGAAGTTTAACCGAAAAGGTCATTTGGTCATTGGTACGAAATTAGCTCTTTGATTTTCAATTGACGATGTTATTTTCTAGACCGTTTTGGAAGTGCCTATATGTACTGAAAAAATCCGGCTGATTGTATCGAAATTTCAGTATAAACAGTCCATCTTCCAGGTCTCGTTAGTCGTACAGTAAAAATCCGGCTATTCGTGCCAAAATTTCGGTACACGTATCCAAGGCCTTCATTATCGTAATTGATTACATCAGTATTTAATACTAATTGCATTTGCGTATTTAATAATTTGCATTGTTATTCATTTCTTTTTAACTTTGTTCATAAGAAAAGTATTGTGATTGACAAAAATTTAATACAATATTTGATTAACAAACTTAATTTGCCCCTTTGCTTATAAATTATGTGATAAAAGAATTGGTCGATAACGAAGCGTACTTTATCAAGAACGCACCCTCTTACTAAATGAATGAAGTTGATGCCAATCGTACGATATATAAAGGAAAATGTCTATTAAGGCCAAATAAATTTTCAACTCCGGAATTCATACAATAGAATTCTTTTTTTCTGGGAAAAAACTTTGAATAAAAAATGAAAATTACACACTGTAATTAAAAAAGATATTGCCACCTTTATGACCTTTCATTCTGAAATCAATACTTTAATCACTTTTTTTTAAATTGCTAATATATTTAAATTTTGTAAATTTACTATGAAATCAAAGGAATTTCTTAACTCTACTTGGGAGTCGTATTCTTTTTATGTAACTAAAATTGAATAGTAGTGAGATACATATGCTAAATAAAAGAACCCAAAAATTATATTTTGAAAAAATTAAGATAAAAAAGATGATTATTTTTTTGAATATAAGGTTTGTATAAGTTTTCTACTACTTGCATCAACAATGATGGTTCTTGTATGGTACCGTTTTTCAATAACACCAACAACTACAACAATTGATACTACAACATATCCAATATGGGATCTTCCATTTCCAGCAATCACAATTTGTAACCATAATAAAGTTTATCTTCCCAAAGCTAGGATATTCACAAAGGACATGTAAGCTACATTTTTCTAAACATAAAACATAAATAAGGTATGTAAACTATTAAGTATAATTCTGTATAAATGTGCTTTGAATGTTTTTATATAGGCTGAAATATGGCTTCAAACAAAAGGAAATCGATAGATTTTTCGACTTATTACCACAATTAATAAGGCCGGCATTTAACAATGAAAATTTTACGCACGTACCTGCTATTTTAGAAAGTTTAGGTTTATCGACGGAAGAGCTTATGAAATATGTAATTAATGTCGCAAACTTTCAACTTAATCTTTAGTAAAAATTCTTTAAATTTTATTCCTGGATGTTTTTAACAATCATTGATTGCTTTTCAACAGTTAATGCAACCGTGTGAAAAAATGCTTCTTCATTGTGGCTGGCTCGATAAAATATACGACTGTAATAAAATCTTCAAAGTTAGTAAGACTAGTGAAGGCTATTGTTGCTCCTTCAATTATCATACTGTAGGGAAAAAATTGTTGTAAGCTATAACTTTTTTCCATCTGAATAATATTTATTTTTCATATCGAGGCTTTGGCATTTTTTATTAGAAAATTATAATTCTACAATATTTTGAACAGGAACAATCCTGACAAGGATAATGAAAATTTAGATAGCCCTTATGAAACTGAAGAACATTTGCCTGGTATCAACCAAATTCAAGTAAGTCATTAAAAAAAAGTTACAATAAAATATTTTCCTTCAATTTCTGCTCTTTTGGTAATCTCAAATTGCATTAAGCCTAAAATTTATTTTTTTAGATGGTACCTGGTGCAGGGCGAGGATTTGGATTAACAGTCACTTTTGATGTCGAAAGTCAATATTATAGAGGAAGTATCAGACCTTATATAGGAGCATCGATACTTATTCACAATCCTGTGGAATTTCCAGAAGTCGACTTACGATCCGCAATTATTCAACCTTCCCAGGAAGTTTCTATTTTGTTATCAGGAACAATTATAGAAAGTGAACCTGGAGTTCGAAACTTGCCAGTAGATTTAAGAAACTGCTGGTTTGAAGATGAAGTGCGTAAAGCAATTTTTATAGAAAAATGTTAAAAACAAATTTTAATTAATTAAAACAAAATTTAAAACGAAATTCATTTTCAAACATACATATACGAGTATAAGGACCAAAGCGTGGTATTGAAGAGGAAGGAGTAGACACGCTGATGAAAAAAACTTAAAAGAGTGATTGATAAGGTAAAGGAGGAGATGAGGAC
>JAUMHM010000016.1:31502160-31514526 GCA_032362435.1 Melikaiella ostensackeni | reverse complement strand
GGACGAAAGGAGATAGAGAAGGGGTAGGAGAGGTTAGTGGGATGATGAATGCAGGGAAAGTGAAAATAGGATGAAGGGGAGTGTAAGAAAATGGAGGAAAGAGGAAATGGAGAAATGGGAACTCAACAGGAGAAAAAGAGATCACGAGAGAATGTTGAGTGAAAAAAAAACAGAGGAAGAAGGAAAGGTACATGGAAGAGGTCGAGAAAGCGGTAAAGGAAGGGAGGGAATATGGAGTGATAAACAGGGTAAGAGGTGGAAGGAAGGTCATAAACGAGCTAATTGGGATGGACGAGTGAACGAAGTAATTCAAGAGACTGCTAGGGGGCGCGTGGGATGTGGAGGATTTGCAATAAGGTTTGGAGAGGCGAAGGGTGGCCAGAAGAATGGAAGACAGGGCTAGTAGTATCATTAATTAAGGAAGGAGAGAAAAAAAGATAGAGAAATATAGAGATATCACACTTATTCCAGTGGTCTATGAAATTTACGCGAAAGTGCTTAGGAAGATGTTCGAAAGATAGATGGAAGAAAAGGGAAGTATACCACACAACCAAGCGGGTTTTAGGAAAGGAGTGAGGAACACAGATAACATTAACGTGCTCAATTTTCTAGTCAGCAACAACTTGGGGCGGAAGAAAGAAAAGCTAGTTTCACTGTTTGTGGATTTTAAAGCAGCATTTGACTCCGTGAACAGGAGGATGCTATGGAGGACCAAGAAATAGAGGGGAGTAGATGAAGTTTTGATGGGGAGGATAAAAAAGATATTTGTGTACGCTAAGATAAGGGTGAGGATAGGAGGAAAGTAAGAGAAAGGATTCTGGACTTAGGCGAGGGTGCCCCTTGAGCCCTCTTCTGTAAAGTGTCCTATTGGGAGACTTCGAGGAGAAGATGGAGAGGAAAGGAAAAGGGGGGACAATATTGGGAACAGGCAAAACATATTCATTAGTATACGCAGACGACGTAGTTCTAGTAGTGGATGATGAAAGAAGGATGAATATGATGATGAGAGCATTCGAATAGTATGTGAGAGAAAAAGATTTAGGAGTGAATATGAGTAAGACTAAGATGATGTGTTTTAGAAATATGAAGTGTGGAGTGGAGTGAGAATGGAAGATAAATAGCGAGATGATGGAGTTGGTGGAGGAGCTCTGCTACCTAGGATTTTGGTTGAATCAGGAGGAGGAAACGAGCTGTAAGTGAAAATGAGATTGGAATGTCCGAGTTCAGAATTGGGACAAATGTGGGGTACAGGGAAGAGAAGGTTCAAGGATGACTAGAGTATGAGAGTGTGGATGTTTGACGTGCTAGTGAAAGTCTGCTTGAGAGGTTTCTGAGAGAGAGAAAATGATGGAAAAGTTCCTGGAAGTTTGAAGAGAAACTGAAAAGGATGGAGGGATGCAAGATTGCACATGCACAAGCGTGGGCCCGGGAGATTATGAACAAAGAGAGAAGAGGTAACGTGGGACGTTCGAAATGGGAGGAAGAGAGATAAGAAATGAAGTTTAAATGTGGTATGCAAGTGAGGGGTAGAGAATTGCAGAGAATACTACAGCTGGTATAGGATGGTGAAGAGTAAGGGTGAGCCGAAATACCTGAGGAACGATTAAATAGTAGAGCAAATGGAATAGAGTGGTGAGATTAATTTATAGATTCAATTCACTTGCCCGACTCATTCAAATAGGAGTACGGAGAGGGGCGCGGTAAGGAGTGACGTCATGAATGAAATCAGGAAAATGCCACATTTCAAATTCACTATTATATTTCCAACCAATTTGTTTTGATACACATTATTATTGATGAGCGACCACGAACAATCCAATCACGAATACGATGCGAATTGAACGTCCTCGACTCGACACCTTTCTAACATAAATTATCTGCCGACCGAGATCAATCACGAATCCCGCAGAAATTACATGAATTCAGTTATTTAGCTATTCGGTATCAATTACTCAATGACTTAAATCCATCGAGGAATTCTATAATTAAACGTCAACTCAAAATTACCGAACCGAAAATCCCGATTCAACCTAATAATTGTGATTGAAGTTATCCGTAATTTCAAGCGACATGGCGGAGTTTTACTTTGACAACATGGCCATGTTTCTAGCAAGTTATTATATCCTTAATCTACACAGAATCGAAGCACTGATCACTAGCTCGAATTATTTAAATTCTTTTACGAATCTACTTGAATTCCATTCACAATTAATGCGAAAACCACGAGTGAAACGGTTATTGATGCTTTAAATTTTACACGAATCCATTTCAATTCGTCACGGGTACAACACAGGTATCAAATTCACCATTTTTAATTTAACTCAAATTCCATACGATTAGTCGAGAGAAATGAGAAACATACCTACCAGTTTCCGACGACCGCGCATCGAGCCTCGTCCGGTCATGTTTTTCTTACTGCCAAGATTTGTACGGAAAAATTTTCTAAAGTCGACAGAGTCCCTCTTTTTTACTCTGAACGTAGAGCAGAGAATAAATTTTCCCGGTTCACTTCCGCCCTCATGACTAGAACCGGAAAAAGGTTAAAGCGCATGACATAATTCGCCGACGCGACATTGGTACGAGTCTTAACCTAAAGATGGCCATAGCTGTATGACTTCTAACATTTAAATTGCCGACGTGATGTCGACCGTAGCGCCAATCCTTCCGCCTGACTAGCAGACGATTTCGTGATCTAGATTCGCTCACGCCGGTTTGTTTACTACCAGTCAGCCTGAACCTAGACGTCTTCCCCCTGGCTCATACGTGTCCGGGAATCTCATCCCGCCACAAGCCAGGGTCCTCTTGCTTCGTAGTACGCATGTCGGTTTCCACCAGCTTTCCCGAGCCCATACTGTAGTGTCAAGTGTACTCGGTGATGTGTGAGTCTTTGGTGCGTGTGGCTCATTTGCGCGAGCCTCGTGGTTCTCACAATATAAAAAATAAAGAATAGAAAACCAAAGTGATCAGTGTTGTGTAAAGGAAATAGTTCAATTTCTCCCAGAGTCTGGCGATTCGTGATTGTTGACGGTCATGAAAGGAATTAACCTACAAAATCAAGTACGTGGTATTTTTGTTATTTGATTGGAACTGGATTGATCAGCTGACTGAGCAGAATCAGCTCCAGCCAATCCATCCTAACTGTTCGCAGACAGCTATAGGAGAAAAGAGTTGATTCTCTGTCTGCGTCCCTCAAGCAACTTTTGAACTAAAGTGAGAAAAAGTTAATTATTTTGTGCGTGGATGTAAATACCAAGTCACAGTGGATATGAGCAGAAACATGGTTATAAGCGTTTGAGCGGTGTATAGGTGACGGAGGGGGAGGGGCGAGTACGAAAGAATAAAGTGGATTTTGAATGGGAATGGTCATGGTGAGGAATGGATGAAGAAACTGGAAGAGTTGAGAGAGAGCTGGTAGCACGGGGTAGGGGAAAGCCAAAAAATGACTCCTAAAGAAGGAAAGTAAGAGCTAAAATTTTTAGAGCGGTAGTAGCAACAGGAAACGGAAGCCCACGGCAGGGTCGCAAGCGTCTAGGAGTAAGAATAGTGGTTATCTCCATGTGTAAGAAATAGTTGATAAGGAAAAGAAAAAATAAGGAAGAATAAAGAAGAACTTAATTTTTTCTAACTTTGTTACAGAGAAAACTTAAAATAAGTTCTTCTTACGGATATCACTCATGCGTTTCCCAATGCAGAATCAGATTTATTGTCGAAGAGTGCAAATGTGTGCCATTTTACTATCCACAAATTTGTGAGTTTTAATTTTTTTAATTTCATAATCTTGTACATCTCAATTTTATATCATATTTTAATTTACTAAATATTGTTGATAGATCCAGGCAAAAGAACTTGCGGACTTGAGGACATAAACTGCCTACAATCTATCAGAAGTATGAATCTATATCAATTTATGGAAAATTCCGTCATCTCGATGTTTTTGAGGTTTCGAAGCCCCGGGCTGAAACCCTTTTAGTTTCGGTCGGGCGTCGATCCGTCTCTCCGACGTTCTTTTTTGCCGCGAATACCAAAAGTTTGGAATTCCAAAAGGGTATGAGAGCCAAAGTTTTGAATTCCAGAAGGGCATAAGTGCCAAAGTTCGGCACTCCAAAAGTGAATAAATACTCAAGTTTTGCCCTCCAAAAAAGCATAAGTGCCAACTCTAATCACACTATCATAAAAACCTCTTTAAGTGAAATACATAAAAATATAAAAGTTAAACATTTGAAATACTATATTTAAATACGCTACGAAACCCTTTTTTTGTAGGCGCATATCGCCTGCTTTGACTAATTTTTTAATTCTCGTCTTATTTTTGTTTAGGAAATATTTTGGAATTGCAAACACTCAATGACGTGAATTCGTATGATGATAATTTAAATGAAGAAGCAGAGTGTCAATGTTTTCCTCTCTGCAGTGATAAATGGTATACTATAAATACAGAAACCGCTTATATGGAACATTTCGATCACAACTTCCTGTTGTCGTAAGTTCAACCAATTTTCTATTCGTCAAGAATCACCGAAATATTTTAAGATAATCTTATTTATTATTCTATTTGCAGAAGCGAATTAGATTTAAGAAATATATCTACAGCCGTGATTTTTTTTCGTGATATCACTTGCGTTAAATACAAAAGAGATAAGTGGAAGTCCTGGAACGACGTTGTAGGTAATTTCTATTCTTACTTTTGTCTCTCATTCTTATAATGCAGAATACATTTTCAAGGCAATTTGTTTATCCTAATTTCTAGTTTATTTAAATTACAGCATCTCTCGGTGGGATTCTAGGTCTTTGTGTCGGAGGATCCTTCGTCAGCGTTGTGGAAATAATTTATTTCTTCATCATCAATGGATTTTTCAGAAAGAAACCAAAGAAGGTGCCCTTAAAACTGACGAAAAAAGGAATAGATGTTCAAAGTACTGAGCCTACAACAAATAAGATTTGTTTTAATATCAGTAATGTTGATAATTTGTATAAAAGTGAATTAAACATGAAGAACAACTTGTTTATAGAGAGGAAAGCTACAAAAACGAATAAAACAAACGAAATTCTTCACTTTTTTTCAAATGATCAGTAAACGAGGAAATGTATAATCAGAACAGTTTCGAAATTATCAATCTCAATCATAGTCTTCTGGAAGCTTTCGCTATCTTATAAGTAAATAAGTACTAAATTAACCAAGGTTTGAAAATGAAAAGTCCACAAGCACAGGTCACTTGTATTAAAATTTTATGTTAAAGTTTAATAATTCACATTTTGTAACAGTAATTTTTGCTAAAAAGGTCATGAAATCATCGCGCAATTCGAAGAATCATATACAAAAAAGAAATAAAATTGCACTACTCACAATTCTTACACAATTATTGCGTCACTGCTTGTTACTTTCGAAAAACAGTTTACTTTCTAAGCATAGCATAAAAATCATCAAAATAATAGGTACGCATTGTAAAAATATGTATTCGAGATAATTAGATTATTTCGCGATAAGATTCATCACCTGATTCAGCTAAAGTGCTTAAAAGTTAGCTTCTTATCCAACAGTCGATGTCAGAAAGTCTTCATAAGTACAATTTAATTAGAATCTGTATATCATTACACTTTATACAGGACTTTAAATAAAGAATGCCTATTTCACAATCATTTGAATAAAATTGATTCAATAAAAAATAAAATAAAAAATAGAAAACCTCTAAGTCTATTTAAAGTCCTATATTGTACACGGGGAATGGAAGCGTGTTTTTTTGTATAATTATAGGTCATTATTTGAATTTTATAACGCACATTTTTCCTGGCGACCATAGTTCTTAAATTATCTTAAGTTGGCGGCTGGTTTTAATTACTGTACAAATTTTTTCACACGCAATTTCACAACCGTGAAGAAAATACCAAGTCTGTTTCATAACAGACACACCGAAATAATTCACTAACGAGGATGAATTAACTACTATCCGTGTCATTTTGCAAATTGATTCACAAGCGCTAACAAAACAAATTACACTATTCTAAAATGCCATTTCTCACCTAACAGTCTTCTATATTCAATATTTTTTCAAGGAAAATGATCTGAACGACATTAACTCTGTAAAGTTCTCTATCACATATAAAAATTACGCTCAATTAAATCATACATTTGTAACAACTAACGTTCACAGAAAGTATCGCTTTGCTATTTTTAATACTTTTGGTGATTGCGAGTGTTGTTGATTCTTATTTCTGTGCTATATTTCTATTCAAGAGACATCCTCAATTTGAGTTCAATTAAATTCCACTCAATACACAGTGAATTCATGTGATTTTAAGAGAATTCAACTAAACTCAAAAAAATCTAAGTCGATTCCACTGAATTTGAGACTAATTAAATTGTATTTCAAGGAAATTTTGCGGAATTTAAATGAATTCATCGGGATTGAAATATTTTAGATATTGCATTTAACTAAACTCAACTAAATTCAACGAAAGTTGACTGAAATCATGCGAATTCAATAGAATTTAAGTGAATTAGACTACATTTGAGGAAATTCAACTGAATTAAAATAGATTAGACTGAATTCAAGTAGATTCGACGGAATTTCAGTACACTGAACTCAATTTAAGAAAATTCGGCAGAATTTGACAAAAATGAAGCTAATTCAAGGTAATTCAAGTCGATTCAGGTCAATTCAATCCCATGTAAAAATGTAAAATTCTATTGAATTCAAGAGAATTAAGTTAACACTCAATTCAATGTAAGTTCATTGCGTCCCTTAAATTCCGTTAAATTGAATTGAATTATTATGTTTACCTGACATTGAATGTTCACTGAATTCAGTATAATTCCGTTGAATTTACTTCAATTCCGTTAAACTAACTCGAATTCCGTTGAATTCTCTTGAATCCACTGCTCACACTGATATACTAATTCAGGTGAACAACAACATTTTAAGTGGCTAAAATAATAAAATATTAAAGTTACATTTATGAAGCGGTCAAAGATTCTTAAAAATTAAAAAAAAAACGAACATAAGCTTTCAATAATTTAAAATTATTAAAATGTTTATTTTTAAAAACGTAAATGTAACGCTATTAGCGTCACTTTTGAATAGCAACGTGAAAAACACTGAAAATTATTTTGGCAGTGCTTTTAGAAATTGGAAATACAGCACAGAAATATACACTGAGAAAAAATGCTGTTGAATCAATAAACAATGCTATTGAATCAATAAAAATTCTATTGCATCAATAACTTTCGTTCAAAGAACCGAAATGACAAATTATCGTTTCACTGAATATTCATTTGAATCAATCAAAGATATGCTTTTGACCGAGGGCTATTGATTCAATAGCATTTTTTCATCAGGGTGTTTTTCTCTACATAAGCAGTAAGTCATGTGAATATCTAAGAATATTATCGAATCGACCCATGTCAATGGCATACGAATCATAAACTCTAATCCATCAAACACAAACATTTATACTCCATAACAATGTTTTGTCACCTACGTATACATTCTTTACAATTATAAGTTCGCTTTCACGCACAACATCAAATATCGGTATCAACTCTGAATTTTAGGATACGGTACGATTTTTCAGTCCTGTCCACAGAACTTTATTAGGAACACGAACACTTTAGAGTTCGCATTTTACTGCGCCTAAGGTGCGAACCAAGGTCGAAAAGGCACTTCGAACAAAATCAATTTAATTTCTATATCACTCAATAGAGATTCGTCATTTTTTTTACAGAAAACGAAGGAGTTTCAACGTGCTTCTTTTTCGGTGTAGCTATGCGATTTGTTACCATACCGTAGTCCCCATATTAACATACATACATATAGATTAAGGTGGGCCAAAAATACAAAATTTTGGAAAACCGAAAATAGCTCGTGCCAAGAAGTTGCTACATGTTATTACAAATAAAAACTCTAATGACTTTTTGAAAAGAAAAATAGTAATTTTTTTTTAATTTTAATAAAAATTGACCAAAATTTTAGAAATGTCAGTTATGCTCTTTTTCAAAAAATTATAACTTAAACCAAAGTTATATTTCTTTAATTTAAATTCGTTAATAGTATTTAGTACCAAAAACTGTACATTCAAAAAAATTATCATAATTTTCGTACCCATAGGAAAACTTTTTTTGATTCTCAAAATTGAAAATGTTTTACCTCATTGCGACATTGAAGGGCCATTCTTGATTTTCAAAAATTTTGTATTTTCAGCTCCCCCCATTTTAGTATTTTAGATATTTATGTATCTTATTGAATGTATTTTGTATTTAGTATAGCTCTCATTCTTCTATTCCTCAAACTGTCTTATAGAATCACACAAAGGAAATTCTGTTACTGAAAGAAGGTCAAGTTTCACTATTTGTTTTTTAGATACTGTGTTTCTTCTTTTATAAAAGTAAGCTCTCATCAAGCCCTTCATTGGACCCTGTAATGAAAACTATTTCGTTTTATCCATATTTCTTATGGAATTATATTTTATCCAAAGTACCCAGTGCTTGGGGTATGCTCAGTATTGTTTTAAAACTTGAAACAATCATAGATGCCATTAGCTTGAGCATTTTCTGTATAAATTGCAAATCTAATTTCGCTTTCGGTTCTTTATTGTTTCTATGCTTACTAGGTCGCTTATTATTATTAGTTTAAGAGAAATTATTTGGAATTTTTTCTAAATTGTCTTCAAGACTCACGGTTAACGGAGTTGTATAAATCCATTGTGTTCAGCAAAGGTTTCTAAAAGGTTTCTTTAAACCGATGGTCAGTGGTTTGCAACAAAGCAAATGTATCGAAAAGCGAATCTCAGTCTATTGCCACAATTATGTCAAGATGCGATTTGTAAATGACCATATGAATAGCGTTATCATGATTATTATTAATATTATTTCACAGCTTTGTTTGCAAGAGTCATTGTGGTGTCCTAAAATGGCTTTGCGCTTATCTGCTGACTTCTACCTTAGTCAAAGGCATTTTCCTGGATTCTGAGAGCACCAATGTGGCCACATTGCTTCTGTTTTAAGTCCCCGTGCCGTTAGGATTTCCATGTGTGCGGATAATCTGGTGTAGACATTTTCTTCTACTGAGTAACCATTCGTTGGCAAGTCACTCCTTAAAAATGAAAAATCACTATTATTTATGACATTTTAATGACAATTTATATTTGTTATAGTTTTTTTTTAACTCAAATTCTTCTAAACAAAACTTAGTTACCCTACGTTAAAAAATGCATTTTATAAAATATTAGTTTTTATGATTTTCTAATCCAGAATTTATAAAAAACAGATAATTTCGTTAAATTGTCATTCAAATAGGTTCAAACTTTATCTCCTCGCTTTCCATATAGTATGACCTCCACTTTGTGAAAGTTTTAATATTAGAAGAGTATCAAATTAGAAACTTTTAATCTTTTCAACCAATTTGAAAGTTTTAATATTGAACGAAGTCGATTAGCAAACTCAAAATAAATGAAAAAAATGTAAAGTAAAGGTGAAATAGTTTTGGGATAATATCATCAATGTTCCAAAACCGAAATTCGATGAATAGAAGGTCCGGTTCAAATAACCGGTTTTAAAATTATTCTGCTTTTCAAACTTTCTTGTGATTATCTCGAGAACCGTGTGAGCTATCACAAAATTTAAGCGGTCTTTGGATTCAATGTTAAAAAGCGCATCGAAATCATGCACCCCTTTTGTCAAAGAAATTCTCTACACTTATTTATAGCACAATGTGATTTTTAACAAAAAAATGCTGACACAAAAAATTTTTAAAAAACCTGAAGTTTAACATTTCTAGAATATTCTGAAACGTTCTAAAATAATCTAGAACATTCTGAATCATTTTAAAAATATAAAAACATTCAAGAATATTCCAGAAGGTTCGAGAAAAGTCTGGAACATCATAAAATATTCTGCGACATTCTATGACATTTCAGAATGTTCTAGAAAAGTCATGAACATTCCGGAGCAATTCTTCCCGAATAATTAGGCAAATAATGGAACTCAAATTCGCATTAAGCTTCAGAAATGACACATCCCATTTCATGGATACATTGATCCCATTTTGTTGACTAGGGTTATTTAGAACATAATTAGGGTGTCTGCTAATTTTCGCCCACCAAACTCCCGGTTTCTTCCCGGTCGTAAATATCAAATCTCCTCTTACTCCTCTTCTTTCTAGCTTACATAGACAGATACTTTGAACAATTCAGGGTGCTTTAAAGACCTTGGAAATCCTTAGTTAGCTTAGTTAAAAAAAACAACTGTGATGTTAACTAAATCTACACACATATTTTAAGCATAGCGATAACTTATTAAACATTTAAACAATTTAAGCAAAAACAAAATATTCAAACAAAACAATATAATGGTTAATGTAATATGAAGGTTATACATTGAAATTTTTAAAATCTTTAATGTCTTTGGAAATCCTATAAAATCGCGAAGTTGTAAAAAATATCAACTGTGATGTTAACTGAATCTACGCAGTTTTTATGCATTATGATATATTATTATATTTAAATAATATTTTTTTAATTTATGGTGCCTGAAACTTACAAAAAAAAATATAATACAATTTCGATGTCTTAATTATCTGCGCAGATTTGGTTAACATGACAGTTGTCATTTTTCATAAACATATCTTTGGAATTATTTAGGTCTTCTAATTGGTGAATAATTCTGAATTACTTTGATAATAACGAATTATTATTATTTAATTATTGAAGAGTAAGTACAAAAAACTATCTACAATCTTTTATTATGACAGTTTAATTATAATTACATATGTTTATAACATAGGTAATGTAAAATTCCTTAGTACTAAAATAATTTTTGTAATGGTTTTTCTGATCCTTCTTCAATAATTATCCAATAATTAATAGTTTATATACCAAAGAAATGAAAAATTACAAATATCTAAGAATTATTTACCAATTAGAATAACAAAAATTAAAATTAACCAAAGATATATTTAAACAAAGAGCGTGTCTAGGTTCACCGAGATTCGGTGAGCGCAGTCTAAATATTTTCGGTATTCCTAGACACTTTGTTATAAAAAATAACAACTGCAATGTTAACTAAACCTGCGCAAATAATTAGGCATCGAAATTGTATCGTATCTCCCATATGTCTGAAAAATATTCAGAATAAATAACTGAAGAGGGTCACCATCGTGTCCCGAAACATCTAAAGCATTTATGATCTAATTATATTCATTTTAATCAATAACCTTGAACGATTAGCACAATAACTTGGTTCAGCAAAACTCAAAAACGTTTACATTCCTAGTTTTAATTTTAAAAAAAATCCCAACAGAAATTTTTAACAAATCTTGATTTAATAGCCGGAAATAATCTACAAGGTTGTTAAAAAAAATATCACTTATTTTTATGTACTAATTTTGAAAATACAACTTAAAGTTTATTTTAAAAAATCGTTATTTTTCAAAACATTAAAAAAATTATAAAAAGGTTCAAATTAAAAAGGTCTTGCACAACACAGTACAATTTCATAATAATTAATAATTAATTAATATATCTCTTAGAGAATATCACCTAAATAATAATCGTGCGTGGCACGTTACACGCACGACATGCGAGGCACGCGGTGTGTGCAGGGTGCGAGGAATACCTGTATACGTCGCACTTCGTGAGAGGCACGTGTGTGCGAAGCATATGCGTCGCACTTTGTAAGAAGCAAGTATGTGCGAGGCATATGCATCACGTGTTGTGGCAGGCGGTTGTTATTTATACATCAAAATTAAACACTTTCACTTAAAAATTAAAAATTTTAAAAATGTAATTCAGATTTAAATTATTTAATTTTGAATAAATGATTTATAATTTCTCGTTTTAAATGAAGAGTCAAATATTGCTAGATATTACACAGTTGTTCTTCTTATTAATTAAAAAAATTTTAATTGACGTTCACATTGTTTTAACTACTAAGGATTTCGAACTGAAACAATTCATTTTTAAAGTTAAAATCTGTAAATTATTTAATTTCGAACAGATTCAGAATCATGTTGTAAAATTAATTATTATGCAATTATGAATATCAATAATAACATTTTTAAGACCTTTTTAAAATTTGAAATAAATATCGCCTACCATGATAAATAAAACGAGGCTTTGAATTATGTGTCTCTTAAAATTCATTTTTTAACAACAATAGTATTTTATTTAATTAATAAATATTAAATTTTAATATTAAAATCAAATAAAAATGCTATTACGTGTTTTTTATGCAAAAAAGGAATTGTTCTTAAAATCCTATCCTATAGAGGTTAAAGAGTTTGCTGCCACATGTCTGCACAGGGCATGTGACACAGTCAAATTCCTATATTACCGACCTCTTTTTTTCGGTGTACCAAATTTTTTTTTTGAACCATA
>JAUMHM010000016.1:31471752-31496233 GCA_032362435.1 Melikaiella ostensackeni | reverse complement strand
TCCGCCACCGCTCTTAAGCATTTCATCGGTGATGCCATCCATACCAGCAGCCTTACCATTCTTTAGTTTCTTAATCAAGAATATAATGTCAACATTAATTTTTCTTCCGCTACCTACAACGGGATTGTCTAACGTATTTTTTTCAATGGGAAGGTTGTTATGCTCCATAGCTTGACCTCCATACAATCTCTTGAAAAAATCTCTCATACAGTCGTGCACTTTGTCCGAATCCCATACCATTTCACCATCAGCATTCTTGATTCCGACTACCTCAGTGATAGAACTTCCTTTCCTAATCTTCTTAATCCATTTCCAAAATAATTTCTTATCTTTCAAAGTCATTCTGCATTTTTTTAACTTCTTCCATTTTGACTTTATCCTTGCTTTCTTTGACTAGTATCTTGGCTTTTCTGTTTTTATCACTTTAATCATTTTCTAATCTAGACCTCTCCTCATCGCTGAGGCCTTTACTATTTGATGTTCTCGAGTATACTTGCTTTTTCTCGTTGACAGCCACGCGGATTTCATCATTCCACCAAGCATTTTCAGCCTTTTTTCCTACAGCCTCAGTACCGCACACTTCAGATGCACACTTGGAGATGCTATCCCGTAGTATTATCTAAAATTAATAATGCTAAATTGTGCAAATACTTTTCAAAATTCAATCATTTTACTTTTAATAGCAAAATTACAACCTTGAAATGGAAATGTTTCAATTTAGGAGAATTTTGATCGAAAATATTGATAAATGAAGAATGTTGTTAAATTCTAAGGTAAAAGCACCAACAGCCGAACGGTCACCAATAGCCGAACAGAGCGTGCAGAACTAAAATTGAATCTTCAATATGTATAATGTCACTTTTCAAAATGAAAAAAAAAACAATATTTTCTGTGAAATATTTCAAATTCGGTTATTAGTACAAGAAATATTCGATCTGTCTAATAACCGAACGTGCTTGGAAGTGTCATCGATCTGTTTTTGTTTTTGCGCTAGTTCATAGATTTAATCAATTTTAAACAACTTTGGATACATCGTTTTGAAGGAGAGAGTACGTACTTGAATATTATTGGTACAATAAAATTATTGATTTCGTGCTTCGTTATTAACAATAAATGGCAAAAATCAAACCACTTCGTATAATAGGCTCGGCTATTGGTGAGTTTACCTTAAACGTTTAATTTGGAAGGGAACAGTTAAAAATTAGAAGATCAAAAAATTAAAACTTTTCAATGAAACCCTCAAAATCAAACAAGGATTAGGCATTACAAACCGAATTATTCTCATTTTATAAAAACATTATAAAGTGAATTTCTCAAACTCAAAGTCACAAAGTTTTAAAACTTCAAGTAACAACTTTGCTCAATTTCAAACTGTAAAATCAAAATTTTTTAAGAATTTTAAATTAAACTCATTCAAGATTTCATAAATTAATGTTATATCAAGTGACATAAATTTAAGATAGTATATATAAGGATAAAAAGGCCGGTCTCGAAAATAAAAGTACAACATAAATATAAAAATTGTTTACTTAACAAAATTTTTTTGTATTATGCAATTTTAATGAATGACATCTTACTTTGTGAAGGAAAATATTCTTCACGAAATTCACCATATCCAATTTATTGTATACCCAGTTGTTTGTTTTTAAAATTTTGATATGGTGTGAAGTCATGTAGAGAATATTTTCACCTATACATTCATTAAAATAGCATGTACAATTCATTTTTTCCATTATATTTTTATTCCATGTACACCTTTTTGGGTTATTACATATCTAAAATCCCCCCTCCCACAGGCAATCGTCAGACATTAACCTTTTAGCTCAAATCCCCTCCCAAACCCCCAATTACCCAAACTCTCATAATAAGCCTCCAAGCAATGCCTGACGTACTTAATCCTGTTTTTTTTTCAATCCCTGAAATCCCCTTCCGTCGGCAGCCGTAATTTTATTAAAAGCACTCGCATTTGCCTGAACATTTGGTCGGGGGAGAGGAAAATTGCAGAAAACCAAAACTTCCGAGCGTAGCCGATTACCGACAGGCGAGTTTGGATGTAGACATTCGAAGGCATCCAACCTCGGCGTCCAGCCTCCCGCTCAACAGTAGTTAGACGCAGTGAAAATACAACTAAACGAGAATTCCGAACGGTCACCCATCCGAGCGCTGACCGCGTCTGTCCGTGTTTGACATTCAAGATCTCGACGAGTCGAGAATCAACACCCAGCTACTGCATTCAGTCATTAAAATAGCATAATTTCAATAACAAAAAAATTCAAGAAGCGATATGAAATAATCTTTAAACCTTTCGTCCTTATAACACCGTAAAGGGACTGTAAAAATAGTTTTTCAACTGAAAATTAAAAAAAATTCATTGTCCTTTACCAGTGTTTGCAACACTTTAATCCGACTTCTATGCATGAGCCATAAAGGATACTTCGGGATTGGTATGAAATCGACCTTAAAATGACAAGACCTCTATATCTATATGTTGCCACCCCTCAAGGAAGCTCAGTCAAGAAAGCTACCAACTCAAATACCCAAACACCCAGATATACGTCATCCACTCAATTCCCGCAATCATTAGGATAATACACTTCCTTTGAATCAGAAGGACACTTTACCGAAAGCTAGTCCGAAATTCTCCTCTCCTGGACACCTCATTCCATATCCTGCAAACTACCTAAGAATAGGAAATAGGCTGAACGACTTCCCTTCGACAGAAGGAGAAATTGAGCAAATGGCGAGCATAATTAGAGTAATAGCTGGAAAGGTGAATATGCCAGGGGTAGTTCTGGGGGAAGGGGGAGGGAATGAAGGAGCGGGTTAGGTAAGGCGGTTGAAACCATGACGCAAGTCCTGTTGGGAGAGAGGTAGGTTGGTTGGCAGGTTCGTTGGTTGGTAGCCTGTAGAGTCATAGTCGAGTGTAGCCAAGCAACGCGCAATGACCACAGTTTCTACCGATACGGTACCACGCTTAGACTGGTTGTCCTTTCCCACTTCCTGACCCAACGTCTCTTTTTCAAATAAAAAAAAAACTCTTATCGAAGAAATGCACGACTGTCCCAAAAATATGGGTTGAGGAACCTTTCCCTTCCAAATGATATCATATCATATATGGTATCAAAAAGTGAGAGTGAATAATGATTTCACTCTATGGTGAACACGTGAAACTTGATTTAACCAGTGATTGTTGATTCATAACTCAGAGTGTTGCAAAAAGTGTTGATGAAAGGTGAAACAAAAGAAAAGGTAATGTTGTTGATATTTTCCTTGTTGATGTCAACTTTCATTTTTGATCTTCTCTTGTCGAATCTAACATTTTTTGAGAATTTTTAAAATATCAGTAATAATTCAAAGTAGAGATTAATATAAAACCTAAATGGTTCTAATAAATATGTATAAGGAACACAATTGCATCTGAAATTTGCAAGGAATGCAATAGATGCAAAGCAATATCGACTTCCTATTGAACCTCCGCGCCAAATTCGACCCATGTAAATCTCATCCATTCCTATTTCATGTTCCCTTTTTGTATTAAACCTATCAATCTTGGAAAGTTTTAGGACTAAGTGTTAACCAATATTTTGGCAGAAGCCTTTCATGTCATCAGAATCTTCTCATGTTTCGATGTCGCTCCTATATCAAACTTCGGCTTCTTATATCTTCCCTGCAAAAAATGTCCGCTTGAAACTTCCAATACACGTATTGGAAATAAACTTCCAATGCATTGCACGGTAGTTTTCAAATGCTAGTATTGTAATGTAGCCTCACATGTATTGCAAGTTTGCCTCAAATGAATTGCAATTTTACAATATCAACATAGAGCCCCCGTATCGAAATGTTTGGAATTTTATCTTACGCTTGTATTTTAAAAGTGTTGTGAAGTCCCGAAAATTTTTAACAGTGTTTCTATTTATTCTGTATAGGCGCAACGTGTGCGTACAAAAATTTGATTCACTTTAATAAGTTTTTTTATCATTATGAAAGTAAGGAAAATACCTTTTGATAGCGCGAAACCGCATGGTGGAGTAGAGAAGGTGGGTACAGGGTTCCGGTTACCGATAAGCGACACACCAGCCATAAACAATTTTTTTCGAGCAAATATGTCCGACGTGGTAAAAGCGGCACATTCAAATGATGGTACGCACGCAGAAAAACTCGAAACCGAGACAACAAAAGAGTAAGACCTTTTATTGTGTATTTTAGAGTCTAGGGTAGTGATCCCGGGTATAGTAAACTGTCATACATGTCCAAGTTAGCGACATTACGTGTACCAACCGCAACCAGTCGGGGTGAACTACTTTTCTCAATTATTAATAAAATAGAGACCAAGGCCAAGTCGCATTCAGTCGATTCATTCAACGTCACTTAGTTTGCAATTCTGACTTGCGAATAGTAAAAAATTAGGCTAGATTCAAATATTAGTAAACTCATTCATTGTTAACAGTTCAGCTAATGGTTCCATTTATAATAAAATAGCACAGAATAACTAAAGGCGTGGATTAGGCTTTAGGTTACTAAGTAAGAATAATATTTTTTTAATCTCCGTTTACGAGAGAACGATTTTTCTGTAAGAATAGACTCAATAATTTTAAATAGATTTTGTACCGTGTTTATAGGATTGTGACACTTCTACAAATGTAGCTTTTCTTATTATGTAGAGTGTATTGCTCTCGGAAAAAAGAAACGATTACTTTGAATGTCATGCATGTTGTTGAAGCGTGTAGTAAATGTAACAAGTTTACAATCGATTTATTCCTGCCAGGAGGTATAGTCGAGTGTACACTTAAAATGAATTTTCTACCTTAAAAACATTTTTGTGTGAGGAAATTTAGGAATATTATTCTGCTCAGAAAATGAGGTTTGAATTGAGCTAGGAAATTCGAATCCGGGATTTTGAATGCAAAATGGAATTTAAACGATAAAATTGATTCGTACGAATTTATATGAAATTGTATACAATTTCATAAAATTTCATATTTGCATATGTCTCTCTATACAGAGATGTATACAAATATATTACGGAATCTAATCCTTAAAATAAAATATTAGGCCAGTGACTAATGTATCAGTCACTGATCATTAGTCACTCACTAGTCATAATAAACACAATTTTGCAACAAACTGCTATATTTTATCAAAACCTAGTCATAAAAAAAGTTTCTTTCTTGAACTGATATTGGCTGAGAAAATTTCAAAACTTCAAATAAATTCAATTCTTGGTAAAACCATACGAGGCCATTCATAAAATATGTCACGCTATTGTGGAAGGGAGTAGCAGATTCTGTGATGATTTGTGACGTAGGGGGAGAGTTTAATGCAAAACGTGACAACACACATTAAAAATAAAAATATAAACGTTTATAACAATTTTTTGAAATGCTTGAAAAGTAGTGATTTTATTCATCGACCGCCAATATATTATGTTTCTTACATGTGATTAAGATATAAATAATATGTATATACATATTTGATTATATTTATAATTGTCAAATATTTGTATCCTGTTTCTTCAGAAGATTGTGCAAATAAAAAGCAAACATATTATATCCAGTGCAAATTTTAGTCGTTTTCAAATGATAAGAAAAAAGGTTGACTTAAAGGGGTGGGGGGGGCGTAAATTTGTGACGTCACTCCAAATTTGTTAATAATGAATTCAAGTTGAACATTCAAAATAAATTGAAATTATTGAACTAAATTCAAATTTTATTGAGAATCCAAATAAATTCAAAGAGAATTCATCGAAACTCAAGTTAATCTGACTAAATTCAATGTGATTTCAAATTAATTCGAAAGGAATAATCAACTGAATTGAAGTAAATGCAAATCATTGCAAGAAAACTAAAATTAAATTTTAAAAAAATTCAGTTGAACATCAATTCAAATAACTTTGAAGGGAATTAGCTGAATTAAAATTTGTTCGTAATCAAATCAAGTCATATTCATTTAAATTCGAAGTAAATTTCAAAGTAATTCAAACTATTGCAAATCAAATCAAATATATTCAAAACGTTAACTTGTTCAATATATTGAAATTGTAACTGACTTCAACTAAATTTAACTAAATATTACGCGCATTTTAAGATGAATTCCGCTGAATTCAATCTGAATTTCAATCAATTCAATGTTTATTCAAATCAATTCAAAGAAAATTCATTTAATTTTATGGAAATGAAATTAAATTCAGCAACCATTTTTCGTCGCCATGTTTCGTTCCGTGGTTCTGTACAGAGCAGAAATTATGAAATGATTTTCTCATTTGACTGAAGTCAGAAGTTTTTCAAATCGTGAAACAAAAGTTCACGTTGGGTCTTTGGATAAAATGAAATTTGAACTGTTTTTTAAAAATATTTCTTCAATTTTAGAGGTAGATGGTAAAAAAACGTGAAATGTCGGACGAGAATAAAAAAAATTATTATAATATAATGTCTATAGTGACAAAATTGAGTTTATTTTCAAACATTAATTATAAAATTTAAAAATTAAACACATTTTAAACTATAAAATCAACCTTAAGACATAAAATTCTGAGTACCAAATATTCAAAGTTGTTCTATTTAAGCTCAAATATTTGACAGACTCTAATTTCAATTTTCTTACCAAAGACAAAACTTTAACTTATTTGTCAATGAAAAGTTTCCCAAAAACTCTCACGGTATGAAAAATCCAAAGCAGAATGTTAAACAAAGCAAAAAAATTTGAGTACTCATAGTTAAAATTGATAAATCACAGCTCCTGTTCCAATTAAAAACTTCTCCAACGAGATTTTCTCTAATTCGATTTGATGTCAACGCTTACCGTGTCCCCTTTTACACTAATAATAAGTTGTCGTTTTAAAAACAAGTAAAAAGACCCAACTTGGGACATGTTTAGTTTTACTCTTTTGAGGAACGTAGTATTAGTTAAGTAGTGGACAGAGAAACTTTTTCTCTGCATTTCTTTTGAAAAGTTGTACATTTTCTCACTGTTTATTTAAATATTTCTCCTTTGACGTTGAGCTGAATACAAGTACAAGTGTAAATTTCACACAAGGAAGCAACGCAATCAAACTAGGAAAGGCGAGTCACACTGACACGCAGTGGACAACAATTAAGTAAATTACGTTTGACGCGAGAATTAATTAACTTTAATTAAAATCGAACTTTTCGAAAGAAATGGTCAAAAAAGGAGAAAGAAAAAAGTTGTTAAAGTTGTTAAATTGTTTGTTATTGCACACGTAAAACCTAAAAAAAATGTGGGAGAAAAAATGTACTTTTCTAGATTCTAGAACTATATCTAGGCATGCTATCAAGAGATTAAAACGAAACGAGAAAATCAAAAACATACCGATTTGATATAAGCAACATAATCTCTTTCATCTGAAAGTATTTGAAATTACTCTTCGTATTTCCAACGAATAATAACAGCCTGTTTTCAAACCCGATCAAACATATTAATATTCATAAGTGTTTTTCGCTTGGATTCAAAAACATGAAATACGTATAAACTGAAAAAAACATCATGATAGGTTGAAAAAAATAAAGTAACTTATGGTAGTTTTAAAGTATTTATATTCAAATCAAAATCAATTTTACCCACCTGTCAATTCTGACAATTCTGCGACTTGCCTCATCCAAAATCTTTTACTCCTGTGAAACCTGAAACCATAAAATGTTTTAGTTAACAAATTGTAATATCATGGATTCATTATTTCTGTTTCAGATTCCAAAGACAACTCAGATTCTAATCTAAGGCTCTAAGATAATTCAAAGCAACATTTGGTATACTATCACAAAATCTACTTCCTGCACTCAATAATAGGCTGTGATTCCTTTATGTAAAATAATTTTATTATAGAAAGACAAATGTGATTGTCTAAAAATAAATTTTCAAGGTATTAATTACTAAGAGATATTAAAACAGAATCGCCAATATTTATTGTTAAATGCACTTCATGGAATACAAAAAATAAGATAAATTATTTAGGAATACAGTAATTAAATAAACATAAATTAAATTAAGGTTGAAGACTCAAAGGAAACTAAAGATATAGAAAATATTTAAAAAGTTCAAAGACAGGAGGACATTCCTTCAATTTTAAAATGTCAATGAAGAGAATTGCAGTTTTAACAGCAGTACAATCATCGCAATATTATTCGAATAATAATTCGAGTGGCTCTGGCACAAGCTATATTCTTCAGGGATATAATATGTCCTCTAGTGGGAATGGAAGATCTGGTCGTTTTGAGACTGATCTTCATGGAAACGTTAATATTCTTCTAGGAGGGTAAGCAAAATATTTTTATAATAAAAATATTATATATTTTACTAAACAATAATAGCTTTTGGAATAATCGAACAATCTCTTTATTAAATGGTTTACCATATTAACACTCAATAATTTAATTTTCGTCAACTAAGATAACATGAAATAATGTGAAATTAAACATTAGTTTACATTACTGATATTAAAGTTTAAGTGAAAATCCATAATATTAACTATTATAATTATGGTGTAGAGAGGTACATAAATATTATTCCGATACACATTAGGGTGCAGTGAACTTTTTTTTAAATTTCTAATTGAAAGAGGATGGAAAATTTGTTCATTGGGTTCAAAGTGACTCCCTTAAAGTTTCATTTAAAAAAAATTCCTTTCTTACCTACATCGATGTTTTACAAGAAAATAACGAAAAATGGAACATTTCTCATTATTTTATGAGAAAAACAATATTTCTGAGGCCGGAATTGGTGTGAAAAGTTGTATACTGCAACTGAATTCATAAATGTGTAATGTACACTACGTCATAAAGTTTCTTATGCCCTCACAATGAATTTCAAATTGCAAAAAGTGATAAAAATTTGAATTTCCCCTATGTTTTGACAGTTATCATGCGTTTCTCGACTTCCTGACCATCAACAATTTAAATTATGTAGCTGGACATGTAAGTGGAATAGTTAGATATAAAAAAAAATATTTAAAAAATCGAAACTATGATCATTTTCTGCAACGTAAAATTGCAAGAAATGTAAAAGAATCGGTTTTCTTGCTCCTATGACAGTTTTAGTACATTTCCTACAATTCTGTGAACTGTATTCTGATGGCATTTTCTTGAGCCGAAATTAAATAGAATATATTTACGATATTAGCATTTACAAAAATATTTTTTCATATTCACTTTCAAATTTAAAATATACGGCATTTGTTGAAAGCCGAATATTTGAAAAAAAAAATTTTGTGAATGCTTATATCTTAAATATATTTTGTTTAATTTTGGCTCAAGAAAATGCCAGAATACAATTCACAGGATTGTACGAAATTTACTCAAACTGTCATAGTAGCGAGAAAACAGATTCTTCCACATTTTTTTATGATATTTTATTTTATTAGCAATCACAAAAATATTGTTTCTTACTCAAGAAAATTCCAGCATACAATTCATATACTCGTAATTCACAGGATTGTAGGAAATATGCTGAAACTGTCATAGTAGCGAGGAAATCAATTCTTTTAAATTTTTTGCAATTTTACGTTGCAAAAAATGATCATAGTTTCAATTTTTTAAGTATTTTTATATATTTTGCTATTCAATAAAAATTCCCAGCCAAATGTATTAAATTTTTGATGGACACGGAGTCGAGAAACGTGCCCTAGATGTTAGAAAATAGCGAAAAGTCAAGTTTTTACCATTTTAGTATATAACTTTTGCTACTAATCCCGGCCTTAGAAATATTGTTTTTTTTTCATAAAATAGTGAGAATTGTGCGATATTTCGTTATTTTCATGTATAACATCGATGCGAGTGAGGAAGGAATTTTTAAAATGAACTTTAGGGGCACCATTCTGAACCCAATCAATGAATTTTCCATCTTCTTCCAATTAGAAATTTAAAAACAAAATTGTTCGCTGCCTACTAATACGTACTCAAAAATGTTCAAAATTGCACAGTTCTAAAATTAAGAAACTTGAATTCAAAAGCGTTTGAAATTGAAGACAGTCTGAAGGCAGTGGTAGTGTACCAAAAAAATTAACGCTGCAAATTGAAAAATCGAAACTACTCAAAAGCCTTCAAACTTAAATATTTACCCACATAAAGCCTTTAAAAATTTTTTAAATTTAAAATAAAAATCCTCCGAAGTCTAAAATTTTATATCCAAGTATTTTGAATTTACTTCTACCTTACATAGTAAAAAAGAATGCTTAACAATGTTACACCTCGAATTCAGAAATATACTTAAATTCACAGACGAACTTAAATTCAGCAAAAATTTGTCTGGATTCAAGTAGAGTTGATCTGAATTTTAAAAAACGTATGATCAAATTTTGAAATTCAGATAGTGACCTTAAATTCAGACAAATTTTTTTTGAATTTAAGTTCACCTCGAAATTTAAATGCATTTCTGAATTTGAGGTACAACACTTTAAAGTATTTTTCTTTACTGTGTAGCAGCATAAAAAATAAAAATTGTATTATAATTAAGGATCAAAATATGAAAGTGTTCTTAATCGTAAAACTTCTCAAATTGAAACTTTAAAAATACAGTTTAAAAATTAAATATTCAGAAGGGAGTAATATAAATTTGGAAAGCTGTCAATGACTCATGGAAATGAAACAATTACAAATTGAAAGCACTGAATCTGTTAAAGTCTACTGTTCGAATTTAGAGTCTAAAATATAAAAAACTTCAAATTTTATGCTTTTAAAATTGATTTTTTTTTAATCAAAGCTCAAAAAATCGATAAAATAAAATTGAGTGAATTTCTAAAAGCGTAGAAATTTCGTAATTTTAAAAGTGAGACGAGTTCATGATAGAAAAATTTTAATTTAAACTGATGGAAACCTTAAATAAGGTTGGAAGCGCTTAAAATTCTACCATTTTGAAAAGGAGACCCGTTTTTAAATAAATATAAAATACAGCTGATGTTTTATTTCACTGCATATTTTTCCATTAATGAAACATTTTTGTAAATTTGAATGTAGCTCAAGTTTTTCTCTTTTTCAATTTTTCTGCCATAATCACTGTTTCGCCACAAAGCACGAGACTTTCTTTGGAGAAGCGGACGTGTTGCGAGTGTACTTCTGAAATCTAGGGTCTCGACCTGATACTTTAGAACCGTGCGAATACCCCAAATCCCCTGCCTCTTGAATAGTCAAGGATTCACACTTGTCCCTCAAAATTTTGTTCCTTCTTTCATTTCTATACACAAGCAAAAAAGTCTCCATTGAATCACATTTCCATGTATTGAGTTGAGCAAACAAATTTAAAAAATAAAAATAAAAAACATCTGTAAAAATAGTAGCTGAATTCCATTGAAAGAAATATTTTGTAACTTTTTACTCAACTTGTTGAATTTTTATCCATTCAACGGCGAATTGTGGAACTTTTAGTTGAAAAGATTTATTACGTTGCAAAGTGAGTTAAGCTCACTCACTCAAGCACTCAAAATTTAGTTTGACACACAGGAATGCTGGACATTAATAGCTTCCAAGATAGCTAACAACATAATTAAAATAACATAGAGGGACGGAATAATTGCAGCCCTTCTTTCAAGCCCTTTTTCATTCTTCCAATACTTTCAAATTCAAACCGATCTCAATTACAAATTTTCACTTCAATTTCAAAAATTATGGTAAGAGGATTCAAAAAGAACTGATTTTCATTTTAAAGCATTGCCAAGTTATAATAATTATTTCTTTATTTCTTCAGATTTTAAGTTATTTTTGACTAGACATTTCGCGAAATTTCACCCTACCCGAATGTTAGAATATAAAACGACCTTTACTTATCGCGTCAATACTCGTAAACTTTGTAGGCTCGAATATTCGTGAAATGTTCACCTAGGGAGTGTTTAGCATTTCGTGAATATGAGTTTAATGTACATACTACTACATACATGTATATTTGTATTGAAGCTAACATAACACAGCAAATAGCCTCAGTCGCGAAATCAGTACATTTTTTTTTTATATTTCACAGATAAGCAAAAACAAATACGCAATAAAGAAAACTCTAATTCTATATAACATTGATGACAAAATATTGATTGAGAATAATACGAATTTAAAAGAATATATAAATTTAAGATATTCAGAAATTAAAGAATTTAAAATTAAAAATTTTGACCTTTAAATTGACAATTTGAAGAATGAAACAATCTTAAATTGAAGCGGGGAAAGCGAAATGGTGCTAAGTCCTCTTTTTGACGAAATTAATTTTTCTCAAAAAATCATCCTTTCTGGCTTTTTTACACCTATTTCTGTAAAAAAAATTGAGGCTTTGCATTTTTTAACCCTCAAACTTAGTATTTAAATGTATATAAATATTTTTAACAAAGAAATTAAAGTAAATGAATGAAGTATACTAAAATACTTAAATTTTTTTAGCAATCCCACGGTTATTGTAGAATTTTAACAAGTATTTAACACCTGGAGACATTAATAAAGTTAAAAAATTGTGTACTAGTACTATATGAATATTTTTATTTTATTAAATCGTATTATTTATTTATGAGATTAATAAAAATATGCATTTAATATGATTTTCTTAATATGTACTAGGGAAAGCTAAACGGTGCCGAGTCCATCATCATTTCCATTAGATTATTTCATGCAGATGTAGCGCCATCTATTTCTTCACACAATGGTTATTAAACTGATACATGCCCCTAGCTAAAATTAAATAATAATTTCCTCAATCGGTTGTAAATCGTTCCTCTTGAAAGGTTTTTTGTTTCTCCTGTAAAATTGGTTGATCGGACTCACAAGGAATGATCCCCAACCCGGAAATTCAGAAATTACGAAACTTTCGAGATATGTAGAGCACATACAGATATGTATTACGCAATTTTTTTTTTGCTGCCCAAATTGACTCTAACATAGAAATTTGTTGCAAAAAAATATTAACTGTTTTCTAATAACTCGTTTTTAATTGTTTAAACAACCGAAAAATCTTTCACTATTTGATAGATCTAAAAGAAGTAACTTTGACTTACTATAAAACTGTTCTTCTAACCCTCACGGTTTGTAACTTATGAAATAAAATCGGAAAAAAAAATTTTTCGGGGGATAGCTTCAACCTCTTAGAGTGAATTTTGTCACCAAAAAAATTAAGTGATAAATATCTATACATGTTCTACCGCAAAGCGGGGCTAAACAGCGCATTTGTGGGGAAAGCGGCACACACTTAATTTTGTATTTCAAACGCGATAATGTTTCTTCTATGTTTTTCAATTAAAGTTCAACAATTGTTAGTTGCTAGCCATTATACTTTTTACCTAGAAGAAGTAAATATAACATTCAGAAATGCATAACCAAGGGTGCACCGCCTTCCCCCACATGTGCAGCTTAGCCCCGGTTTACGATACACAATAAGCTCAAAGTTTTCTTAAATGTTTGATTTAAAAAAAGAAATATTAATTTATTGTTAATAACTTTTTTCTAATTGTTTAAACAAGAGAAGAATCTTTTACTATTTTATAGACCTAATTTAAAGAAGTAACTTTTGTCTTCAAACTTTTCTTCTAACTCTCACGGATTGTGAGTTATAAAACAAAATCGAAAAATAGCCACATTTTCGGCAAAAAAATGGTGTAATATAAACCTATACATGCTCTACATATCCCAAAAGTTTCGTAAATTTCTGATTAAAAAAAATATATATTTATTTTTTGATAATAACTTTTTCCCAATTGTTTAAACAATTGAAGAATATTTCACTTCTTTATAGAACTGATTTGAAGAAGTAACTTTTGTCTGAACTTTTCTTCTAACTCTCAGGGTTTGTAAGTTATAACACAAAATCGAAAAGTAGCCAAATTTTCGGGGGGTATTTACAACCCCTTAGAGTGAATCTGGGCAGCAAAAAATGGTGTCATACATACATATACATGCTCTTTATATCCCAAAAGTTTCTCAATTTTTTGATCTAAAAAAAGAAATATTAATTTTTAGTCAAAACCTTTTTTCTAATTGTTCAAACAATCGAAGAATCTTTCTCTATTTAATAAACCTAAATTAAAGAAATAACTTTTTTCTGAAATCTTTTCTTCTAACTCTTACAGCTTGTAAGTTGTAAAACAAAATCGAAAAATAGTCAAATTTTCGGGGGGTACTTTTAACCCCTTGAAATGAATTTGAGCATCAAAAAATATGGTGTAATACATATCTATACATGCTCTACATATTCCAAAAGTTCTGTAATTTTTTAATTTAAAAAAAATATATTTATTTTTTGTTAATAACTTTTTCCAATTGTTTAAACAATTGAAGTATCTTTCACTATTTTATAGAGCTAATGTAAAAAAGTAACTTTTGTCTTTAAACTTCTCTTCTGACTCTCACAGTTTGTAAGTTATAACACAAAATCGAAAAATAGCCAAATTTTCGGGAAGTAGTTTCAACCCCTTAGAGTGAATCTGGGCAGAAAAAAATGGTGTAATACATACATATACATTTTCTACATATCCCAAAAGTTAGTACCGTTCAGCATTCCCCGCTTTAATTTCAAAATATAAATTTCAATCAAAATAAATTTGATCTGAAAGCTTAATAAGGATTTGGGTGTACTTTTTAGAATAGTGAAAGAATAAAAATTTCTCCACATGATCGCGCCGAACTAAAAAAAAATCCTCAGAATGCGCTAATTGTAATACATATTCGACATAACTAATATGAAAATAAATTAACTGTGATATAGCATTTTTAAAAAGTGGAGAATTAAAGGAAGAATTTGAAATGAATTCGTTGCCTAATGATTTTTTTCATCATCAAAAATGTGAAAACGACACGTGCGATGTCCCGGCAGCGATTCATTTCATTGAAATATTCATGGGACTTATAAATAGAGAAGCTCGGTGTAGATTGTAGAAGTCTGAATTATTGATTTCTCGAAACTAATATTTTTAACAATCCTTTCTACCTTTTTTTCAGAGCCATGCTGAGCGGTGTGATTATCATCGTCGTACTGATTTGCTACTGCTGTCACAGAAATGTACGAAAGCATCGACCGCAGGAATATTCTCAATACTGGCGTGCTGAGCCAGATGTTCATAGTCTCGAAGTTTTTACGATGGATTCTCATGCTATGGTAAGCTACCGTTTAAAAAGGATTGCAGACTTCCAATTTTAATCCTTCATTTTACTTTTTCGTCCTACTTCCTTCATTTACTTGTTCGTCTTTCGTAATTTCTTTGCTAGCAAGAAACTTCAGTTCGTTAGCTAAATATTATTTTTCTCTGGATCCCATATTTTATCTACCTTCATTTGTTATCAAATTAATTTATATTTATTTAAAGATTTTAAAGTACCCGTGTGGAAAAAGCCCCGTTACCCCTCTCTAGAATGTTGGCCACCGTGAGGGGCCCATCTGGACAATCCACAAAGAAAAACCACGACGGCCCCCACATGGGGCCCTGCGTGTTTCCCCTCACGGTCGATCGGTTAAAAATTCTAAATCCAAACGGTAAATATTTTTTTGACATAACAAATTTTGATGTTTGATTAGTTCAGGCTTACAAAAACTGAATTTTTTTTCAAAATTTGTTGACTATTTTTGGAAGTTAAACTTCAAAATCTCAGAAAATGCACGAAGGCCCCCGCAGGGGGCTCTGATGGTTGCCTTCATGCCTCAGTTTAAAAAAATCAAACGATTTTTTTGTGCATTAAACTGTCTTTTGTGTCAAATAGCAACAATATCTCATCCGAATGTACAGTTATTGAAAAATAATACTAATTCCAAGAAGTTTCGATGCGCGTGCGGAGTATCGCCTGAAAAAAAGTTATGAACATTTTGGTAAGTTGGTCAAAAGGAAAAACGCAAGTCTGATAAGATGCTGATCATGAGTTCAAGTCCCGGTGGAGGAGCTAATATTTTCATTTTGTCATTTTCAGACTTTTTACACATATTACCATTACATATTTAATTTATTTATTTATCAAAATATGCTTGAAAATGATAAGGGGACAGTTATTAAAGGTATTTTTTTAATTTAAAAATTTACCGTGGGGGCAACTGCGAAGGGCCTACGAGGGCAACCATGAGTAAAGCCCATGTTGGATCCTTATGGATTAGCATGTCGTTTCCATGAGGGGCTACGCCTGGATTACCCTCATAGGTCCCTCATGGCCTGAGGGCAATCCATGAGGGCTCCCTACGGGGCCCACTCCATTTTTCCACACGTGTGGAGTCAGTACTGCATAATTTTACTAATAATTTTAATGTCTACGCACCCCGTTTTTATTAGGCCAACGCTCACCGAATTTCGGTGAACCTAGACACGGCCCTAAATTTAGGGTCTCCAAAATTAGACAATTTAAAAATAGAGTATATTTTAGTTTCAACAATTTTAAAGTAAAGCGTCTAAAACTGAAGAATTTCCAATTCCAAAATCTCAAAAATTAAAGCATTCAGATTCTGGCCCTCGAAATTGAGCATTATTATTTAATAGTATATAAATATAGTTTATTAAATAGTTGTCGGAATGAGGGTGCTGCAGAGTCAAGTATTTATTACATATACAATCTAAACTTTCAAACGTTCCAATCTGAAAATTTTGAAACTTTCAAAATTTCTTTAAATTTCAAATTAAATACCACCTACATTGAAAATTCACAATTTATTACTGAAAAATTCAACATTTAATTATTTATTCATGTTTCAATTTCGTGCCTTCCCAATTAGACATTGTTATAAAATTAAATATTTAAAATTGTACACTTGATGTTTGAAGCTTGAAACATTCGACGTTTGAATATTCTATTATTCAAACGTTCATATTGCAGAATTTAAAATTAAAAACATACAAAATTTACCAATTATTTAATTGTTAAGGTTTCTATAATTTATAATTTTCCTACTTGGGTTCTGAATTGTTCACCAGTAAATACTTAACTCTGACATAATTCATTCTGGCATTTTTAAATTCAAAATTGGTCATTTATGAAGTCTAGGAGTTGGAATCTTAAAGTTTATGGACGCCTTCAATTAAGAAATTAATCAATTTTACGCAGTTTGATCTGAAGTTGTTGAGTTTTAAATGCTCAGATTTTAGTCTAATTTAATGTCCTTAAATTTAAAATTGTCAAATTTAAAATTATCAAATTTTTAGAATTCGAAATTTTTTATCTTTAAGGCTTCAAGTTACAAGTATGTAGTTCATTTTATTTAGTATCTTTTCTAATTCATATTTTAATACTATTTTCTCAATAAAATTTGTAAGGATTGAAATCTGCTGTTCAAAATATACTGCTTTTATATGAAAGGCAATAATTTTTAAAAGAATTTAGAACACCACTGAGTTCTTTTTCAGCGCATTTTGGTATAAGATACTATTTCTTAGAATTTGATAAATTAAGTCTCACATTTTTCCATTCTTGTGGTGTCAGTCAGGTGAAAAAAAGAAATGAGTTTTTGGACACTAACAATCTTGTCAGGAGTATTATCACCCTGGGTTGGTTATCATCAACAGAGGGTGGCAAAAAGTGAATTTTTATTCAGCTCCCTATCTACACTTTGTGCATGTTTTCATCGCTCTCGGGATAGCTTCTTGTCCCTTGCACTGTTTGAATATTAACGCGATATTCTCCATTCAAGCGTTACTTTGACTTTCGAATAAACAAGGCTTTTGTAAATATCGGTGGTATCTTCTGACTAACGAGCATTCCTCCAACTCACAAATTTCAGATTCACGAAAAAGATTATTTTCATTCATTTATTCTCTTTTCAAGTCTTTAAATAAATAAATATATGACACTGCATCAGAAAATCAAAGAATAACGTTTGAAATATCAGTCTTCAAAAATGCACAATTCTGAATGCTTCATGAAAATTATTAATTATTCACAAGGACTGGTCGCGAGATACGGCACGTTGATTCGATTAACGCTTTACAGGTTGAAAGTACATAAAAATCCATTAAACAAATATTTTTTCTTTCGATCCAATTGGCCTTAGTTTCCGAGATATCGAGGTTTGAGTATTTAGGCATCGGCGCACGACGCGCTACTGCTCAGCCTGGAGCCCCGACTTGAGCCGAGCGTTCAAGGTCAAATATTTAAACCTCGATACCTCGGAGACTAAGGCCCACTGGAACAAAAGAAAAAACATGTAGCAAATGAATTTTTATATACTTTCACCCTGTAAAGCCCCAGTCGAATCGGCGCCATAGTATGCCCAATTCAAATTCAATTAGGTGAATGGAATATTTTTCCATAGTAGAGTTTTTTCTTTATTTTTGGAGTTAACAAATCTTATAAGCGAATTTCATTCATTGAACAGAAATAACTTTGAATTAAAGGTTGGGATTAAGACATATTAATAAAAATTTCATAAATATTTGATTTGAGCAGATCGTAAGAAACTGTTTTTGCTAGTCTACTTTAGCTCCCTTTCTCAGTTTAGGTCGAGGTTTCCCCTGTTATCATTAACGTAAATCTAATCTTCAAAAGGCTAGAGGGTATTTACTTCAAAATACGTGTACAATAATGCTATTTGAGCTCTGATTATGGATCGTCTTAGGGTTGAGCGGAGCATTTCTGTGGCTTATAATTATTCAAGATTCTATCTATATACTAAGAATTACAGTGCTTGTAACTTTTTTTGATATTTTTATCTTGAATTTAATTATAGTTGATTGAAATACCGAAATTAAAAGTTGGAAACGGTAAGGGAAAAACCACGAGACTGAGAAGTAGAAGGTTATTGGATCTCAATATTGTCATTTGGAAGAATTGAAAATGCCATGCGAGAAAAATTAATGAGTTCAGAGAAAATGAGATCAGAATATTAATTAAGTTTCTCTTTCTTTTCTGAAAATCGGTCCTGGAATTAATTTTTTCAAAAGCAGGACCTTATTTAATTAAATTGTAATAATTAAGTGAGCGGAAGAAATTCACAAATTTAGAAACTTAATAAGTTAAAAACTATTATATATTTATTTATTATTTTGAAATTATTTTAAAATTATTTTAAAATATTATATATTTATATATTTATTTGGAAATCAAAATCAAATTTTAAAATTAAATGGTTCAAAACAATGTATAAGTTTACAAATTTAAATCATTCAAAATTTAAGAGCCTGCGAATTTAAGGTCGAGTATCAATGCGAAAAGTTGTACGCGATTTTTGCCGGATCTGTATACACTACGTGAATAAGCTTTAAATTATTAAAAAATTAATGATAAAAAAATCAGTCATTTCTCACTCTTCAATAATTCAGATATTAGGAGCAGACCATTTTATGTTTTTGGGCCATTGAGCCATTTTTAATTTGTAATTTTTAAATGTTTTCAATTACATTTAAATACTTTCAAGAAGGCACTGATTGATCGTCCAATTTTATTACTCGTTTTCTCTGAATTTAACCCGTATTTGTCATACCGAAAATAATTGTATTAAATTATAATAGTTTGAAATAATATTTTTTCATAATATTGGCTTTAAAAACAGGTTTCTTACCGCCTGTATAATTTCTAAACATATGATCTTAATAAATAGACATAAAAATATGAAATTACAGGTTGGCCATTTAAAATTCTCGGTCATTTCACGGGTTTTTCCCGCTTTACGTAAATTTTTCACGGCCACTGAAATTAAAAAATTCTTACTATTAAAACTGAAAATATTTTTATTTGAAGTAATCAAAACGGAACTGCAAATTGTAGCACTCAAACGCTCAATGATTTACACGTATAAAATGGAAGCTTTCAACACTTTTCAACTGAACAATTTCAAATTAAATGCCGTTTACATACAAAATAAAAATTTTTTAACTTTTATAAATTAAACAGTTCGAAGATTTCTGGTTGAAAAATATAAATCCACGCCATCATTTTAAATGCTTTTAATTGAAGAATAAATCAATAAATTTGTAAATGTTTAAAATTATATCATTTTAAACAATTTCAAGTTAGAAACATTAAAAATTGAATGATTTACATTTTTTTTAAAGTTAAAACTTTTAAAATTAGGAGTAAAATTATTTTAATTTCAAGTCGTTTCAAATGAATAATTATTCAATTGCTATTTATACATCGAAATTCAACACTTTCACTTACAAACTAAAACTTTTTTAAATGGAATAATTAAAATTGTAACGTTCAAAGACTTCAAAGTCTAAATTTAGCTATCTCAAATTTAAACAATTCAAGGCTTTCTATGTCAAACAATTCAGTTTCAAATTGTCTAGTTTTAAATATTTGATTTATAATTGCTAATTTTAAATGAAAAGTCAAATATTGCTAAATATTTAAAAATTGTTCTTTTTTTAATTAACAGATTTTAAATAGAATCAGATTGAGAATCATCTTGTAAAATTATTTATTGTTCAATTTTTAATACTCGAACTACAGTTCAATTTTTAAAACCATTAATTAATTTATATTTGCAGTGGATCAACTTGAAACGTTTTTTATCAAAAATTTTTTATTTCAACCGTTTTTAATTTTTGATTGTTTAAGTCTTCAAAACTGCATTTTAAAATTCTTTAAATTGAAAATGTACGCTTGAAAATGAAGACCTAAAACGAAAAATATTTTTAAAAAAAGATTTTAGAATTACGCATGGCAAACTTCAAGGTCTGAAATTTTTGAACGAAGTCATTTTAGTCGGTGCCCAAAGATATTCAAAAAAGTTTCATCTCCCAAATCATCCCCCAAAACTTACAAAAAATTAACCAAAAATACACTAAATTCAAAGACTGAAATTTTTTGCAGAAATTCATTTCATTCGATAGCCAAAGATCGCCAAAAAAGTGTCATCCCCCCAGCAAATATGAAACACACCTTCACCTGAAATTTTTCTACTGAAAGTCATTTCATTTGATGCCGGAAGATCGCCAAAAATTTTCATCCCTCTAGAAAATGTGGAACAAACCCCAAATCATCCCCCAAAACTTGAACAAATTAACCTAATATAAACTAAATTCAAAGACTGAATTTTTTGCAGAAAGTCATTTGATTCGATAGCCAAAGATCGCCAAAAAAATTTCATCCCCCCAGCAAATGTGGAACAGAACTTCAATCATCCCCAAAAACTCAAAAATTCACCAAGATTACACTAACTTCAAAATCTGAAATTCTTTTACTGATAGTCATTTCATTCGAAGCCCAAAGATTGTCAAAAAAGTTGCACCCCCCTAGCGAGTTTGAAACATACTCGAGATCATCCCCCAAAACTCGAAAAATTCACAAAAATACTCTAACTTAAAAGTCTGAATATCATTTACTGATAGTCATTTCATTCGATGCCTAAAGATCGCCAAAAAAGTTTCTTCCCTCAGGCGAATGTGAAACACGCCCGAAATCATCCGCAAAGCTCCAAAAATTCACCAAAAATACACTAACTTGAAAGTCAGAAATTTGTTTGCTGATAGTCATTTCATTCTATGCTTAAGATCGTCAAAAAGTTTCTTCCCCCTGGCGAATGTAAAATACACCCGAAATTATCCCCTAAACCTCGAAAATTTCAGGAAAAATACACTAACCTGAGAGTCTGAAATTTGTTTGCTGATAGTCATTTCATTCGATGCCCGAAGATCGCCAAAAAGGTTTGTTACCCTAAAGAATGTGAAATACACCTGAACTCATCCCCCAAACCTCGAAAAATTCACCAAAAATACACTAACTTAAAAGTTTGGAATTTTTTTACACAAAGTCATTTTAGTCAGTGCCCGAAGATATTCAAAAAAGTTTCATTCTTCTATCAAATGTGGAACGCACTCCAAATCATCACCCAAAACTTAAAAAAATTACTCAAAAATACACTAAATTCAAAGACTGAAATTGTTTGCAGAATGACATTTTATTCGATAGCCAAAGATCGCCAAAAAAGTGCCATCCCCCCAGAAAATGTGGAATACACCTTCAATCATCCCCAAAAACTCAAAAATTCACCAAGAGTAAACTAACTTAAAAGTCTGAAATTTTTTTACTGAAAGTCTTTTCATTCGATGCCAGAAGATCGCCAAAAAAGTTTCTTCCCGTGTCGAATGTGAAAAACACCCGAAATTATTTCCCAAACTCGCGAAATTCATCAAAAGTGCACTAACTAAAAGTCTGAAATTTTTGCTACTGAAAGTCATTTCATTCGAAAGCCAAAGATCGCCAAAAGAGTTTGTTCCCCTGGCGAATGTGAAACACACCCAAAATCATCCGCCAAACCTCGAAAAATTCACCAAAAATACATTAATTTAAAAATCTGAAATTTGTTTGCTGACAGTCATTTCATTTGATGCCCGAAAATCGCCATAAAAATTTGTTCCCCTGACGAATGTGAAACACACTCGAAATCATCCCCCAAAACTCGAAAAATTCACCAAAAATAACTAACTTCTGAAAATTATATCATTCGATGCCCAAAGGTCGCCAAAAAAGTTTTATCCCCCTAGCGAATGTGGAACAGACCCGAAAGCAATACAAAAATGGTAATCAATTTTTCTATTTTCTTTTCAGTGTCACGAGCGAGGGACAGGTTTAACCGGAACGGAAGAAGTAACCTTATCATCGATACCCCGTCCCGTAACACCGGGACCACCTCCAGCTTACGAAAGCCTCATCTTCAACCCCCAAAGTTTACCCTCTCCAAGTGATAAGAAGGAGTCACCCAGGAGTCTCGGGAACATACTTCCGGTATTGCCGGAATCTGAGACAGGTCGCATTAAAAATAAAGAAGACACTAATAACGACGACGAGGGTCTACCTTCTTATGAAGCTGCTTTGAAACTTGAAGCCAGCGGTTATGTCTAAATCCAAAATTCATGAGAATTACTTTTACGGAAAAAATGTTGGCTCTATCCAGAGATCTGAAACTTCCAAAATAGCCGTTGATCTGCGAATCGAGGCTTAAAACTGGAAGGGTGGATACTAAATTTGTTACGTATCCTATAAGAAGTTCATGATTTCGAATTTCCAAGATTTTCGGATACTTCGAGAGCTTAGCATGAGTGCGAATACTTGGAAACAATTTCCAATTGGAAGTGATCTTCCTTTAAAAAGTATGGAGTTAAAGTTGGAATAGAGATATAATAGTGATTATTAAAATGAAAAAGTGCAATCTTTTGATTTTCCTGGGCGAATCATTATTGCAGGAGAGCATTTAGAAAATTTTAATCAAGATACATATTTTATACAATGAGGACGCTTTGTGGTACTTAACGGGCTTTGTTTTGTACGCTTTTAGTGAATTAATACACTCTGTATATAGTCTGTTTAAGGATCATGCAAAATTAACAATATATGCTTTTATTACACTCGAGCGAGTCGTCTGTCATTAAATGAAAATTTATTCAGTTTTCCTGCTCACTTTTTCATGAGAAGGAAAACTTTATTTTAGAATACTAAAATTTAGCTCTGACTTTTACATTTTTCAATTCCACTGTTTATATTTAAATTTTTATTTCCCAAGACAGTGGTTGTTGAAGAAATCTTAACCTTTCGATAAAAAGTATCTAGGAGAAATGTTGATATAAAAATAAAAATTTAAAAGAAGAATGTATCATTCAACAAATTTAACAAAAAATACTTATCAATGTTCGACAAAGTAGCGAACAGGCCTTGACAAGTCCAGAAAGTAGGTAAATCGAACATTTCAATGTAGAGTTATAGTCGATAAAAAATAAACTTATAACTTCAGTAGTTAGATGTCTCTGTTATCAGTAAAAAGAAGATAATATCCATAAAAATGAAACCCCTTTTTGTGATTGAAGGATAGGATACATTTTTTTTTACTTTAAATTTCAAATGTCAAAAAAGAACTCTACTCATGGTAAAAGATATTCAGTATTTCAATGGTCGGTAAGGAGGAAAGCCGTTGCTTCAAACTTATCTACTGATGTTGCCTGAAACATTTCAACTCGCTCAATGATTTTAATTTAACTTCCTGAGATTGCCACACTAATGAACACGTATGAATAAACAAACATAAAAATTTTTGAAGTTGAAAAAGCATCTCTGGATGAAAGTTTGTACAAGATAAATTGAAAAAAGATATAGATTTATTTTCAATCAAAAAAGCAATAGAACATTTATATTCCAAACACACAATGATTGAGAAAAATGTATTTCTAATCAGTGAAATTATTTGTTAGTATGTTATAATTCATACGAAATATTTTTTAGTACAAGTGTCATCCTATTTTATTTCGCCGAAGTCGGTTGCGTCCTAATTTAAAATTTTTTTGATACTTTACTATAATAATTATCAATATTTTCGGAACGTATTTATCACATAAATTGATTAAATTACTTTTTTTTAATTTCGAAATTTTATTTTTAAAGTGAAAAGGTAGATAAAAGTGTCACATTTATGTGCATTATAGAATTGAGAAAAACTCAAATCCTTCCATCAAAAATGGAATTGAATGAAATCAGACGTATCCAAAAGTCCTTTAACTTTTATATAAAATGAGCAAAGGTAACTTTTCATATAAAATGATGGTCAAAATTGTGCTTAAAAAATAAATAAAACATAAGAGGCCATCCATATACCACGTACAGTTGGGGGG
>JAUMHM010000016.1:31444007-31454672 GCA_032362435.1 Melikaiella ostensackeni | reverse complement strand
GCCCAAAAGTTGACCAAATTATAGAAGGAGCTTTGAACCACGTTTTTTGACCTTCATTATAAACTTACATCAAAACTTGTGGACGCATCGTGGTCGGATGATATTGCACTTATGCGTAATAAAATGAGGATTGACAAGATTTTTTTCTTTTTTCAAAGCGATTTTTTTTCATTGGGTTTTTCAATCATTTGTAGAGGGGCCAGGATTTATGAAACCGACAGTAATTACGCTATTCAAAAATGATATTGAAGCTAATATTTCATAAATATCAGATAAAAAAGTAGAAGAATTAAAAGAAAAATTTACGGGTTTGTCAAACGATTTTTTGAATAATGGGGTTCCAAAAAGCTTATTAGAAAAAGAATTAAACGAGGGACTTTTTGAAACAAAATTTTTTTCAGAATGTCATCCTGAATCACTAATTACTAAACTTATGAAGGAAGTCTTAAGGTGGCGATATTAAAGAATGTTATAATCAAAAAATGATGCACATTTTGAATGATAAAGATAGTTCTACAGTTATTCCAAATGATCACACAAGAATACTTCAAAAAAGTACATTTAAAATTCCAGAAATTAAGGATCCAAAAATGTTTGGGAATAATATTGAAAGGTGCGATTGACACAATTCATACTAATCTATCTTTGGCCTATAGCCTGGTTGAAGCTCATTAAGTAGATTTTCCTTTACGACCAGTTATTTCAACAATAGGTTCGCTCACGAGAGAATTAGAAGAACTCCTTAGCAAAATTATTAAAGAATCAGTAAACCTTTAGGAAAAATCAATAAAAAATAGTGCTGCCTTTCTAAAATTAATTGAGAATGTTAAAATACCAATAAATCACATTTTTTTCTCTTGACGTAATAGCCGCATGTTTCCAAACATTCCATAAGAAAGAGTTAAACTTGCCATAGAAAAAAAATGTGATATGATCAAACTTCATACTAAGATTTAAAAAAAAAACAATTTCTTGATGTTATTGAATATGTTTTCAATTCCATTTATTTTAAATTCAATGGTACTTTTTATAAACAAAAATTTGACACTCCGTTAGGCTCAGTCTGGTCCCCAATTCTTGCTGAAATTGTGATGAAAGATTAGGAAAATGAAGTTTTTGATCAAATTAATTTTGAGTTAGACTTTGAAGCAAGATATGTTCATGATTCTGTACTTTCTTTACATGCACAAAATATGGATTCCCTACTTAAAGTTTTTAATAGTATACATCCAAGCACGGTAAAAAAAAATGTTCAAAATGATACCGAAATCAATATAATTTTGATATGCAACAAAAATGATCCTATTTTTACTGTGATATTATAGTTCACTGTTGAAATTGAAACGGAAGGTAGATTGAATTTTCTTGATTTGACTGTTACGGTCAGAATTTTGCTTATGAGAAAATAAACTTTCAATTAAAGAATGAAATAATTGACTTTGATTTCCATTCAAAATGTTTACCTATATGAAAATGATTTTCAATCAAAGAATGAAATATGTACCAAAATAACAGGGCTGCTTATAAATACTATCAAGACTTCATTTAATTAAGGTATTAATAATTAACTCAATGTACCAAAAGATATCTATTTCATTTAAATATAGTATACAAATTTGAAGAAGTCAGCAATTTTTAGAAATGTATGATTGTTTTGGATTATTACCCTTTTCTATTTTGAAAATGGAATAATCTGAATAGATTGGTTCTAAATCAACCTATTCTATCTATATGAAATTTTGAGAATTAATATATACAAAAGTACATAAAACATATAGTTTTAAAACAATGTCTTCCCTGCATTTCGTATAAAACAAGGCTACATAATCACAAATTTTATCAGTAATAACACTCGTTATTTTCCAAGTCGAGGCAACTCAAAGGCGTGACAGTTTATAGTCCTCTGGGTTTATTTAAAAATAGTGTAAAACAAGAAATAGATTTTCACAAAGAACTTGAACACAAATCGACCTAAATTTTTTCCTGAGAATTTTCTTTGCCATTTCCTCATTCTTCGCATCGTTAGACATGATTGGTATCCGTTGAACTCAACAATTAACATTTTCTCTTCTATTAGGAAAAATTATTCTCTTTTGAGAAAATGAAAAAATGCAAGGTAATAAAAAATCTCTCTAAAAATATCCAATTTCATTCGATAAAAAGCAATGGTATCAGTAACGACAGTTTGTTGCACCTCAATTCGCTATAAGCTTATTTTACAAATGTGGAGCTTAGCTCTTGAAAGACTTCAGCCTTCCAACGGTCGGAATGTGATACCTCGAAAACGGCTTCATATAGGGTAAACATGAGTCTTCTTGTACTTATATTGCCTTAATAGAAATACATTACCTGAAGTTCTCAACGTTCAAATGAATGAAATAATTTTCCAATTCTATTTTATCCATAAATATTGTTACAACTGCAACTAAAAATCATGCATTATAAATTTCTTTTTTCTGTGATTGGCGAAAAAGTGCTGGTTTTTTCACCTGTTTTCTGTGTAAAACGTGACCGATTTGTTGTCGATGACGTGGCGCATGCGCAGTGTCGACCTTTCCGGGTAACAGTGAAAAAAGTAGACGGACGTAGCGAAAAAAGTGACGCACAGTGAAAAAAGTAAATAAAATGCGAACTACTGAACGAACCCTGAAGTGAAGGTGAACTCACAACTATTGCGTTATATCTAATTCCACCTCTCCTAACCTTTTTGACCAAACATTGCTACCAACTTACTTTTACGGCCATATTATTGCCATGGTTTTGACAATTGCCATTGTTATTGTTGCGTCAATCGACAACAAATCGCCTCCTTTTTAAATAAAAAAAACAGGTAAAAATAACTAGCACTTTTTAAACAAATTACAGAAAAAGTATCGTGTCCCACATGTTGAAAAAGCGACGAATTTTCAACTTGTCGCACAATATACTATTGATACTATATTTTTCCCAGCGTAAATAAGCAAACATTTTATCACTGTTTCTAGTTTACAAAGCCATCAGTAAGAAATTTTGTTCATTTGAACGTTCAGAATTTCAAGCACATGAAATACATATCATCATATAAAAAGAAAGTAGAAAATTAGAAAACTCGAAAATGGGTTACTACACTTAGTTATTATTATGCAGTACTGCATGTTACACTACAATTTCATTTAAATATAGTTGAATTGAAGGATCAGCATCAACAAATTCATAATTTTACAATCTCCCCGTATACATAAATAAAAATTTATTTCATTCTTTAAAGTATAAAAAATATTGAACAACAGATATTCTGAGAGCGGCAGTAAATACGCTGATGCAGAACGGGTAAAAAATGCGAATGAACTTAACTGTTAACACCTATAAGATGCGCTAACTAGGCAATGGGTTGCAGCGCAACGAACACTGTAAACCTAATTGTCGGAAGACTGTTTCTTCTGAAACATGAGAAACAAGGTCGAGAATAGTGAATAATGTAAACCATAGTAACCCTGTTCACAATCCAGCAAGCGATAACAAATCTTTTCTCTTGATATTAAAAAAAAATTAATTAATTTTTACGCGAGAGCGTGAAATCAGGATAAGATAATTATAATTGAACACTTTACACAGATCATTGCTGTTTGATAAATTACACTATTCTTACACAATTTATGAATAAAGAGCACAAGAAGAACATAATGCCGTAACGAAATTTTGCAGGCAACTATTTTCACACACTAAGTCTGAAGGTATCAATTTGATCTGCAGCAAAATAATCCATGAATGCAACAATCTTTTGATTTTTTATACTGATACAGATTTTCGTATCAACTAAATACCGTTGCAGCAAAAACGATACCTTCAGCTTTACTGGGTAGATAATTTCCACAAAAAATGTTTGCATCCTTCCTAAACAGAGGAATAAACAGAATTTGGCATCCTTTGACAGAAGAAAGTTGATTTTAAATGTACCTCATCTGAGATAACACAACTATTACTTTTAATAATAGATTTAATGCTTTCACGATGATTCATTATGATGAAAGGAGGTGTTTTGCACAAGATTGAAACCCGAAACATCTCCTTTCATCATTAATTTTAATGTTTATATCGAATAGAATACGTCGATGGAGCGCTCATTAGGGTGGTTCAAAAAAAGATGTTCGAATTTCGTTCGGGAGAATATCTCATTTTGGCCAGTTCCCAAAAAAAGTGAATGTGCATTTTTTTTGATCAGACAATATTGACTGGTGCCACCAGGCTCCTCCATTTCCCCATAAGAATGACATGGGGAAAGCTCCCATATCTATAAATATGACACTGGAAGACATAATTTTTAATAAAGCGAGTGCAAATTGCAGATGCCTCTTGAAATCACTTCCCCGAATATGATATATTCATTGATTCTTGATTTTGTCTCCCAATCCCCTCCAACACGCCCCAAAACCACCCTCTAAACGAGGATCAAGTATTTTGCGGTATATTGGTCGTAAGTATTACTTTTGTGTAGTTTTTTTCAACAGATGATTTTTAATAAACAAGTTAAAAAGTTTAATGTATTTTTTATTAATAATTAATTGTTTAAACAGCTTTTATTTGTTTAAACATTACTTTTTTCACATTTTATCGCAGATTATCGGTACCCTCATAACGAGATAAGCTAATCAGGCAATATAAGTAATGAGAACGGTCGATTAAATTTGTTGTTTACTGTTTAAACAACTTTTCATTGCTGAAATGTAACTTTTGACTGGAATAAGGTAGAAAAATGTAGTTTTTTGCATATTAATCAACAAACTTGACAGAATTCTGATACATCTGTTATTTTTACTACTTATACATAATTTTTAAAACAATTTACATTTGTTTAAACATTTTTTTCAACAAAATATCCAAAATTTACACCTTCTCTGAGTAACATCAACTAATTGGTTTAAATCAATGATCAACACGATCGATTCACTTTATTGTTATTATTTAAATAATTTGTCATTGCTGAAATGTAACTTTTGACTAACTTGAACTGTTTACTTTACATCGAAAATTAACATAAACGTTTAGCTAACTAGTTAATGTTTCTCAGAAAAAATTTTAATTTTGTCTATTGTCCAAAAAAATTGTTTAAACAAATAGAAATTGTTTATAAAATTATGGAATGAAAATTGTCAAAATAAAAAGAACTAACAAAATTTGTTAAAATATTTGCAAAAAAACTGCACTTTTCTGCATTATTCTAGTCAAAAGTTACATTTTAACAATGACAAATTATTTAAATAATAATCAATAAAGTGAATCGATCGTGTTGAACTTTGCTTTAAAGAGTTTAAACCAATCAATTCATGTTACTCCAAGAAGGTTTATATTATTGATATTTTGTTGGAAAAAAATATTCAAACAAATGTAAATTGTTTAAAAAATCATGGATAAGTGGTAAAAATACAAGATATATCAGAGTTCTGTCGCGTTCGTTGACTAATATGCAAAAAGCTATATGTTTTGTCTTGTTCCAGTCAAAAGTTACATTCAGACAACAAAAAGTTGTTTAAATAACTGACAACAAATTTAGTCGACCTTTCTCATTATTGATATTGCCTAACTAGTTTATCTCGTTGTGAGGGTACCGATAATTTGCGATAAAATGGGAAAAAAGTATTGTTTAAACAATTAATTATAAATTAACAATACAATACACTTTTTAATTTGACCATTAAAAATGTTGATGACCAATATACCTCAAAATACTTGACCCTCGTTTAGAGAGTTGTTTTTGGGGCATGCTAGAAGGGGGTGGGGATGGTGCTCAAAATTAAAAATCAATGCATATGTCTTATTCGAGAAGCTGATTTTTACACTAGTTTGATTGAAAATTATGTCTTATAGTCTCATATTTGTAGATATGGGGACTTTCCCCATGTTCTTCTTATGGGGAAACAGAGGGGCCTGGCGGCACCAGTTAATATTGTCCGACCGAAAAAAATACGCATTTACTTTTTTTGGAAACCTACCAAAACGAAATATTCTCTCGAACGAAATTCGAACATTGCCTTTTTTTGAGCACCTAGTGCTCATAGGAAGTAATAATAATTATGTGGTGTAGCTGTAATTGACTCATGATTCATGAAACCAGAGACCGGTTCAACGGTTAAACACGTTTCTTTTAATGTTATTGTATTCAAATAATGATGGCACTAGAGCAGAAATTAGCTCACGACTTCCAGAATGCAGATAGAGCATTCCTATTGCGATGCAATATTTATGACTTGGAACGGACTACTGCAATCACAACAATGAAAATTGCTATTCAAGAGTACACGCCCAAACCGTTGTAGAGGCACCTTGTGATTCTTCTTTATGAAGAAAGGTTTATTTGAATTCAAAGGATGAAATGCATAAATTTTTCGTTCTTAAGGAGGGTCGTGCGTGGCTATGTAGTTGAATTTCGGACTCAGAATTTAGAATATATTATAAAGGAATATGAAATATGTTTTCTGAGAAAATTTCAGACCTCCTACCGGCATTAATTTACGAGAAATTCAATTTTGAAAATGGTGATTTTAGTATGTGTTATCGAGAATGATTTGCGCCATCTCACATTTTGATTTTTAATTTCGTCAAAATCCAACTTTGGAAATTAAAAAACTAAAGCAATTATGCACTGAAATATCCTCTTTAATTGGGTAAGGTTTAACCAATAGCTTCACGCACAATTAAGGAAGATATTTGAATGTAAAGACGTTAAAAATAACCCTAGCAGAAACTATGTCATGTCTCCATGATAACTCACTAAAATCAAGTCAAATATGAAACTTTTTGTATTTTTCAATAATAATTCCACTCGACAAATTTAAAAACTTCGGCTTCATAAACTATTTCACAATTTTAAAGTATACTTTTCTCTCCTTCTGCTAATCAGGTTTTTTAAAATCTTATCTCATTTCTTCACATACTCAACTTAAACTTGACCTTACTGTAAAAATAGATTTTCTACAAAAGGAAGCTTTAATGATTGTCTCATTTAATTGCATGGCAATGCTGTGTCAACAAAGAAACCAACAATTTGTATAACATCACTGCAACCCAATCGATTCCCATTGCCGGATTCAATGCAGGCTCTATTCCCACTTTAGTTCAGCGCCAGCTGTGCATTTTTCCTCAATGGAAATTACGTTACACTTCATATCTGTACTTTATGTAATTGTTATCTCGCCTGAGAGGTTCAGTAATTTACGCGTATTTAAATCTTTATGGTCTATGTTTTTTGCTATTGCTATATTTGCTCTTGATCATTGTCTCAGACATTAAAGTTGATAAAAAAAAACAGATTCATAATCCACTGATGATGGATTCTATAAACAAGTATCATGTTTTTACGTGTAGATAAAAGAACTAATGACATTCGTTGAAAGTGTTTCTTTTTCTTCTTTTTTTTTGCACTTTATTTCATCGCAAAATGTCGATCACAAGAAAGTCATTAAAAGTATCACTAAGCCATATTCGCGATAAAATTTATGGCAAATAGTGCTTTAAACCATACATAAAATCGTTCATTCATACATGTCAGCAATCATCATATTTATCACAGATTCACTTTTGTGATATTTAACGCCAATTTTTGAAAGTTGTATTATAATAAAATTTTTGAAAATGTTCTCAACTTTCGCAGATGGAGGATTACTTTCAAGGTTACATTGTACTTTTAAAAGTTCATAAAGTTGAATCACTTTTCTGCTTATATATTTACGTAATCTCTCTTTTGTGCTCTGAAATATGCCCTTCGGTAATGCTTTTTTCAGTTCTTTCTTAATAATCTCGCTTCTTAACGATACCCGTCTGTTAAACGACATAGCATCTTTCTTTATGGTTCGCTTTTGTTTTGGCTTGAATGCCCATGAAGCAACCATAAAATCAACCTTTTTTTATTAAAGCTGAGCAATTTTTTACAGTTTAATACTGATTTCAGCATTTATTTCTGGACTCTCTTGGAAATTTCAAATTTCTTATCCTATTTCGCATATCGTTTCTGATTCCAAATTTTGTTTTGGATATTTCTGGCAATTTCGGATTCTATTTCTGATTCTTTTAGTAACGAATTATGTATCTGTTCGTTTCTCATTTTAGCGATTCTGCCCTTAATTATGTTTGATTCTTTTAGTAGGTAATTCAGCTTTCGATCATGTTTCTAATTTCAGATTTTGTTTCTTATACTTTCGGCAATTTCAGCTACTGTTTCTAATTACATTAGTAAGACACTCTTCCTGCTTAAGTTTCAGATTCCTGAATTTGTTTATAATAAACGTAGACATTATATATACATTTCATTAAACTGCAGTATACTTTCAATAAGAATCATTCATGAAAATTGGATGGTATAAGAACGGTAAGAGCGTAAAGTTCACACACAAATCTAACGTAATGCAATCTGCTAAAACAGAATACAATTCAAAGTAATGTAATGAAATATACTGCAGTATAATGAGAAGTAAGGTAAACTAAGATCGGAATTAATTGATAAAAACCAATACAGATGTTTCCGTGCCTTCTCCATGCCAATCAATCCCATCTTACAAGTATGTAGTTTCAATGTTCAACGGAAAAAAAGTATCCCAAACATATTTTATTACAAAAAAGTACTCCGCCTCTCTGTTTAAAAAAACATACTTATAAAAAAGTTAACTGAGATTGCGAAAACTAATCTCTGAGTAGTAAAGACTCATCACGCATTCTCTTATGGGCTACCGGCGAAAGTAAACAAGTACTTGGATGCAAAGGGTCGTCCAAGTCACGAATTGTAAATGTCGTAGGATCATGAGATAACTGTGAGCAACTTTCGTCCGGTGAAAGGATCAAAGATCGTTTACAATCTGCAAGTGAGGAAAACGAAGCGAAACAATGGCTAGCAAATAAGATCGAAGAAAATAGAAGAAACAGAAAGCAGTCGATCGGCCGCTTCGGACAAAAACAAGAGACCTAACCTTACGCTGCGGCCGTTCTGGCTCCTTTTCAGGCGCGGTCACTCGTCCTTTATTGTTGGGAAGGATCTCGGCTGAAAACAGATAGTGAAAAGAACACTGCACACACAATTTGGACACGGAATGAAGATTATTTAAACGAAGAAAGCACTGACAGAGCCCCGCTTGTAACGGGACCCCTCTGCCATGTTAAAAGACACGAACGGGACAGATTAGTACGCGCACGCTCGTCTCAATTCGAACTCTACGACTTTTACCACCTCGCATCTCTTTCAATCTCTTTTCACTTTGACAGTGGTTGCTCCACTCTACTCTACTCTGCTCCTACTCCATTCTCTGTTTCCTACTCCGATCAGCACTACTCAGCTGAAAACATGTCGCTTTACTTGCAGTGAAGGTATGCCCAGAGACATCTGTTGGTAACATGGTGGACTAGATGTTGTTCCGTTAGGGATAGAACAGTTATATCTATATCTAAATCTGAATTAGCGAAAAGTTGTCAAAAGTGAACCACCAATTTACTGTTAGTGGAAATTTCCTATGATACACATTTATACAGAGGTCGTTAATCTTTTAAAAAAATGTGCCCTCTAAGTGGGTCAATTAGACATTTTAGAGTGAGACGTCATGCGCCATCGGTATAATCAATTCACAACAGAGAATTATCTGTTTGTAGTACTACAGGGAACATTGCTTACATAGGATATTTCACATAAATATTTATTTTAGGACGAAGGTGTGACAATTCCGTTGTCATGATTTTTCCTCAAGTGTAATAGTTATTTTGACAGTTGTATACTATTTTATCGTAGATCTGCGGTTACTACATTTGTCGAAAATCTATATAAAAGCGAGTATAAAAGCCTGAATATACAGGGCAAACTAATCTCAAATTTTACATTATAATTTTCTTCGTGAAACTGAATAGTGGCAGATCGACGACAAAATAATTTACAAGTTCCTTGATCAAATGAAACATTTTTGGAATGAAAAAAAAAATATTTTCCAAAGCCATAGTGATTTCTAGGCCAATATAGGAAAACTCTGATTTTTACTCCACGTGGAAATTCAGAATTTTCTAAAGGATTCTCTATTCGTCCTATAAACTTTGATGTCTTCCATAAAGGGGAGTAGGAACTCCGTTCATCTAAAGAGCCATAGTGATTTGTAGGCCAATATAGGAAAATTCGGATTTTTAGTCCACCTGGAAATTCAAAATTTTCTAAACGATTCTCTACTCATCCTACGAACTTGGATGTCTTTTAGAAATTGGAGTGGGAACTAAATTCATCTGGAGAAACAATTTTTGAACGAAAAAATGTAATTTCAAGCGTCTTAGCGATTTGTAGGCCAATATACATCTTATTATTGAACTTCTTCATTTATCTTATTTCATTTTATTACATTACGTGATAGAGCAATGTTACTCGCACGTTCTAGCGCGCGCATATATTATGCTAGTTTTCTATAATTTAATAAAACTCCTGCCATTTTGTCATTTTCAAAATTTTTTTCAATTTTCTCTGTCTTTATGTGTAATAGTACAGTAAATCTGTCATTTTTGTGGGAAAAAAATGACCGAAGCTGTTTTATTTCATGAATCGTTAGTGGGGCATGTGAATAGCACAAAACCAAGTTTTTCGGGACTCCCCCTCTTGGGGGTTTTGAAAAAAGTCAAAAAGTTCTAGGATTTGATTTTCCGTGAGAACGGTAGGTCGTAGAGAAAAATGTT
>JAUMHM010000016.1:31418362-31443499 GCA_032362435.1 Melikaiella ostensackeni | reverse complement strand
CTGGGGAATACCCGTTTATAGGGCTCCCCTCCATTTTTTCGCCGATACTTAAAACACCGCTGCCTCCATGACCCAAGAACCGCCTGCTAAGCCTTCCCACCCGTCTCTCTCTCATCACAAAGTGTTGTGTAAACTACTATCCGATAGCATAAAACTTTGTCGAAATTTGACTTAGATCGGAAAATTTTTACTTTTTGAGTGGGTAAATAAGTAGTGCCCCATACACATATTAGGGCGGAGTGAAAATTATGAAATGAATCGTTTGAGCTGAGAGAAAAAAATTTGTGAGTTGGCATCCGCAAAAAGCAAAAACATAAATTTTGAAATCGGATAATATCTTCTGTTCGGTTTTTGGTTCTGAAAATTCGAAACAATTTTCCTGTTGGTTGAAAAATTCTAGAAATTTTTTTTTGTATAGTTTTCGTTAGTGATCAGTAACAAATTTTTTTTCAATTTTGAATTTTTTGAAAAAGTGCAACAAGCAAGTTTTTTGGGATTGAGTTAAGTGCATACTTATTTGGAAAAATTTGAATATGTCCAGGCTGAAATTTCTTCAGCTAGAATCAAAGAAACATATTATTTTGCTTTCATGGGAGACAAATTTTTTCGTAGTCCCAAAATCGTGAATTTTACTAGTTTTCACGATTTTGTAACGCTTTAAACACAACGAAAAAAATTGTTTTCCATTAAACCAGAATAATAGCGTGTTTCTTCGATCCAAGCTGAAGAAATTGCAGGTTACACATATTCAACTTTTTCCAAAAAATGTTTTTTAACTCAATCCAAAAAACATGTTATTTTAACATTTTCAACAAATTATAAATTGAACAACAAATTTATTTTTAAATTGTAATGTAATATTACTGTTCACTAGCAAAAACTGTACATACAAAAAATCTGCCATAATTTTTGAACAATGAGGAAAAATGTTTTGAAATTTAAAAAATTTAAATTTTCAAATCCAAAAACCGAAGAGAAGATATTATCCGATCTCAAAATTTTTTTATTACTTTCTTCGGATGTCAACCCACAAACTTTTTTTGCCTCAGCTCAAACGACTCGATTAATTTCATCATTTTTACTCCGCCTTAATACATATATCAATCAACTCTTTTAAATCTACAATTTTTTGTGAACGCATAATCATCCAATTCTGAAACCTCTTGCCGATAATGAAAGACATCCCTTTTTTAATTTTAAATTAATATTATTTAGACTATTTAAGAATTCCTAATTGTATTTCAAATTTAAATCTAAAATGTATGATAAATACAAAGTTTGAAAGTTTCCAGCACTACAAAGTTTAATTCTTTTAGTCATAACGTATTACATTAGCTTTTGGAATGATTAAAATATTAATTTAACAGGATTTTAATTTGTTTACTATAATCATTCAACATTTTACTTATTAAAATATAAGGATTTTCTGGTCATAAACTCATAATGTTTATTAAGACTATGTATATTATTTCATCGGCCTAATAATTTGATTTTTATTTGGCTTCTTATGGTACAGCGAAATAGTGTTTCTGGAGTTTTGGCTGACTAAACATTGACCTTAACCACTCACCCAACTAGCTGCCTATATATTAACACGTACTACTGACAGAAATTATTATTTCATGTGTAGACGTTAATCTATAAAGCCATTATTTTTATGTAATAGTATGAAAGTTAACAAAGAATATTAATAATAATAAAACTTTATTGAGTTTATAATAGGAAGGATATATACAAAGCAGGCAGAGATACAGTAAAAACCCAGAAGGCGAGGTACAGCTTAAAGCGAATATTATCTTGAAATAATATTATTCTTGTAATACTGAAAAATGTCAGCCATCTATTTCTCACCCTATCTGTCTCCGTTTCCTCATTCAACCCTCTCTTTCATCACCTAACCTTAATGTAATGTAATTAAAAATGAAGTAAAAGTAATTTATGTTATTGTAAAAAGGGAAAAAATGATAAAAGTTTATTTGGCTTGAGCATCTTTTTTTACTGACGAGTATTTCATAGGTACAATTAACATATTAACACTATCTGAATCCACCACACGATTCTGATTACAAGATTAAATAACTTATTAGTAACACATATTCAAGTACACACTAACAATAAAAAGCTCTTGCTCTCAGTTATAATTAAACTAGAAATTCGAACAATTTTTTATAAAAACTCATCATGAAACGGCCCGATCCCATAGTCGAACTTTTGTCAACATTTGTAGTATGAAGAATGGCGAACTGATGACAATGAAAATGATTATTTTATTATATTTCAATTTAAAAGTTAAACTCGAAGTTAAATGTGTCGAATGATTAATTTGATGAGTTTCACTCGAAGTTCTAAAAATTGTCCTAAAGCTAACAGACTTTACATTTGACATATTGTAGAAACATCTTAATCTTCGCTTCTTTGGCGCAGTTATTTTTTTATTTATTTTTATAATCGATATCTACTCGAAAAAGTCATTAATTTTTTTTTAAAGGCGCAAATACAATACTTAACACATAACGACCTTTTTAAGGAGGGCTCATTTTATCGAAGTAATAGAATATTTTATTTCCGTTGAATCGAACAATTATTCATTCAAATCACTTCCATCTAGGGGATAAGAATAAGATACTTCCTACGATTACTTTTTTTTGCGATTTCCATGGTTAGTACGTCGGTGTTTATGATTAAATTTGCCACTGTTTGCTGATTTCTTTCCTTCGACGTGCCCATTAGTAACATCTTTCCTGGAAACCCTTGAGATATCGTTCTCTGAAATAAAAATGATAATCGTTAAAATTATTACAAATATTGTAATCAGTCAGCACATCCACATAAAAAAATTTTTTCTTAAAATCAGAATTATCTAAACATTTCTAATCCTTTAAGATTGATTTGTTTTCCAAGATTGCAGCAATCGCAAACTGCAAAATTGAACAATTTAAATAAATTCTACTACTATTCAAAATGAAAAGATTGAATTTAAAAAGCAGTTAAACCTTTTGAATTTGAAATTAATTTCGTTACTCAAGGCTGATGAATTCTATTTTAACTTAAAACAAGAATATGCTAAAAAAAAGATTAAACTAAAACTAAAAATTCTGTTCATTATAAAGACCTTAAAATTTGCTTTGCGAAAATTTAAAAAAAAACGCAAGATAGAGAAAAGCGTCAAGAGACTCTTTTTATAACTTTTCAAGAGAAACAACTTTGCTCTTTTGATTTTTTCGTATCTTGTCTCGACTTTCTAAAAAATTCAAATTTTGATTTTTCATAAAAGGAATTAAATTTTCTCTTCTCCAAGATGCAGGCACAATATAAACTCTTATGGGATATATTCACTATATTAGTACCAACTTAAAAAAGATCAAAAGAAAAAAAACGCTGGCCTTTTTGAGAAACATAAGTTTTTAAATTATCAGAAAACCCGCCACCATTTTGTCAATTTTGACAGTTTTTTAGTTTTTCCGGCGGATTCCGAAAAAGAATGGCAAGATCGAACAGAATCAAAAAGAAAACGTGAAATTTCTATATTGTTTAAGATATTAAAACACATTTTTAAAAAATTCCACAAATTTTTAATAAACTGCGTCACTAGCTTTAAAAGTTTAAATACTCACAACTTTGACCAAAAAAATTTCATTAAATCAGTGAAATACGTGTCGTCTAAAATCCCTTGAAAAATAATATATTTTGTCCCAAAAAGATTCTATGACTTGAGAATGCATAGCCTGGTCGATTTGAAATGAATTCACCCTTAGTAAAAAACTATCAATGATATATTTTTAGTTAAATAAAAATTGCAAGCAATTTTTTCAGATTTCAAAAATTGGATATCATCTTTCTGTTAAATCTTTGAATAATTATAATCACATTTCTTTATCGATAGCGTATTAACTGAATGAATTGTGTAAATATTTCAATTAAAATTATTTGTAAAATTTTATAAGTGTTCGAATAATGCAGCAAAAATTGTAGGTCCAGAAAAGAATATCGGTGAGATAGGAATTGGGTAAGACTTACGTGGCCTTCAATCTTATAGTGTGAGCTTCTAAAGTTAGTGCTATTTAAATAATCAATTGTTAAACAAAATAACAATAATTAATTTCACATTACCTGACGAAACGGGGCCTTCTTTCACCTTCACTTCGCCGTTGCCTAAGTCACTGGATTTAGCATTGCTTCCTTTGAGTTGAGCTTCAGAGAAGAAATAAAAATTAGAATTTATCAAGGCCATATAATACTTACCCGATGCCTACCTTACCGACATTTTTTCAACAACTCCCGTCCACACGAAATGAGGTGTCCAGCTGAAAATTTGGGAAATTAGATAAAAGGCACTAAGGAATGTTTGTATGATCCTAAATTTGTAGAATTACTAAAAAAAATTCCAAGATAAATTTTTTTGTAACTCTAAAATCTAAAAAAAAAAGTGTTTCTTATTTAGTGGCTTTTATTTCATTTCTCCAATTTTCAAGTCGCTATCTCATTTCGTGTGGACGTCAGTTGTTGTGAAAAAGAAGTTGGTAAGGTAGTAATCGGTTAAGTATGACATGGCCTTAAATATAAAAACTACATCCTAATAAAACAAACTTATTTCTATCATGCACCAACACCTTGTGTGCTTTGACACGATCGTTTCAAATGGCGTCAAAACGCAATTGCGTATATTTAAATTTGCATCTTTAATTTCGTGATTTGATACTTCGATAAATCAGCGGAATGTTAAGACTTCCAATGCACTATCTGTTATGAACCGTATGAATGAACTTCGAACCTCAATACTGACAAATCATTACTCTCATGTTTATGCATTAGGCTCCAGAGAAAATATCTCAATTCTTCTTTTACAAATTTCAATCTCGATTACAAATTATAAAAAATTATCTAAAAACAGCCTCTTCTTTCCTTCAAGTAAAAGTAAAATTTAATAATCACAGGCCTTACAGTCCTGTGGCACGAAAATTATAGGAATTATGATACATTTTTTACAGGATGAGTAAAAAAATAATTAAGGGATAAGCGTGTTAAAAAATTGAATCAGAAATATCTAAGATGAGAAGCATTAAAAGTAAACTTTCAAATTTATAAATTTGTATAAAGTTATTTTAATTCCAAATTACAAAATAAATAATTTGAATGTTTACTAAATAAATATTCAGTGTAAAACCTGATTTTGAATAAGTAACTAGAGAATTATTTTCAGTTATTTTTATTTGTCCTATTTGGACACACAGAAATGTAAAAGGCTTCTCGTTCGATTACTGGAGTTGAGCAGCGCTTGGCTTTTTGGATTTCGAGTAACATTTTAAAAAGTTACAGAATTTCTAAATGGTATGACATTATTTCTGTGAGAAAAGTTTCGATCTTATTTGTGACGAAAATTACGAATATTGTGATTTTAAATTAAAGCAGTAATTCTTAGTTTCACAAATAAAAAATAATTAGCATGTACATATTAGTATTAGTTCGAGAGTGAAAGCAGTTTAAGGATGATTGTCAAATTGGCGATAAACTTGAAATCCCGGTAATATAAAAATTACATGGGAAGTTTTCCTGTTTTTTTATTATTAAATGAATAAATACTTCTTATCATCCTCTACAAAATGGTCAATTCCTTTTTTTCAATTTCTGTTCCAATTACCTTCATTTAATATGCAAACATCCGTCACTTCATTACCGTACTCTGTCCTCAACCTCAATCTTTACATCGATAAAATTATGTTCTCCGTTCTTTTGAACAATACAAAAAGCTTATCGTATCATATTTCTGACATTTAAAGGAGCAAAAATATAAATTGTACCTATTTATTATAAAAGGTTTTAAGTATGTCCCTCGATTTTCGTTATTTTTTTTTCTTTATTACCATTCGAACCTTTTTGAAATGAAAAATTATTGTTTAAATTGAATTATAAATAGATAAATATTAGGCATATCGTTCCCTACAAGATTCTATAAAATTAAATTTATAATTTTGACTGCTTTTTTAGACTTCGATATTAAAATTAAAACATGCATTTTCACAAAACGAAATTCATTACCGTGAGTATGTTAAAAGACGATTGCGGATGGGAAAAAATTATAAAAACCATTATATTACCTTCTCGGCGAAGTCCAGTTTCATAATCAGGAGACTTTTTATGATTGCAATGTGTTCATTTTTTTAAATATCAAAAAAGGATTTATTTAATCGTTTTTGTCTATTCATTCCCGTCCGACAGCATATATACACATTTATGCGCATGTGCTTCGATCTATCGTTTGTTTAAATATTTTTTTTATTTAGTACTTTCTAACCTTTAAAGAAATGTCAGAGACGTATGGAGATTTGAAGAAATTACCTTTATTACAAATGACTATGTCTTGGATGGAGTTGTGTCTATTGCATAATGAGGCAGGTATTTGCGTAGATAATTTATTTTCCAGAATTGATCATTTATTTATGATTCATTTAATTTTCGATATTTTATTATTTTTGGATTATTTGATTGTACGCGCCTTTCTACCGAACTTCCAGCCTGAAATTCAGTTCCCATATTTCGAGAAAAAATTGCATAATTATTTCTTATTTTCCGATGTGCCCCTTTTAGATTTCAAACCTTTATAAGTGATAGGATAATTTTTTATTATTTATTATTAATAATTACGTGATTGCTAGTTTAGTCGCTCAAGTTTGCCTTCGATTTGACGATCACACTTAAAGGCCGATAAATACACGAAAAATACCTGTTCGTCCGGTAACATCAAATTAATCATTATTAAATTATTTTACAAATAAGGTGCGATAGCCCCCATCTCAGCGTGACTTCAGTGATCGAACGATTCCATGTGTTCAAGCGTACGAATAAAAATAAATTAAATTAAAAGAAATTAATTTGTTGTTTTAAGCATGTTCAAAGTTCAAGAATTTTAAACTTAACAATCTTACACAGCAAGTCTTCCAAAAGTGAAAAATAATCGTAAACTGAAAGTTCTTAAAAATGAGAACATATGATAGTGGAGTTTGAAGATTGGAATGTAGTAACAAAATTTTTAATTGCAATATGTCATAAAATATTTCAAATGGAAAACTCAAACTTTGAAAATCGTACCATTTATTTAAAATTTAAGCATTCAAACTATGTGATCAACATAATTCCCAAACCCATATTTTTATCTTCTTCTGATAATCAGAAAAGACTCGGTATTGAAATTTCAAATTGAATAAGTTAATCAATCTGCATTCTCGACTAGTAGAATCATTAACTCCTTCGAGACTTTTGATTAATTTTGAAATAGATAAACAGGAATTAACTTGTGATCAATTTTAATTGAAAGTATTAATTTCCGATAAATATTTAATGATTGATTCAAATCGAATAGAAGGCAATCTTATACTGACTTTGATTTCTCCTACAAAGAGTTAAAACTTGTATTAGTTGTCTATAAAATAGCTCATAAAGGCATTGCACTTTATTATAATTATCGCTATAGTGCTTTCCTATCGTCCGTAGCGATTTAACGAATAAAATATTCGAGGTCAAAGATCATTGGCGTAACTTGTCAATCATTGGCGAAGAATTTTTATCATTTATGCAGGCGCCACGCAATGAAACCAGACAAAACGCTCGTGTGAAAGGACACTCACGTTTAATGGGGGACTCTGATCGTTCTGGAGAGACGCTCTTCGAGCTGATTGGAGAATAAAAGGCCAGATCCCCTTCTGTCCCAAAATTGTTCGGTGAATAATAATTTTCTTGTCCCACGGAGATTTCAAGCCCGTGTCTGGCATCAGAGTTTTCGAGCGCTAGGATCGGATTTGCTTTCTGGGAAAATTTATTGCCATTATTCACTTCTACCCTTTCTTATTTTTTAAATAATCAATAATCAAGGTTTCCGGGTTATTCAAATCTGAAAATTCAAACTGAATTTTAAACTACAATTTTTTAGAAGACTTCTGAGCAGAATCTGTTTATTTTCATGGTCTTTAAAAGAAGACAGTGTTTCAAAATAAAACGATTTCAGAATTCGGCGTTCATATAGGTTTGTCTTAGGTAGAATCAAGAAAATTCCTGAACGAAAAATAAAAATGTACTGCCATCTCCTGGTTTATTTTTGATTTTCCAAAAATTCAACGTCATTTTCAGGTTTCCCTGATCTTTGGGTCCAGTGGCCACCCTGATCTCTTCAGACAAACTCTACTTCTGTCAAATTTTATCGAATAATATTCTTAAAATAAAAAATCTTTTACCCCAGACAAACACACAAAGATGAAAATTTGACTTTTAAATTCTATATTTTTACCTGAACTGGTTCTGGAGTTGTTTTCTTCTTATATTCCTTCGAAGACTTAATCAAGTTTGGTAGATCATCACAAGCTTCATCAGCAAGTTCCTTAGCTTCAGTTAGTGAAACCTCATCATCCAAGCTCGTATCCGTTGTGCCATCAGACGAACAGTAACCATCGGGCTAAAATTTAAAAATCTTCCTAAATATTTTTAAACTCTACAATTTTCAACATTTACCATTATCATTTCAATTTTGAGCATTTCAAATGATCGAATCTATTTTAAATCAGGCTGGTTCAATACTTCAAGTCGCAGAATCTCTCGACAAAAAAATATATTGTTTTTATAGGAAATAAGGCGACATGTTTTTTTCCGATTTGAGAAAAATTTTGTTGTACAAAGTTATCTTTTTGAAATGGAAAGAAGAGAGAAAGAGTGCCTACTGCCTCGCTCTAATCATTTCTACGACCAATTAGAGAGTCTAGTATTTTCTCCACCTGAACCTCTATAAATTCTCGTGCTGTTAATAAAAATTCTTTTTTATTTAAATATATTTTTGAACCAACTTATTCAACAAAAAACAACGTTTGTTTTCAAAAAATACATATTTATTCTATAAACATCAATAGTTCTGGACCTATTTCAAATATTCAAAATACTTCTTTCCAGATTCTGGTGAGGTTTACTGTCCTCTCTCGAAAGCTTCCGGAAAATTTAAAAACAGATTAAAATTAACAAAATAGCGGCGATTTGTTTAAAAATCTGGAAAGTATATTTCAACAAAAACCCCACATTTAAGTTTTTTGACCATTTTTTGTTGAATATTTTATAAGGAAACTATGCTGCGAGTTTTATGCGAGCTAAAACCATTTTTGTAGACAGAAGAATTTTTTTTCAATCAATCGAATTTTCGCATATTTCTCGGAAACAACGGAAGTTATAAAAAAAGGCCATGTCTAGGTTCACTGGAATTCAGTGAGCGTAGACCAAATATTTTCGGTTTACCTAGACAGTTCGTACAGAAAAAATGTTAAAATAAAAATTTACACATTTAAAAAAGTTCCTCTAAAAAAACAACATATTTCATTGACAATAGATTCAAAATAACAAGAATTGAAGTGACTAATTATGTACTTGAAAACAGAAACTAAGCTAACGTTACACAGTTTTACACTTTTTATTGCAATTAATAAACAATAAAACTAATCTAATTGTGAATCGGCGCAGTTTTCATGGTAGAAAAAAATACTGACTTGACGATAAGGTGATAACAATTTTTTTTTTTAATCGTCTCACTTTCGTCGAACTGCACTTTGCTCTTTCTTGTATTGCATTTTTCTTTCTTTCTTGGCCACACTCGCAGACTGAAATCAAACTTTTTCACATCCTATTTTTAATGAACTTTTAATTGATCATTTTAATTCTTCATTTTTTAATTTATAACTTTGTATATGTATTTGTTTCCTCTCTTCTTTCTGTCTTTTATATTATTAGCATTGATGAAAAATATTATGCAAAGCTAATTTTAAGATATTGTTTTGTTTTTTGTTTTCGTTCAAATGGCAGCACTTTGAACTTTTTACGCTTGAGAATGAAAAAAATCAGTGCCTAATCTCCTATACGTGCGAATTAGCAATTTTAATGATAACATCTTTGTTTGAGATGCCGCATGACTCATTAAACCGTAAGACGTAATTTTGTTACGTGTTAATAACGAACTAAAAATATGTGAAGCAGACTTCCTATCAAAGTGTAGCCAGGCTATCTGTCCAAGAAGGGTCAAGTCTCAAGGTTTTCTCGTTACAAGTTTACGAGATGCATACTAACTCATGTAAAATTTCGCATACCTCATATGTACGAGCATAATCTTCAGCGCAATTAATTTCTTTCTCTGCTACATTTTATTTGTTGATGCTCCTAATCAATAATCAGGGGATTCCACTTTCAATTTGAAAACTCAAATTTAAACGATTTTAAATTTACACTTCCAAATTTTGTAATTTTAAATTACAAACTTTTGAATTTAAGAAATTAAAAATTTTAAGTGCACTTGAAATAAATCATGCTTTTAAATATTCTGAATTAAAAAATGTTTCAAATGAAATTTTATGTAGTTTTGAACTGTAGGCTTTCAATACTGAACAATTTTAAATAACAAAACTTCAGAAATAAATCATTTTTAACTTAAGAGCATGTCAAAATTGAGAAACTGAGAATTGGAAACTTTTGAATTTGAAGAACATCAAAATAAGAGGTTCAACATTTTAAACCAAACCCCGTTAGAATTCATAAACGTTGAATATTAAAACGTATAAAATGTAGGTTCTTAAAATTTGATAAATTGAAAAAGTTTTAGAGTATTTAGAAATTTTCAAATTATCATATCAAGTGGAAAATGTTGAAAACTTCGGCAATTTAACATTGTTTAATTTGGAAATATTTTTCTTCGTAACTAAACTTTTTGACGCTTTTATTGGAATGAAACGATTTTCATCATTACAAAAAATTGTTAATTGTTTGATTTCTAACGTTTATTTCTGACACTAATTCTAATTTCTGAAGACTTTGATTTTAAAAATGTTATTTATTTTTAATGACAAATTTTTAATCTCTAACTTTCAAAGTTTTTATTTGAAAAATTCTAAAAAATGAATGAATAAACATTTACATCTATGCTCAGGATTTGTGGAATAATTAGTTACACTTAAAAATTTGAAATTTCCGTAATACTAGACAGTACGTACTTAGTTTCAATTTCCAAATGATTAGTAACTTCAATTCTTATTACTTTGAAGTTAGCTTGTATCTATAATACTTCTAATTTATTCAAGCATTCAAGATTGAAAAGTTTTAAATTTGAAATAAATTTAAAAGCGAAAATTTTATTTCGAATGATTTAGAAAGTCATTTTTAACCTTTCTTTAAAAATGTTTAGGACACATAGATTTTTTATTCTAAATCTTTGTATTTAATAATTCTTAAGTTTTCCCTAAATATAAATAATTTTAATACTTTCTGAAAATAAGATTTTAATCTCGCACAATTCTGATTTCTCTAAGAATGATTTTTTTATTTTGACTAACTTACAAGAAAATCGGGATCGTCATTGCTGTCCTCAGAAGCTAGACGATCGACTTTAGAAATAAGAGTCTCTTCCTCAGATTGGCCGGAATCCTCATCAGCAGAAGAAGCTGCGACTTCTCCAAACTTGCGTTTTGAATCAGAACGAAGAGGGCTAGTAGTAGACTCTGTAGTGGATTTTTCCTCGGACGGTGCTGTAGTCTAAAAGAAAAAAATCCTTACACATTGTATTGTATACAAAAACAACTCTATCCTGGCTCTTATGAAGAAAAATCTTTTCCAAAAAAAGAAGCCCTCTTTCTACTTTTAGTCCAATTAAATGAGTCATGATTTTTCAGAAACTGAAATTATATTAAATTTAAAAAAAAAACCTTATTAAAAATCTCTTCAACTTTTCGGATTGTGTCTAAAGTTAGAAGAAATAAACTTCAAATTACAATTCATTCCCTCTCGGCATGAATGAAAGAATGTTTCAAAATCGCACTGATAAAAAGATTTCTCTTATCCTCAAACGTGAAATTAATTATGATAATTTTTCTCTTGCCAGACGTGATGGTAGACTCTGCTCATTCAAATTCTTATCAAAGAGTCTGACCCAGCTCTATTTTTATCAGAAAGTGCGTTATAGATGCCTGATGATAGACAAAGTCTGACTTCTGATACATATGTCTTTTAAAACTAGTTGTCATTATTTTGCATCTTGGATATAATAATCTCTTATAGTGGTGACACCATCCACTCGGTTTATTAGATCAAATATCCAAGACGCTAAATAATTAATTACATCAATTGGGAAAATAATATTATAAATGAAACACTAAAGAGAAAAACAAAAAATAAAGATGGACACACTTTTTAGAACGAGAGTGGTGCGCTCTTGCCATAATAGGAGTCAATCCGTGACACTCCCACACCGACTATATACATAATAAGATACAAAATCAAAATCCCCATGCAGTTTTTGTTTGTAAATAAAATTTCCACCTTAACTTTAAATCACTTTGCTTACTTGTTGTAAAATTAGTTCCCGATTCCCTTAATTTTATGTAATGAGAGGTTAACTCTCGCCAAAAGATCGACCTCAAAGTCTATACCAATGGTCTTCAATGCAATTTCTCTTTTGATCTCCCTGAAATCAACTTGTTGATTTCAAGTCAGTGGATGAAGGACAGAGTAGCACACAAATTTCAGAAAAAAATAATCGATTTTTTTCTCGGTCATTCAAATTTGATTTTATTAAACTGAACCGAAAAGCTAAATATTCAAATAAGAACAATTCTAAATTTGCAGGATATGAAACAAAAAAATTTGAACATAAGAAACTGAACGACTTCAAAGCAGTATCTTTCAGAATTTAATGAATGAAAATGCCAAGTTTCCAAGAATAGACAATTAATAATTAACAGTCTCGAAAAAATTCAACAAGCATTCAAAATTGAATGATTTTTATTTAAAAATATTCGAAATTAACAGTATTAGTAGGTACTTGGGGTTCAAAACAGAAAAGTTTCAGTTTGTAATTGTATGTGCTTAGAATTGTACAATATCGAATTGGAGAATATAATTATAATTTAGAAGAACTTAGGCTGTCAAAACCTGAAAAAATATTTCATTCAAGTCAAAACCAAACCTAATAAAGTTTGTAAGTAACAAATTATTCAGAAACTTGAATTAATTTTAGTTGGCATCACTTGATTTGAAACGATTCATGCAGGGTCTCTGTTTAAATTAAATCAGAAACAAATGAGGAACTCTGATGGTGAAGACGGTAAGGCTATTCTGAATTCAGATTCCTTAGTTTCGGAATTGACTAAATATTATAATTAATAGGAATCTCAGAATTTCCTAGACTTCCCATTATGTCCTTTTAGGATTTAAAAATAGATCTCTAATCTTATTTCTAATATGCATTTCATCAAAATCTGAGGAAACATGTTTGGAGATATTCTAAATTTATTTTTCCAATTTAAAGAAGTATATATATAAAAGATATATATTTCTAAGGAGTTTTGGTTTCCTGCAGTTTTCCACTTCCCTGACCAAATTTTGAGGCAAATGCGAACGTTTCTAATAAAAATTTTGCTGCACACGATAGGGGATTTTTGAGACTGAAAAATCTAGAGGATTGATTACATCAGACATTAATTGAAAGCTTCTTGAGAGTGGATTATTCAGGGTAATTGGGGTGAGAGGGGTTTAGTCGAAGGGTTAATGTCTGTCAATCTCTTGTGGAAGAGAGGGATTTAGATACGTAAAACCTACAAAGGTATACATGGAAAGAATAAATGACAGATAGATATTTAAAAAATGTTGTTACTACCATCGTAAAGCTTCTTAAATGTATTTTCGAATTAGTTTCTTACGAATTTTATATGGCTTGGTTTTGATGCAATAACATTTCATTGAAAAATGGTCCACACATCCAAGTGCAGTCCACCTCCCCTATCTCAGTAACCATGAATTACATACGTGCAGTACACGTTAAAAAATCCATAAAAATTGAAAGATTTTTATTGTTAAGCGCACAATTTAAAAAAAATGTAGATTTAAGGATCCGAAATTGAATTTTTTTTGTTTAAAACGTTCCACATGAAGAGGGACATCAATAAGATTACCTTTCTTAAATATTCATTCCCGAATGTTGTCAACTTTTTTAACGTCTATTTTTCGATTCAAAACATGATAAAACATGATAAAACATGTTTAATAAATGATTTCGAAATTCCCAACTTTAGTTTGTTCAAATACGTCCCAGAATGTGTAAAAAAGTTCCATCCAGTTCCATTAATTCTGTAAAAGTAGATACGTTATTTAAATTAAAATTCGAAATTTTTAAATAACAATATGACTTGTACAAAATAAAAGATTTTGTAATGAAACTTAAGGAACGTATTTTCCGAAACAAAACACTGTATGAGAAATACTTACTAACTTCTAATTATTTAAAAAAAGGGATCATTTTTTATTTTGACCCGAGGGGTCAACTAATAGAAGTTTTGATATACACCTGAATTCCAGAATTCAAGGGAACTTATCAAAATAATTCAAAATAACTGAAGCGAATTCGAAAGAATTAAAGGTAATACAAAAGATTTCAAAAACAAATATACACTTGAAATCAGTACATAGTGATTTGTTTTTGACAGCAAATGTTCTATTTAGTAAGCATTTATGCTCGACATTTGTATAGTACAATTATTAATTTATTACAGGTGTTCAAAACTGTCAGTGAAGGAAGTTGAATGCTTCCCTCATGAAAAAAGTGTATTGATAAGTTTTAGATCCAAAATTTACTAATACTTTTTTTCATAAGGGTTCAAATTTAAAATTGTTAAATTATAAAAGTATCAAGTATTAATGTGTTCCATTAAGAAGTTTCTAACCAAAATTTATTCAATTTTGAAGGCCTATTTAAAAGTATTAAATTCTGAAAAATTTATTTTTAAAGCTCCTTTTTGAATCTATCTGATTAAAAAATTTTCAATTTATAGCACTTCAGTATGAAATTCTGCATGTTAAAGAATTCCAATACAAAAATTAAACGAATTCTCAACAAAAAGATAATTGGGCTACGTTTTGCCGGTATTTTCAGGTGATTTTTCGGTTTCCCGATTTTGTGGCCGCTCTGAAGGAAGAGACAAGGGGGATGAGTTACTCACGGTATCAAAATTGTTGAAGACCCGGATCCTTTCTGGAGGCGGTGACGGGGAACTCCTGCAGTTATCCAGACAAGAAAGACTCGAGAGGGTGAGCTGGATCGACTTTATTAAGGTCTTCCTGGCCTCGTTCTTTGCCAACCCCTTGTCCTACACCCACCACCCCGAATTATCTAGCTTTAAACGATTGTTTCAGGAACTTTCAAGGACTTAAAGATTCCTGGTAGATTCGACGTCGCATGCGAGATTGTCGTTAGTCTTACATGGGTTCTAATCACACAAAATTAAAGAGCAAGTTTGTCTCTGGACCTTACCTTTAACATCATTCTTCGGGCACGCATGCTCTTCAAACCGTTGTTCTTTATTGTCCTCAACTGCCTCCTGCGCTTCTGCACGAATTTTACCTGGGGAAAAGCACACATATAAAATTAGATTGTAAAAAAGACGTTTAAAAATAAATTTTCAAAAATTTACTTCAGGTGTCAGTCTAACTCAAAAACCTAACATTTTTTCAATGTTTCTTCACGACATTGTCTAGTTTTTAGAATAGTTTTATAGATAATATTTTTTCATCAAATAAAACGAACATTTTATTTTTCATATGTCGAATGAATCCAAATTATAAGGATTTTATCAATTTATTCTGTTACAAAATATTCCATAAAGTCTTATAAAATTTTGAAACAACGTTTCAACTCGAACTTTGAACAAAATTTATACCAAATAAATAAAAAATTGCAATTTATAAGAAAAACAGTTTATATTTTCAGCTTTTAAATTATCTCTAAAATATTTTAATTATTTTTGCGGTTATGCATAATCAAATAATAGAGCGAATTTTCTACCTGTTACATATGTAACCTCCTTTAACAATAAAATTCGTGGAAAAATTAATAAAATTCTTCCATTCAACACATAATTAAAAAAGTTCTAAAATTTTCTGAACTATTTTTTTTCATTAGAAAGTTTTTCCTTTTTGCATTCGAAATTTTATAAAAAGAAGTCATTACAATCTGACTATATATTAAGGTTTTCAATTTGAAATTGTTTCATTTTTATCCATTAAAAAGTTAAAACCAATCAATTTTGAACATCATAAATTGTTCTGAATAAATTGGAATATTTCTACACTTGAAATAATTTATTTGAACTTATGGATTCCAAAGTATTTCAAGTTACTAAAATTAATTTTAATTTGGAAAGCTTTTGACAAGTAAAAAAAAAGCATGAAAGCGATTTTTGACCTTTTGAATTAAAATGAATTGCCAATTTTTTCCTCCCGAAATTTGTGGGTTTGAGACGTGCCAATTATTTGAAGAAAGGTGTCTATTAAAAAAATTGCCTCTCTTTTTCCACTTGAAAAATTGTGATGAAAAAAAATTCATTTTTGAGAAAATTTGAGAACAAGAAAACGTTTTTCAAAAAATAGGATGCATATCAGAATAAAAGCAACTTGTTTATTTTTACAAAAAAAAAAGGATTGATATGTTTACTTGATTCTGCCCTACTGAAAAAAACCTGCATAGTTAATTACATGGGGCCGAATCCATTTCAAATCAGGCAGGCAGTGTAGCTTCAAGTCACAGACAAACATGTTATTTCTCAAAGGAAATAAGACAATACTTATTTTACCATTTTGAGAAAAAATCATTTTCGAGAAGTTATGAGTATTTGAAATTCAAGGGTTGTTTGAAAAAAATACAAATTTTTTCTTCAAACCTCTATAACTTTTGACCTAATTGAGATAATTAAGTTTTCTTTCCTGACTCTGATAAGGTTAATTGTCCTTTTTCGAAATCCGCCGGAAAATTAACAAGATGTTGAAAATTAACACAATGACGGCAGTTTTTTTCGTAAATATTAAAAGTCGATTTTCTCAACAAAAAAAAAACACCGTTTTTACTCAATTTTTTTTTGCTGAATTTGTACTCGAATGACGAAGAAATATTGTAGGTTTCGTGCGGACCAAACTATTTTTCTGGTTAAGAGATTTTTTTTTTAAATTTAATTTTCGAATTTTTCTTACAAAGAACGACACATTCGAAAAAATGCTAAGAAAAAATTTTGCTCCTTTAAAAAACTTTTACAAGAAATACCCCCTACTCTTTTATGATATATTGCATCGTTCGTGAGAAAAATTTTAAAAATCAATTTTTCACACAAAAATTCTCGTGGCCACAAAAATGATTTGGCATGCATAAAACTTACCGAATGTCGTCTTTATATAGGCACAAATTTCAAAACAATATTGGATAAAATAAAGAAAGTGGGGATTTCTATTAAATTTGACTTTATCTTTCAGACTGAATTTTGAAATCATGGAAAGTTGAATTTATGGAAACCCCCATATTTTTACCCCAAACAATATTTTTTTTTAATTTGTGTTTATATAAAGAAGACATTCTGTAAGTTTTATGTAGGTCAAATTATTTTTGTGGCTACGAGAATTTTTTTTCGAAAAATAAAATCTTTTTATTTTTCTCGCGGAGAATGCAATATATCATAAAATAGTGAAAGGTATGTTTCGTAGAAGTTTTTAAACTAATTTTTTTCTTAGCATTTCGTCGAATTTGTCGTTGGTTATAACAAAAATTCAAAAATTTAATGTTTCGAACAAAAAATTCTCTTGACCAGAAAAATAGTTTGGTCCGCATGAAACTTTCAAGTACAAATTCAGCAAAAAATGTTACCAAAAAAAGTGGGGTTTTTGAGAAAATTGACTTTTAATATTACCAAAAAACCGCCGTCATTGTGTTAATTATTAATTTTGTTGATTTTCCGACGGACTTCAAAAGAGGACAATTAACCTCATCAGAGCCAGGAAAGAAAACTCAAATATCTCAATTAGGTCAAAAGTTATGAAAGTTTGAAGAAAAAATTTGTATTTTTTTTAAGACAACTCTATAATTTTAAATACTCATAACTTTACGAATATGATTTTTTTCTCAAGACGGTAAAATACGTGTTGTCTTATTTCCTTTGAAAAACAATATATTCAATAGGCGAATGAATCTGTGACTTAAAGCTACACTGCCTGTCTGATTTGAAATGGATTCGGTCATGGGAACCTATGTGGGAACCCATATGGGATCCTTTATGAATTCCTGTCTCAAGTTACGATCTGAGATAGGAATATAGGATAGGATTGCCGAATATACACATAACACTTTTAGAATATATTTCCTTTAAAGAAAAAGTTGTATTCCCATGTGAGATTTCATGTATGAGCAATTCATATGTTCCCATAAAGGAATTCATATAGGAAACCATGTAGAAACCCACAAACATTTCCTATCCTATCTCAGATCGTAATTCAAGACAGGAATTCATAAAGGATCCCATATGGGTTCTCACATAGGTTCCCATGTAGTTTAATATGTAGGCTATTCTACCGTGCAAAACAACAAAGCGGTAACTACATTTGTGATTTAGCCCCCCGATTCGCATTTGTTTCCAATATATTTGAATGGAAAAAGTAACAAATCAGGTGACAGATCCTAAATGTAGTTACCGCTTGCTTGTTTTGCGCGGCAGTTTTTTAGTAGGGTGAAGAATAAAACACGATTCATGATATGCCCAGACAGTAGATAAAGGAGACTAGTCAGATGATCGATTTTAGGAATTCACAATACAAATTCAACACAAACACAAAAAAATTCATAACACAAACACAAAAATCATAACTGCAATAACCAGCTCAAAATGTTGTTTGTCATTCCTTTAGCTTGTGCTTCCTTGGAATTTTAAGTATATGTAGTATCGAAAATCCGGAATGTGAAAATTTTAATTTTAATTTTGAAGAAAGAAACTAATTCCTATGAGAATGTTTTTCAATTTGAAAGTAATTGTTCTGAATATTTAGCAATTCACTGAAAAAAATGTCTTACCACTCCACTAGGCTGAATTGTCGGATATCCGATGAAGAAGGCTCCTATGTTGACTCCAACCTTCAAGGCTCGTAATATAATTAGTGTGGGGAAGAAAAGAACCCATGGAAGCGGTCTGACAAGTCGAATTTCTCCAAAGGACTTTCCATTTTCGTCTAAAGCAGAGAATTAAAAAAAATGTACATACATTAAATATCTTGTTTTTGTCCATCGTTCAAAAATGCTAAACTTATTTGTTTTTTAAAAAAACCTTCATATTAAAAAATAAAAAGAGATTGAATTAAGAGAGATTGAGATATTTAAGATTTTGGATTCAAAAGCTTCTAATTAGAAGTTTTTGAATCCAAAATCTCAAATTTAATCCCTTTTTATTTTTTAATATCTAAAACTGAAAATCATTATAGGTTGAAATTAATGAAATTAGAAAGCTTTTGAATGAGAAGCAGTAAAGTAAAAAAAAGGAAGAATTATCAAACATCGGCACAGTAATTTTTACTTCGTTGCTTCCGGATTGAAGCCTTCAGTAACAATGAAATTAATATGAATTAATTAATTAATTTGAAAAGAACTAAAATAATACATCTTCTGAAAGACAAAAAATGACTAATACTAATATCATAAACATTAAAAAATTATGATTAACCTGCTTCCATTTCTTGCATTGGAAGACTCCATTGCGCAGATTTTTCAACCACCCACAAAACACGATCGATCAATTTGAGAACAGTTTGACCAAGAGAGATACGTGCTAATGATTCAATACTGGAAATTACTAAACCACCGACCCTCTCAGATATTCTCGTTGACATCTGCACAGTCAACAAACATTTTCTTATCAGTACAATAATTATTTTTATCGCAAATTCAAGAAACTTTTCAACGAATTTAAAGAATTAAAAAAATATTAAAATATTTTACACAAAAGGACCAATTTTATTCATACTGTCACAAAACGTAACTTACCGTTGTTGTACTTTGTTCAGGCTTCATTAACTTACTCCTAGAAATAAATCAAAAGCAATAATATAAACAATTCATCAACCTAAAATATAAAAAAAGTAGTAGAAAATTTTCCACTTATTTGTCTGAAAGAATTTTTCTAAGGCATTCTATGTTGAAAAATCTGGAAAAAGTGGCTACATTTATAAAAAAGTTACTAAAATTATTTATTATGATATGATATTCTGAAATAGCTCAATATTTGAATCTTCAATGAACAAATTTTTTAACTTATTCAATTTGAAACTTACTTTTTTTAATTTCACAATTGATAAAGATTTTAATTTGATACCAAATTTTCAATATTTTAAATCTAAAATTATTTGATTTTGAATGCTTTTAATTCGGGATTGTTTAATTTCAAACTTATTCGATTTGAAATTATTTACGGTTAATTGCTTACAATTTAAAATTTGAATTTTTGAATGCTTCAAATTTAAAATTGCTAAAACATGAAGGCTTTATGTGAAGTTGTAAAACTTTGAACAATTTCTATTAGCAAAACTTTCAAACTTTGAGTATTCCATTTTAAAATTATTCGAATTGGAAAGTCTTCAAATTATAATTCTTCCAACTATATTTTAGAGTTTCTATATTAAAATAAAATTGCACTAGTATGGCTTTCATAAAATGAAAACTTTTTTCGCTTGTAAAAATGCGGAAAAAATAAAAAAGAAGAGGTGGGAGATAATAAGAAAGAAGTAAACAAAATTCTTTGAGAGCTGAAAAGAGACAGTATTTTGAAAAAGTGACAAAAATGATTTTTGACAAAGTATCCCAAAGTGGAAAAGTGTACTCGCTGAGAAGCTTGAAGCCGATTAAAATTTTCTTAGCCGATTTGAAATTTTTATTTGCAAGAAAGTTTAAGATAATTTTTCTGAACGGACAGAAGAAAAAAAATACCTTGCTAGGTTGACTTAAATGTTTGATTCCATGCAATAATGACTCAGTTATAAATAAACAATAAGAAAAGGGGCGTCGATAGTCAGTATCGAGAAGGCACGACCTCATCGTATCACCGTGACACAACGTACAATCGTACATATCCTGACTTTTATTTAGTGATTTGAATGTGTATACTTTTTGTTGCAAAATAAATGAAATCTTCAAGATTCCATTCTTTAAGAGTCTACGCTTTATTTCACTGTTTTTTATTGCTCAATGATAATTATAATTTCAATCATCCTGGAAAAGAATTTTTCCTAACTCGCATTTTTAAACGGCATAGTCTACTCGTCCAGCTATTCAGCTTTTCTGGTGGAACGAAAATATCCCCCTTCCCTTCTTCAGATCTGACAATCAAGTTTGCAAGATTTTCGCTATTCGTCCTAAAAAGCTAAACGACTAGCGACGGCCATTTTTAAAATGAGGAAAAAATTATACTAAAGTAAGATAGTATAAATATATAATTGAAACATTTTCAGCTTTTAATGTTTCCCAATAATTTCGCAGAAATAGAATTTCAATTAAGATCCCCTCTTTCTAAATCTAATTTAATACTAATGATCGCAGTATTGTAAATTACGATACTGTTTTATAACGAAGTGTCTAGGCGAACCGAAAATATTTGGTCTATGCTCCCCGAATTTCGGTGAACCTAGCCGCCCTTTCAATTTTCCCTAGGCGCACCAAAAATATTTATGCCAAGTTCACCGAATTTCGGTGAACCAAAACAAGGCCACTTAGTAAATATATCGCTTATGAGTTCTTCGTCTTTCGATCTGTGTCACGCGTAACGGAAAAAAATCTTAAAATTCCATTACATAAAGTTTTATCTGCTTACATATTATCTGAGCTTCAATTTCAAAATTTAAATTAATTAATTTTTTCAATACTCCATCAATTCACACTTTTAATTGCTTGAAGATAAATCTTAGTTTTACTTTTAATTCAAAATTAAAAATGATAATTCCATATTTATATCAATTGAACTGGGATATTTATAAGGAATAGAAATTACTAAACTCCCCCCCCCCCTCTCTAATTGTAAAATTCTTTTAAAAAAAGTTATTTTTGACTTTTACCACCAAAATCTGTACTCATTCAATCAAAAACTACAGAAGCATACGAATAATAAGCTTTCTTCTAGTTTCTTAATTGAAGAATAATTGAAGTTTACTACATTGAAGAATACAATTCGAAAGACAATTAGCGATTCAAATTTGTAGTCATAATGCATGAGACTTTTATTGCAATTTCTTTGTCAATCACTTTCTTCGTCAATTCCTTATCATAATTATGATGTTTACTGGTGGTCGTTATCATATTTCTCTTTTACCCGTAGTCCAGGTCCTATTGACTGATCGTCGTATCTCAAACATATATTTTTTAATTAAGAAAAATCAGAAAGAAGTATAAAAAATCAAATTTATAATACTAACTCAAAGTCATACCGAAATTCAAGTATCGATTTAATATAATAAAATTCAATATAAACTAGATTCATTTATAATTATCTGGTAAATAATTTCATTTAAAAATTTTTGAATTATATTTTCCTTCTTTTAAATTGAAGGATATATTTCAAGTAAATAATTCACTTGAAAGATGAAATATTCTAGATTATTTTTCAATTTTAAATTCACCTGGTAGTTATAATAATATTTAGAGTTGTATACGCGCCTATTTCTGATGCAGAAGGTTAAACGGAGATCAATTCGTATGTTTACAATTCTCAGCAGAAAGTCGAACTTTTCAGGACCTTATGATAAATACACCTACCATAATTTTTCTGGACGTGAATTAAAACCCATTTTTCTTACTTAGAAATCATTTAATTTGAATTGTTCTACTATTTTGAATAATTTAATTCTAAATTGTCGGATTTGGAACGCCTTAAATCTAATATAGTTCAATTATTACGTTTTCAAATTTGAATAATACAGAGAAGAAAGTTCTAATGAATTTATTATTTTTTTCCTTCTAAAATTCAAAAGACTTGAATCAAGAATACATTTTATTTATACGAAATGATTTATTTTTTGATTAAATACGATCATTATGTAGAGTTAAATTTTTAAAAAAAACTAAAAAAAATTACTTACAGTCGTCCAAGCGCAACAATTAATTTCTTGAGTTCTCGGCTAATGACTGGAACCACTAAACTCTCGCGATCACAAATTCAATTCCTCCGTGTGCACGACTACGACCGGCGTTGAACTGAAAAGTAAAGCCGTAACCACGATTTTCTGAAGAGAGCAGGGCCGGCACTATTCACTCTGAACCTGCCTTCTTATTACTTTACCGAAATTCAAGTTAAATTAAAACTAATATTTTTAGAGTCCTAATTTGAAAGAAACCCCTAATAGTTGAACAATTATTTTATTTTAAATCTCGATTCTTCAATTCAGATTTCTTTTTATTTGAAGTAAAAACAATTTGATTGACTGAACCGAAAAGATAAAATTTCCAACAAAAGAGTTGAATTTTCAACCCAAAAAAAAAAATTTTTAACAAAAATGTTAGTTTGACGAATTTTCAACAAAATAGTTGAATCCTCAACCAAAACAGATTATATTTCAAACAAAAAAGACGAATCTTCAACAAAACAATTAAATTTTAAACCAGAGATCAAACTTCAACTATAAAAAAAGGGTTTTTGAACAAAGTAGTTCAACTTTCAACGAAGTAGTTGAATTTTCAACTAAAAAAGATGAACTCTCAAAGTAAAATATAATAGTTGATATTTCAACCAAAAGAGATTTTAATTTTAAATAAAAAACAATCGAATTCAACCAGAAAAGACGAACTCTCAACAAAATTGTTAAATCCTCAACCAAAATAGTTGAATCCTCAACACAAACAGATTAATTATCAGCCAAACAGCTGAATTTTTATCAAAAAAGAATTAAATTCCTACCAGAAGAGATGAATTTGTAAACCAAAAAGATGAATATTCAACAAATTAATTTTAAATCAAAAATAGTTTAATTCTACCAAATAGTTGAATTTCCTACGGTTGGAAATTCAAGAAAGAAGCAAGTTTTATATTTAAAATGTTATATTTACATAATTTTACATGAGAATTTAATAAATAAACATATGAATCCATTAAAAAATCTTGAAAAGAGTCTAGGTAGAATTCACATTTTAAAGCAATGTCACACGCGTGCTATAGCACGCGCATATTATGCTAGTACGTATACAGGTATATTTAGGGTCTGGTAAGGTTCACTGTCCTTTTTTGCTATCCGCAGAAGAACTGGTAGAAAGTTCAAAATTAGTAAAATGGCAGAAATTTTTTGAAAATTTAAATAGTCAATTTTCGCGATAAAAGCATCAATTTTTATCTTAATTTGTACTCACATAAGTAAGACATCCTGTAAGTTTTATGAGGGTTAGTTAAACCATTTTTGTGGGTAAGAAAATTTTATTTCATGAAATCGAATTTTTCTCGCAAACAATAGAAGGTACAAAAAATATTAAGAAAAGAGTTTTAACCTTTAAAAATATTTGACAATAGGTTTGAAGATTTCAAAAAAGGACAGCGAAGATTGTTAGAATCAAAATATGAAATTTAAATATCTGATGTACATAGTTAAAAAATTGCCTTTTTTCTTCTGAAAAGCAACATATTTCCTCGATATCGATTCTGAGACTTTTAATGTGTAGAACAGCTGCCTGATTTAAAATTGATTCGACAGATACAATTTTACAATCTTTTTTTTTAATCAAGAAAACAAAAAAGGAGTAGTGTTTTTTATAGTACTAATTTTTTAAGCTTTATTTTTGTAAGAGAATATGTAGCTACATTTTCTTTGACAGCAAGCCTGTCAGCAACATTTTACATTTAAATAAGTTGGAATTGATGACAAATTTTATCAAAATAAGAGACCAGCAATTTTATTTGGATATTTTTTGCAGAATCAGACGTTATTTGATTAAGGGATTCAAACATTTCAAATTGAAATTATGTAATTTTGACCTTAACATTATCCGATTTGGATTTTCATTTCGAAATAATAAAAATTAGTACTCTAAAAATAATAGTTTTATAAATAATTTTTTTGATCGAATAAGAGGGACGACTGAAAAATCCCGAAAAATAAAACTCCCGACAATGTAAAATTCCCGAAAAAGAAAATATTCAAAATTATAAAATTCCCGACAGTTTATAATACTACCGAATTTAAAAATTGTCGATAATAGGTAATTCTCGACATTATCAAATTGCCGACACAGGAAAATTCTCGAATCTAAACAATTAAAAAATTGTTTTAATAATAAATAAATGATGAAATAACAAATGAAAT
>JAUMHM010000016.1:31388482-31407756 GCA_032362435.1 Melikaiella ostensackeni | reverse complement strand
ACGTTTTCGTAAGCTAAAATTACGAAAATTTTTAATAGTGTACGATAATTTGTTTAAAATCAAATTATAAAAAATTTGCATTTTGAACTTCACGCAGTTTTTCTATTTGGCTTCGGCATTCAAAAGAAGTACAAACGTAGGTACAAAGTTGTTGAAATCGGTTAATGTCTTCTATTCGATTTTTGAATTTGAAAATTGAAAAAGATTTTCCTACACTCAGAAAAATGTTTATATGGCTCAAATAAACATTTTTTTGACGCTACATCAAAGATAGAATTTGTTTGAGTCAAAGTAACATTTTTCTCAGTGTATGAATGAAAACACTGCGGCGAATTTTTTGTAAGTAAAGCTTTTTGTGTCGAACAATTATAAAAAATTAAAAATTAAATCCCAAATTTATTGAGAAAGTTATAATGTTTTGAAAATTTACATAAAACATGTTTTTTTTTTAATTCAGTTATTTGCAAATTAAACTAAAAATTACACATCACATTTCTGCAGTTGGGATCGAAGAAACATGTCATTATTTTGTTGTTAAAGGAAAAACAATTTTCATCGTTTTTAACGCGTTGAAATCGTTTCAGAAAGTCAAAATTCACGATTTGGAAACGCTTTAGAAGGTTCGAAAAAAAAAATTTTGTCATACTAACAAAATACTTAAATATTGCTTCGATTTAAACTATATTTTTTAGCCCATGGGTAAAATTTGAGAATTTTAAATTAAAAAAACCGAATACAAGGCATTAACCATTTTTTTCTTCTTTCGGATGCCAAATCAGAACTTTTTTTTCTCGGCTCAAATGATTCAATTAGTTTCTGCATGTTTACTCTACTAATGTGTACTTGTATTCTGTTCGTTTTAAATGTTGATATTCTGATATTTTCTGGAGATGAAAAGTGCATCCTATGTCTTAAAAAATTGATATTTTTACAATGCATGATTCGATTTTTTGTCGCATAATTTCGCATAATGATCAGTTTTTCAGCGCATAACGAAGACATTTTCAATGTCAGAAACTACCGTCCTTACAAGTGACTTTTCAATATTTAATATTTCAAATACTTTTTTCAACAAGAAATATAAACAAAAGTTCTAAAGATTCAAAGACTCTAGCTTTTTTACATTGGTAATTGTAACGTAATAATATTAATCTTTACTTCTATACACTTTCTTTCTACGTTTTCCAGTAAATGAAAACATATTTTCTACTTGTATAAATTCCGACCTTAGAAAAAGATTACAAGATTAATAATATTAAAAAATTACGGTTTACCGATTAGTCGCCACCCTAATTCGGCGTAATGGGTTCAAAATAAAAATCTGTAATACAAAAATATATAATCGAACCTGAATGAAATACATTCTTATAAAAAATTAGAATTTGGGTGGATAAATAAAAATGTATAGGTCTTGAAAAATATTAAACGAATTAAAATATATAAAATATGAACCTCGTACATTCATGATCTATGAAAAATGTAACGGGCTTTAGAAAAAGATCTTGAACTACTTACTCCTGAGTCATTCCATTTTATTCCACTGACAGCGGTTGTGGCCTAATTTTTAAAAAATTGATATTTAATTTATTTATCACATAAATTTATTAGATCACTTTATTTTTATTTAGAAATTTAATTTTCAAAATGAAAAGGCACAGAAAAATTTGACATTTACTTGCATCATAGATAAGAGAAAAAATCAAATTCTACAATATAAAATTAAATTGAATCAAATCAGACTTATAATTTTTATTTAACATGTGCAAAAGTAACTTTATTGCGAAATAATGAATAAAAATTGTGCTTTAACAACAACTAAAATACAAACATTTTCCAGCACTTTTATAGTCTTATTAAAATCGTAGTGCTTATATTAAAACTCTCGTAAGTTTTATTTTTGGTCAGACTTAATAGTTTTAGCCCTTTTTTCAAGTTTTGATGCTGAAATATGAGAATTTTTGTTTTGAAATTCCGCACTTTGAAGGTTCTGTTCATTTTCGCGGATGAGCCTTTTTCTACTGAAATGTCCACTTTCAAAATAGCCCGAAAAATTGCTATTTTGAGGTTCGATTAAATGCGGTAACGACTAAGTTGAAGTTGGCCAAATATTTCAAAATTCAAATTTCTCGCAGCTGAATCACAAAATCATATTTCAACTTAGTCGTTACCTCGTTAACCAAACCTCAAAATAGAAATATTTCGGGCTATTTTGCAAATCGATATTTCGGTAGACAAGGCTCGGGACTAACGCGAAATTTTCAGGTGGATCAAATGAAGACCTAATTTACATAAACTGTAAATCTTAGAGTTTTTCATTTTTCTCCCTACAAGTTATTCATCCGCGAAAAAAAACTTCAAAGTGTGGAATTTTAAAATGCAAATTTTCATATCTTAGCATCAAAACTTGAAAAAGGGCTAAACTATGAAATCTGACCAAAAATTAACCTTATGAGTAAGTTTTAATTTTATAAACTAAGCACAACGATTTTAATAAGACTATGAGAATGCTGAAAAATGGTTATATGTTGTTTGTAGTTAAAAAACAATTTTCATTCTTTATTTCACAATAAAGTTACTTTTGCATGTGTTAAATAAAAGTTAAAGATTGCTGAATGCATCTGATTTGATTTCATTCAATTTTACATTGTATAATTTGAGTTTTTCTTTATTGTACGATGCATACAAATGTGACACTTTTCTAAAACTAAGCATTTTGAAAATCAAATTTCTAAATTAAAATTTAAAGTAATTTAATAAATTTATGTGATAAATAAGTCCAAAAACATGGATTTTTAATATAGTTAGGTATCCGAATCTTTAAAAATTAGGCCGCAACCGACTTCGGAGCAAGAAAATGGAATGACTCTCCTAAATTAGAAATATTTGTATTAGTATTCAAGAAAAACTACTAATTATTAAATAAGGGAAATTAAGTGGTAGATATAATATTCCTTAAAGGAACGTGAGTTCTCTTCGATCTTACGATAATGTAATACTCTTGATTAAAATCTCGAAAGTCAAAATTTTATTCATAAATCATTCAAGGATTTTATGTTAAACGATCGAACATTCTCATCATTCATGATAGAAGGTACAAGATTCATATGAATTCAACTTTCTCACTAAACCAAACTAGATACGAAAAAAAGTCTAGGACGAATTCAACTATTTTTTATAGGGATAATATTTTTGGCTTTAAATATGGGAAGTGCCATTAAAAAATTAAAAATTAACATTTATAGTTAAACAAACAAAAATACTTTGAAAGGTGACAACTGAATCTAAATTCAAGGAATGTCGAGCGTAAAGCGAGAATGTTGAGAAAATGATATGTCAATTATATGTGGAGATAAGCAAGATCTATATACAAATTTCTATCAATAAAATATAATTGATTGCTAAAATTGTATCATAAAAATAAAGAATACGGAACTACGAAATATACTGATAAAAACTATTACAATTTTTACTGCAGTGAAATATCAATATTAACATGCAACAACTAGGACACGAATTAAATTTTTTTCAAGTACCCTGTTGATGAATTGCAACACTGCGTTGTTGAATGTGTTTTTGTTGCAATTGTGAAGGTTTAGGTTGCGTTGGTAGAGGAACCAACTGTGGATTCGATAGATTATGGGTTCCGCCCATTTGAGAACCCAATTGAACGTAACCGCGAGCACCCAAAGCGTCGTACTCACGGCCGTCATAATTTGCGTCAAAGAATTTCTTAAACCATTGCAGAAATTCAAAATTGTCTTGAAAACGACCTTTTATCAGTTTGTCCACCGGTATCACCTAAATTATTTGTTTGAACTCTCATTATAATTATTTACATGAGAAAGTGTTGTAATAGTTGCAATTAGTCCAATGACAAAACATTTTGCCTGTATCTTTGTCATTTCTAAAACAACCTATCTAAAATTTTGAAACTCTGGCAAAATGTACTTTGGTACAAATACTTTACTCTAGTATTTTTTTAACCAATTTTATTACTCGACACACCGGTAACACAAATACTGATTTTACAAAAACAGAACAGGAAACGGAATATTTTCTACTTTCCAGGAAAAATTATTTGAACTATTATCGTTTTCAGGGTGGCCGTTTTAATCGAGGATAAAAATTCCTGGTCGTTTCCAAGTTCGGAAAAATTTTTCACGGTCATTGAAATTTAAAAATTTGAACCCTTCAAGCTGAAAATATTTTTATTTGAAGTAATCAAAACTAAACTGCAGATAGAGGCACTCAAAATGGAACTCTTTTGAATTTTAAAGTTTCAAAATTGAAACTAAATAAAGATAAAGATAAAGATAAAAGTTAAAGATTTCGCAAAGGTTTTAAATATTTAAAAAATTTCGCAAACTTCAAAGATTTCAGAAAATGTCCAAAGATTTCACAACTATTTAAAAAATTTCAAAAGAATTCACAAAGATTTCAAAGATTCCAAGAGATTTAAAAATATTTCAATTGAAAAATTTTTAATTGAATGCCGTTTAACTGCAAAAACTTCAAATCATTTTCAATGTTCCAAAATGAAGAATAAATCAATAAATTGTTAAATGTTCAAAATTACATCATCTAAAGCAATTTTAAGTCAGAAACATTAAAAATTGAACGATTTTTTTTACTTAACACTTTCTAAATTAGAACTTAAATTATTTTAATTTTAAATCGTTTCAAATCAATAATTGTTCAGTTGTTATTTATAAATCAAAATTCAACACTTTCACTTACAAATTAATTTTTTTTTATGTTTAGTTTTTAATATTTGATTTATAATTGCTCGTTTTAAATGAACAGTCAAATATTGTCAAATTTTTAAAAAATTGTTCTTTTTTTTAAATTAAGAAACTTCAAACTGAATGGTTTGAAATGGAATATTTTAGACTGAAACAATATTTCAATAGGATTTGAATTTGAATAAAAGCGTTCAATTATGAATCTATTAATTTGAAATTATTTGAAAATTTTTAATAATTTATAAAGTTTCAATCGGACGTTTACATTTGTTCAACTACTGAAGGTTTCGAATTGAAAAAGTTCAATTTTTATCGTCAAACCCTGTAAATTGTTTAATTTTGAACAGACTCAGAATCGTATTGTCAAATCATTAATTAATTTATATTTACAGATGATCAACTTAAAAACGTTTTTTTATCAAAAATTTGTAATTGTAAACGCTTTTAATTTTAAATTTTTCAAGTCTCCAAAACGGCACTTTAAAATTCTGCAAATTAAAAATGTACGCTTAAAAATTAAGACCTAGAATAGAACATTTTTAACGTAAAAGATTTTAGAATTACGCATTGTAAACTGAATGATTTCGTAATTTAAAAAAGTTAACAATTGAACGTAACAGTTAAAAACAATTTAAATTGAACTTATTTTTAATTGCATACGAACTTTGGGATATTTCAAGTGACCGGATAGATTTTTTTCCAAAAATTTGTGAAATTCCTGGTCAAAAAATAAATTCACTGTCATTTCCCGGTCTAGCGGCCACCCTGCGTTTTCCTACTTTTCAGATCACAAGATCCCAAATTATAAGATTCTTTTCAAATTGGTCCCCCATAAATTCACATGAAAAAAACGTATTTTAATATAAAAGACATACCTTATCTACATTCATCTTCTTAAAGCCACCTTGGAGTATTTTAAAGTTCTGTATGTACTCGTGCTCAAGGTTGGTCCTGTATTTGACTCGCTTGAGTGGAACGCTTCCAGGGAAGAGCATGTCCATAAATTGACAATACGCTGCGCCGGTACATAGTTCCTCGATTTTGGTGAAAGAAGACTGAAGGCAATCGTTGACCCATGCCAGCATATCATGTCGACTCAGATTCTCGGTCGTCACGTTCGTCGCATACACGTTTACAGCCATCCTGTTTTTTTTTGTTGGAGGTCTGTTGGTGACTATAGACAAAATAAAAACCATAACCATTCTATTGCATTCAATACCTAGCCTACATTGTACATGTTAATCACAAGCCTTGTGGAAAGTGCTCTAAGATCGCGACTTGTTTCGAAATCCAAACTTCAGAATGAGATAATACATTTTAATAATTGACAACGACCTAAATCGTCTTGAAAGCCAAAAACGCGGGCCAAGTTCTATTTACCTTTTTGGCGCACGGCAACAGCGAGGAAAACGGACTCGAGTCGAGTCCGCCGTCGGCGCAAATTTGCAGAGAATTTCTTCAACCCCCTGATTAGAAATTTCGACGAAGCAAATCTCGATATGAGATAAAACTGTTTTAAAAAGATGGGATTCGTGAAGAAATGCAGAAAACTTACCGAATTTTGTAAAAATGCCGCAGACCACGGGAGTGGTTCACGCCGTAAATGACAAATGTGCCCTAGGACCTAGGCCGTTTAAACGCGAATACAACGGAAATCTGTAACGGTTTCTTTGGTGGTGATTGGCCGACAAATTTTGTTGGTGAGGAGACTTAAGAGTCAATACTCGGAGAAAGGACTGCCAAAGATGCTGCTCAAAGTTTGCTACAATTGTTTTCGCTTTGTTTAAATAGCAAAAACTCCTTCTACTCGGTTACACAACTTTTCTATAAACTGTCAAATGGACGTAGAACAGAGGAACGTAGCCATACTTTAGAGGTTTCTTTTGGAGAATTTCAATTCTGCAGACAGCTTCATTTGTCAATTTCTACAAATTGTCCATCTTGCGCACATTGTCCGCCAATCAGAAGACTTATGAGCAGAGCCGTCTGGCGGCTTGTAAAAGGCGCGTTTTTATGAATCGACGAGAAAGAACGAATCATATTTCACTATTTTTGACCCGGTTCAAGCGGCTTCGCTGATCGCTCCGATGACAGACGATTTTCGTGGAGAAGAAAGTGATTTGATGTTTGAAGGTGTTTTGTTATTTAAAAGATTAGTAGACATTTTTCATTAAAAAATGGAGTGCTTGATTGGAATTCAGTTTAAAGATTTTGTGCTCGTTGCAGCCGACATGACAAATGCTATGTCGATTGTGGTTTTAAAAAGTGGTGAGAAAAATTGTTTCTAGTTAACCTAAAAAATAGGATCATTTATTTCTCTTATAATTCGATTTTATTTTTATTTTGTTGTAATTTCGTCTGTACGTCCGGCTAGACGAATAAAAAATCTCCAAGTAATTCATGCGGCTAATAGATTTTCCGACAGTACTGGCAATGCCAGTATCCGGATAAATTATTGACCTTCATTTTGTCCGTCCACTAATTACCTAAAAAAAATTCAAATATTAAATAGTCTACAAACATAATAGTATACGCAGGGTTGTGCACATAATATATACATAACTTCAAATCCGGTTATCAGAAAGTGAAAAAATTCAGATTTCAATCTTACTGTTTTAATGTAAAATTTTCGAATGAAAGCCTCAATTTTCGACATATTTTGAACTGATTGTCGTAAAAAAAATTAATTAAATAGGTATATAAAATTGAAAGAGTTCTAAAAACAGAAATTTGATTTAATCACATTCAAGAGTATAAAATATCAAATTGGAAGCGTTCAAAATTTAAAAAGCTTAGAATTAAATAATTTTAATAAAAAAAAGTTTCAAATTTAACAATATTTGAATGCGAATTGCTTCAAGAATAAATAAGGCTAAATAAAAGCATTCATATTTTATGAATACACTGCCGGTGGAAATTATCTACGCGCCTGTTTTTTGAGCTGTTGTTAAAGTTCCCTAATTTTTATAATATTAACGTGATTTTTTTCCCTCGTGATACCGCGAAAGGTAATAAAATTTTGCGTCTGATAAGCCTAAGTTGAACGCAAAATGTCATTTGTATAAGAAAATATTGCAAAAAAACGTCAAATTTTGATTTTTTTTTCGAAAAAATTGGAATAATTCTGGAAATAGTTAACATTTTTTGAAGTTCTTGGGCTCATTTGAATCTATAGTATTTTTATAAATTGTTGAGATATTTTTAGAATTTTTTCCCTAGATTCTGCCGTAGGGAACTTGGTGCACAAAAATCGAAACATTTCAAAAATGTGTAAATACTTACGAACATTTTTCAAAAATCATTATTTATCATGTTTCAATAAATGTTAGTAATATTCATAAAAATATTATTGTTTTGAATTTCTTTAAACCATGTGAGTACAATCATTTGAAATTTGGTGACTTTTTTGCACCATGTTTGACCCTAAAGTAAAATCTAGGGAAAAAGTTCTAAAAATATCTTAATAATTTAGAAAAATACTATGGAGACTTACCTTTAAAATGTTAATTATTTGCAAACTTATTCCAATTTCTCGAAAAAATCGACATTTTTTTCGTTTCTTTGTAATATCTTTTCATAAAATTGGCATTTTGCGTTCATTTTAGGCTTATCAGATGCAGAAGTTTATTACCTTTCGCGGTATCACGAGGAAAAAAAATTCACGTTAATATTTTTAAAATTAAGGCACTTTAGCAAGGGCTAAAAAAGTAGGCGTGTTGATAATTTCCGCCGGTAGTGTATTAAAAATTTCAGTTTTCTATTTTGAAAATAGTTCAAATTAGAAATCCTTCCCAATAATTAATAGAATTTAAATAGAACAAATTAGAGTTTGGAAAAGGATGAAGTTGAAATTAAAGGAACAAAGAATTGAAATTTTTCCAATTCGTAAGAGGTTAAATTTACAAAAAAAAAACTGGAACCTTGAAGTTATTTTAAATTGAAAAAACCTATTATCAAAAATTTTTAATTCAGGCAACTCAACTTCAAAATGCATGTGAACTATAAATTTGTCTAATTTGAAAATAATGCAAGTTGATGGAAGGAATTAATTCTCAAAGCTTTTTTTTATCTTTGCAAATATTTCAAATCAGAGTTTAATTGGCTTCATTTGTTGCGATTATTTTTCTTTAATGATATTTTTCTCTTTCTTTAATAGTCTCTAAGTTTTCTGGAATGGAACTGTCAGCGTAACGTTTAGAATTTGTTTAATTACCTTTGAAAAAACCTGAAATTTATAAATCAAAATTCGGTAGCACCTAGTTTAAGAAATTGTATTAAGAAGTTTTATGGAAAATTTCATCGAATGATAGCAAAATATCAAAATAGCACTTCTATAAACTAAGTTTAGAATTCACGCAATAAAATCTTTTAGAAATTCAAAATGCAAAATTATCAATATAATTTTATAGAATTTCTTTAAAATACCATTTTGTTTAATTTGTGTATGCCTTATAACTTAAAAAAAATTGAGTGGGTTCAACATATAATTTCATTTGTGCACATATAATTTGCAGAGCCATAAGATTTTACGCTAGAAACAAGAAAATTCAAGTTACTACGTCTTGTTTATAATTTGATGTATTTTTCTATACGTATAGCGTTTGATCTAATTTTTTTCATTAAAAAAAAATATATATATTACAAATTGAAGTTCTTTATCTGAAACTTTTACTCTGTATCATTTAATGAAATTCATGCCACTATTTTGCTATTATTTTTCAAAATTTATGCCACTATTGACACTATTTTTTATCTCTGAAGTGATTCCGAGCCCTGGTGTTTAAAAAATGACTAAAAAAATACCCGAATGGAAAAATATTATGCGATAGTATTTTCATTATTATTGGAAAATGTTTGGGAATGGTATTATATTCTTCCCAATAATAATATTGCAATACTTCATTTCTTATAATACTTTTTCATTATACCCTCGGATAAACTTGACTACTTCTTAAGGGCATGCACCAGTTTGCCACGTGACTAATTACCTTGTATCATATTCGGCAGCTTTATAATTTGAAAAATGTAAATATTGTGCTGAAATTTTGGGAAGCGGTTCAATATATATATAAAGGCTCATTGGTCTGGATCATTTGAGTTTTTATTTTGTTTGAATAATGCAATTCTAATTATTAGATTTCAACCTGGGCACCAAAGCCCTGTTCTTCGTTACATTCCAAGTTAAAAGTTAACAAAATTTCACTATTTGAACAGAATAAGAACTAAAATGGACCAGACGGACCTGCCCTTATATATTTTGAACCATTTTCCAAACTTTCAGCACAATGTTTATAGCCGGACAAATTTCATCGGGAAAATTCATCCGGCTACTGGTCCTCTGCTGTATGCCCGGACAAATTTCATTGGATAAATTCATCGGGCTATTGGCACTCTGCTATAGCTAGACGAATTTTCTGGGATAAATTCGTCCGGCTACTGGGAGTCTCCTGTAGCCGGACTAATTGACGTGGCTTAATTCGTCCGCCCAGACGGACATGTGTCCGCAGCCAAAAAAATGTGTATTTATAAACGTGCAGTAGATTTAATAGCTCAATTATTATTTTGTATCGTTGTTCAAAAGAAACAAAGCTATGCAAAGTTCAACAACTTTGTTTTTAAGTATTTATCAGATTAATTTGTTACTTTGCATCTTGGTATAACTTTCATAAATTTAAAGTAGTTATGATTCCTTTTTCAAACGTGCTGGGATCTTTCGTTTTAAATAGAGACATGGTGAAAAAACTTGATAAAAAATATTTTTTGAATTTCAGATGAGAAGAAAATCCACAAGATTTCGGATAAAATCGTGATGGCAGTGTCCGGCGAAGCTGGAGACGCGATTCAATTTTCGGAATATATAAGTAAAAATATGCAACTTTACAAAATGCGAAATGGATACGAGTTGTCTCCAAAAGCTGTTGCTAGTTTCACTCGTAGAAATCTTGCCGATTATTTGAGGTCTAGCACACCCTACTTTGTGAACCTTTTGATGGCTGGATACGACGATCAAACCGGTCCGGAACTCTATTTCATAGATTACTTGGCCTCTTGTATCAAAGTACCTTATGCATCGCATGGATATGGAGGCTTTTTCTCCCTTACTATCCTAGACAGATTTCACGATCCTTGTAAGTTTTCACATTTTTTATAATCTCCATTAATTATGTATTATTTAAAAACTACTCCAAAGAAAATTTTATTTTATAACAGCTATGTCGGAGGCAGAAGCCTACGAACTATTGAAGAAGTGCGTTCGTGAAATTCACAAGAGGCTCATCGTCAATTTGCCTAACTTCAAGGTTCAAAAGATATCCAAAGATGGAATCACGGAACTGGCGCCAATAATGGCACAAAATCTGGCAGTAGAAAGTGCCGCAAAAGCTTCTTAATTTTACGATCCTTGTTTTATACGGAATCAATGTTTATATTCTATAATTTCAATAAAATAAAAAACAATTCAAAAATGTTTTTTTTTTTTTGCTTATTTCTGAAATATTACAGTTCAAAGAAACGCTGAAAAGTGAAATTAAAGATCAGGTTTGCTACAAAAGTCCAATTTCAAAATTCCAAGACTTTTCCAGGTCTACTTTTGAAAAAAATTTTAATCCAGTCAATTCTATTCAGTTTCAACACTATTCTATTGATCGCAGACTAACTTGACGAAAACTTCTTATACAGTTATCAATCAATGCCAATGAAAAGGGTTTTTTAATAATTATTGAATTCTAATCAAATTTTTTTTTAGTAAAAATATAAATTCTAAAATTAAAAATTTGTCGTAAAGTACTAAAATAATTATTAAAACTTTGCAATAGGTGCGACTAAAAAATTTTCACTCATTTTTTCAAAATTCCGTGCCTTCCAGGTCTTGTAGCAACCCTGAAGATTTTCAATTTTTTCTCACTCGAACGAATGGAAGATGTGAAGAACAATTCTTAATTCGAAACATGGATCTGATCTCCGATTGAGGATCAGAAAAAAATGCACCGTATTTAGAGGATTTAAAGATGATATTTATTAAATATTTTGACATTTTCAAAGCGATGCCAAACAGCGATTCGATTTGTACATCTAAAACATCGCATGTAAATATACGCATAGGTAAAAATTTTGTCCTATGGAAGGGTAAAAATTTAAATTTTGTGCGAAATCGGCCCGCGAGATGTAAGTTTTATGTTTGCATTGCCAATCAAATTTTTTTCACTCGCACATTATCGATAACGCGAGCGGTAACATGCCAGAGAATCCAGTTTGAAAGTGCTTGATTCTTTAAAAATATACATCTTCAATTACAATTGGTAAATAATATTGTAAAGAGAAATAAAGAGTCTTGTTTAATGGCAGAGTATCGAGCTGTTAAATCTCACTGTATTACAGAACTTGAATGAAATGACAAGACTCGATGGAAAAAAATATTCAAGAATATTTCTGATATAAATGCTCAGAAAATTGAAAAATAACCCTAAGGGATTGGAAGAAAGACGATAAAGAACCCTGGCATGTTTCCAATTTCAAAGATCGAACATGTCTTTAATTTAAAAAAAAAATCAAAAATGGAATGATTTTCTTGTGTGTATCAACAGTTAATTATCGTAATTATTATGGACAGTGTAATACGTGAGATATATCGAGAAAACGTCTAGTATTTTACTAAATTTCAAGGTTTAACTACTTTTTGTCACATTAAACAGATGGCGAGTAAAGAAACAAAATGTATCGTAACAAGAAGTAAAGTTTCATCGACGAAGACTACGGTTTCCGATAAAATCAGTACGGTTTTTGCTCACTGTGATGCCTGTAGTATATCATTGACTAATAACAGTAGGGAAAGTTCCTTAGATTATCCAGAACTTTGCCTTTGACCACGTCAGTGTGAAACATAGATACAACTCTCATGAGTTAATTCGATGAATATATTACACATATCTGGTCTCTTTTTATATGATCTATAATCTATGATACAGAATTTTCGTCAGGAGAGATGAATGAATCACTGAAATTGGTATCTATATTTCACACATTATCACGAAAAATTAAGTATGTAAAATTACTTTTCCTTCTTCGAGTCGACTTGTGCCTGTGGCTCCGTTTGCGTTTGCGTCTCTTCAGTGTCCTTGTTAGGGTGATCTTCATACCTTTAACAAAACACTTTTTTAAACGACGGATCATTATTTCTTATTCAAGTAATAAATTCTTGGAAGTTAAAAAAAAAAAAACAAGAATTTAACGATCAAATTTGGACAACTCACTCTTGAATGTCTCGATTCAAATTTTAAAAAACCAAAATAAAAAAAAAGAGGAAAGAAAAAGAAGGCAAACTCCAAATCCCCTTCTTTTTTTATTTCTATTTTTATTTAATCACAATCAAAAATCTTCAGTCAAATCTCGTAGGAAGAACATCCTGGTTTCCTCATGGCTTTTGACATGTTGAAAAATTTGTTTCTATTGCCTTGAAAAGGGTGTTGAAGAAACACCAAAACGTTGGTAAAATTTTGCAAGTGTTTTTTGATTGTGATTCAAAAACGAAATAATAAAAAAGAGAAGGAGATTTGGAGGTTGTCTTCTTTTTCTTTCCTCTTATTTTTTTTTTATGGATACACTTAAGATTGCATTATCCAAATTTGATCGTTAGATTCTTTTTTTTTTAATTTCCAAGAATTTCGTAGTTAAATGTAAATGTTAGACGTTAAGGAGGAATTTAAATTTTGATTTATTCTGCATTAAATTTCTTAAATTAATATTTCTTGTATTAATTTGGATAGGGTGGCCACTTGAAAGTGCAAGAGAAAAGTATTATACTTACGAAAACAGAGCTTTGATATCTCCCTTCACGAGCGCAATTAAAAGTGGAGTTCCAAGACACATGGGTACCAAGTACAGAAGTGCTGGTTGCGCGTGATTAAATAAATGCATAATCAGCATCGTCAACAGTAGTCCCATAAAATATGCAAAGAAAGTGGCGTAAAAGTAAGTATTCGATTTTCTACTTAAACTACGATCGAACCTAAGCAACAAGGCGATGAAAATTCCAGGTACGACGATGTCTCCTAAACCTAACATTGCATAATTACTGCCACCGAGTCCCTTCTCGAGTAAATCCTGAGGGAAAACTAACTTGATTGGTGCCTCGAACGATTTCGCGACCGTAACCATTACGTTCGTTCCAAAAACCCAGAAAATATCGTAGATAAAGAGACCACAGAGCAGAATGCACCCTGTTACAACGTTGTTCAAGTGCAAAAGTTCAACTCCATTAATCGCGAATGCGATTCCGAAGAGATTGTTTGCAATCCAGTGCTGGAAAAAAAACAAATATCGTCAGTTTTTCTTTCTCATATTGATTGTTCTCAAGAAGTGATGCAAAATATTTATGACATTTGAATAATAGGTAATTTACCTTTTTGAAAATATACCAAGCTCCAACTAAAGAGCAGCAAAGGAGGCAGACAATGTCGTGAAGATTGAACTTGTAATTGATAAGGTCTTCGTCATCTTCAGTAAAATGTATCTGGTACCGAGTTTTTGGTATCGCAGCAGGTACTAAGGATGAGATCAATGGACTGTAAGGTGATAAAAAATTTGATTTAGATTTATAAATTTAAATTTTTATTTATTATATTTTTTAACATTGAATCAAGATTCGCGGTAGTGAAACGCCGCCAAGTAAAAAAAAGCGCGAATATTTTTTCTCGAAATAACGGTAGTTATCGTACATTTATTGGATATATCAGCCAATTCTTCACCGCTTTGCATAAAATCTTTTGAAATCAATAAAAAGTCGCAAAAAATAAGTTCTGCACATACAGATGTCTATTTTTTGGAAACTAGACACAGCAGATTCAGGAAATATGAGAATGCATTATTTTCAGCAGTTCAGTCGACCTGTAGACTACAATTTTCAACCGATTGATATAAATATCAATACCAATTATATGCATCATATTGTGTTAAGTATCAAGTTTTCTTATTACTTTGAAACAAGTATTTGATTTAACCAAAATTGTTATAAAACAAGAAGTGAAATCTCACCAAAAACATCTACGATGCAAAGAATTCCGTCAAGTAGAAAGTTATCAGTACAATCAACATGGTTTGTGAAATCAAAGTTTGCTAAGTAATTTTAAAAGATATCTATTTTAAAATTGATTAAATAGAAAAAATTACAGAAATTTGGAGAATGTATCAGAAGGAAAAAAAGAATGAAAACTTGACGAGATTTTATCTTTTTTTTTTAATAATAATCTCGTCAAGTTTTTATTTTTTTTCATTTTGATACATTCTCCAAATTTTTGTAATTTTTTCTATTTAATAAATTTTAAAATTATTTGGCAAACTTTGATTTCACAAACTACGTTGATTGTACTGATAACTTTTTGCTTGGCGTAATAGTTTGCATCGTAGATGTTTTTGGTGAGATATATAAATTTGTGAAAATAAATTAAATACTGACCTTGCAAGATGGCTCAAGGCCAAAATACCAATAAAGAAGAAGTAACCGGTAAGTAACAAATTAATATACTCTTTGGAAAATATCTGGAAATAATGTAACGAAGTAATTATGTAATAATTGTTGAAGGGATATATAATCAAGTCATAAAATTAAATTCTTACCTGAAAAAATATGTAGAGTCCAAATAAAGCTACACTCGAAATAAGTGGAAACATCGCTGCTTCCTTGTGTGACATAGTCTCCGGTTTCTCTCCGCTAGTTTCAAAATGTTTCTGAAATAAATAAAAAATTGAAATAAATTGTTATTTATTTTTAGGTCAAATCAAAATTGCATATCGTATTGAAACCATTTTATTCTTTAAAGAGCATTAAACAAACATTTAAATTGTTTAATTCGAAATAATATAAGAGACTAGGAATAAAAAATATATAAATAAAATAATATATAAAATTAATTTAAATAGAAACGACAATAAAAATTATAAAGTATAAATAAGTGTCCTTTTATAATTATAATTTTTATCATGAAAATTTTTCATCATTAGTAAATTACGTTGTTCTCAAATAAAAACTTGTCCTTATCAGACCTCCACCAAAATCCTCAAGCAAATACTTTTTATCTATTCTCAATCTTCATCTCAATATAGCTTGAGGTAATAATGAAACTGAAAAAACAAGGACACGCTATACAAACTTTGAATTTTAAGAAATTGAAATTACTGTTAAAAATTTCAGATCTATACAAATTTGTGGCATATGTAATTTTAAGAATTTTATCAGCAGCGCAATTATTTACAGTAGATAATATGAAATATGCTTGTCTTTTCAATATTTAAATGCCGAGGAAAAACCAACGCAGCACATTACCGAATTTTGCTTGAAAGAAAAATGATTGTAACGAATACAGCCATCACCATTTGTAAGTGATGAAAAAGTGAGCCACGGTTTAAGAAGTAAATTTAAAATAACTGCCTATACGTGGTCTATAAAATTATGAAAATATAACAAGTATAAATTTAAATAATGTAAGTCTGTTAATACATCTAATTAAAAATATTCATCAGATTGTAACTTTTCATAAAAAGTAAAATCAAGATATCTTAATGAGTGAAGACATGAACTCCCTCTCATAACGTGTCACTTAAACAAATTTATCACACGTGGCAAAAAAAAATTGCCAAAATGTCTCTTAAATCTCCAAAATGGAGATACGACTTTCAACTAAATCCCCTTCATAGATCTGTACAAAGTTGACACAAATTTGTAACATAATTTTAAGAATTTTTTTAGCAGCGCATTTCTTTACAATAAATAATATAAAATATGTTTGTCTTTTCAATATCTAAAGTCTGAGGAAAAACCAACGCAACAACTTGCCGAATTTTTCCTGAAAGAAGAAAATCTGTTATGCATACAGCTATCAGCATTTATTATCAATGAAAAAGTAAAGAATAGTTTAAAAAGAAAATTTTAGAATAACCGCCTATACGTGGTCTATAACACTATGAAAATATATTATGTACAAATTTAAAATATGTGGATCAGTTTAATACACCTAATTAAAAATATTTATCAGATTTTAACTTTTCATAAAAAGTTATATCAAGATATCTTAATAAATGAAGACGTAAACTTCCTCTCATAACGTGTCACTTAACACACTTATCACACGTGGCAACAAACAATAAAATTTTCCAAAATCTCTTCAATCTCCAAATGGAGTTACAACTTTTAACTAAACTCCCTTTATAAATTAACTTCTAATTATCATCAAGAACCCTTTTATAGTCTCACAAATGCAGCAAAAATGAAAATTTTGAAAATCTGTCACATGATGATTTTATTTACAATATTCCAATGTACAGTTTTAATTAAAAATTCTTCAACAAGACCGAAATTATTTTCAAAATATATAATAAATTAAATGCGATGATATTGCTTAATTTCGATGAAAATTTAAAAGAAAAAAGGTAAGCTTATGGGATGTTTAAACAAGCGTGTAAAGTACACGTAAGAGATTGATTACAAAAGTACGGAACCGAGTAACTAACCTGCTGCTCCTTATGGTGCCTAACAGACCGGAAACTGCCAAAAAATATCGGTAAAACCGCCATGATAATGAGACTCCCATAGGCGATGGCCATTCCTTCAGGAGTTGCAGGGATTTTTGCCGTAATATTAGCATTTTTAGTTAAATTTTCGGCACTTTGAGCAATAATATTGTTCACCGTATCTGCCATCTTGGAACTCTGTCTCTGCGCAATCTGCGCACCGGACTGAACTCAACTGAACACTTTCACACATTTTTCAGGGCAGCCGTACGTTCCAAAAAAAATGTTCCTTGTTTCCAGGGTCGTGGTAGCCAGTTGTAGTAATTTACCAATATCCCCAGACATCACAAATTCCCCTAGGAGGACCTTCATCGACTTTTGACGCGAGACGAAGGGACTGTCAAATTTCGTAAATAATTTTGACATTTTCTTTACCGTGAGTTGATTAATTATAATTATTTCATTAGATTCTAGTATGGATTAGTTGGAATTTTATGTTGCGAGTGAAATTAATTCATGTGGACACATTCAATAAGAATTATCGAAATAATTCTGGAGAAGCCAGACTCTTCCCAAAAAAACATGGCTCTATTTTTTTTATTTTATTTTTTTTTCGTTTCTTGAGTATTTGTGAGTAGATTTAAAGTCTTTGTTGGATTTTATTACAATTTTTTAATAGTTTAATTATAATTCATTAATCATGTTATTTATTAGTAATGGGAAATTTTAAAAACATTTTTTGCGCATATATCACTTTCAAATTATTTTTTCTTTAAAAAGCCTTTATATTGTGTAACATAATAAGAATACAATTACATTTCTTTTCTTCCTTTTATACTAAATAATAAAACCATTTTTTTATTTTTCCTATTACTCTTTTAATCCCACCAAAAACACTACTTGTGGAAAAATTCCACCAAGTACATGACTATTGATATTTTATTTTTTTATGTTAAAGGTAATCAAAGTTGCAAAATCAAAAAATGAAGCCAAGTACGAATAGTAGAAAATTTATAAACATAATGTGTTTTTTAATAGAAGGATAATTATTTCAATGAATTAGTTTATTAAACAATTTTTTTATTAAAAAAGTAATTAGTTAATTAAATTTTTATTATTATTGTTGTTGTTATGTTGACATACTTCTGTCTATTATCTAAATACAATAACAGGCCCGCCAATTTTTTTGTTATTCCTCTGAACTATCAATTTATTTTTGTTATCAAACAAAAAAATTGTTTAATAAAGTAATTCATTGAACTAATCTCTTTTCTCGAAAAACACTTCTATTCATAAATTTTCTACTATTCGTACTTGGCTTCATTCTTGGATTTCACAACTTTGATTACTTTTAACATAAATAAAAAAAATATTAATAGTCATGTACTTGGCGGAATTTTTTCACACGTAGTGTATTTGGTGGGATATAATTCATTTTTTTCGCAATAATAACAAATCCACGTACAGTAATAAATTTTTTCAACAGCATTGGAATAAAATTGCAATCTACAGTCGACTTTTTCGTAAGCATTTGTTCAAAATTTTGGGGCTTACTGATTTCTATAAGTTTCAATTAACATCATTCAAACTTATATCATAATTATTGTGAACAATTTTCTCCATGAATCTGGCAAAAAAAACTACCTAAAAACTACCTAAAATTAAATGAAAATTCATGTCTTCAAATTGATGGTTAAGCTAAGCAAGTGAAGGTGACCAATTTGAAAATTTCAATTTCAATATGCTTATTAATTTTCAAGAACAACGGTTTTGGGTAAATTTTTTGGGTTAGCTATAAATAAACAAAATCTTCAAGTAATAATATTTTCTGAACCACGATGGTATGTTATATAAAACAGTATATTATTTATTCAACGATGGTTTTGTATGAAAAAATAAATCAATCGATTAGTTTTGGCTGTCGGTACGTCTGCATGTTTAAAGTAGTAAATTTTTTGAGAAATTCAAGTCTAACTTCATGATATGTTGATTTATCACTTTCTCCTGAAAGAGTGGCATATGTACATGCTA
>JAUMHM010000016.1:31371135-31388472 GCA_032362435.1 Melikaiella ostensackeni | reverse complement strand
CTATTTCCTATGTTTATGCAAAGTTTCATCGACATCGATGGATTGGTTTTGGCTGTCGGTGCGTCTACATGTTAAAAATAGTTAATTGTTTGATAAATTAAAATCTAACTTCATGGTATGTTGAATTATCTATCACTTTCTTTTGAAAAAACGGCATATGTACACATTATTTACTATGTTAATTCAAAGTTTCATCGAAATCGATTGTTTGGTTTTGGCTGTTGGTATGTCTGCATGTTAAAAGTAGTAAATATTTTGATAAGTTGAAATTTAACTCCATGATATGTTTATGCATCTTTTTCCCCTGAAAAAGCGACATAATATGTACACCTCATTGATTATATCTATGCAAAGCTCCATCGAAATCGATCGATCGGTTTTGGCTGCAAGTGCGTCTGCATGTTATAAATCGTTAAAAAATGAGTGGAAATGACTAAAACATGAAAAAGTGTCATTATAAATCAATGTATTTCAAATGCATTAAAACTTCTTTTAGAATATAATGGCATTTTTCTAGAAAAAAAAAGTTTGAGTTCATTTGGTAAAGCGTGTAAGCTCTACCTTGGTCTGCATTTAAAAAATCACGTTTTAAACTCTGCTTTTCTCAACGGATGCAATTGCGAATTTCTTTCTTTCGGATTAATATGTAAAATCGTGAAATGAGATGTGATTATCAAAGTTTTATAACCATTCGAATAAAGTTATAGCCTGCAGACGATTCCTTGTTAAGCCTTTTTTTCGATTATAGCACATTTTTTCATGTTTTATTTAATATCTTAAAAACTTATAGAATTTTTGTATTTTGGTGGGTTCTATATACACACCAAGTTTGGTCAAAATATCTTATAAATTGACTGAGATATTCCACTTTTAGTGTTTAAAATCATTTACGTCACAAATGATAATTCCCGGTAGCGATCTTTTTCTTTTTCGCAATTCATCCTTCATGGCAGATTTTTTTTTCTGTTATGGGTATTTAGAAGATTTTTCTACTTTTTTTTAGTATTTGGCGGCGATTCGCTACCTCGAATCTTGATTAAAAGACTTAACTGTTTATTGCGCACTACATTTATGTCATTTACGAGGATATTGATTTTATTAGTTGATTAAACTATTTATTTTTTTCTGTTCCCTGTAGATATCATCAACATGCGGTTGTTTGGTCGGCGATCCAGTACCGACCAAACCAGAAGACCTATCACAAAACTACAGTATGAGGTACGAAACTGGACAAAGATGTCTGACGAAGAAGTGATAGCCGTATTGAAAGAAGATTATCAATGTCTTCCAACAAAAAAATTGAAGAAGCCAATTCCCAAGGAAACGAAAAATCTGACTCCTCTCACACTAGGAAATCAAAATATTTTGATTCCTCTAGTAGCAGGATTATCAGGCGTTGCTTTCGGATATGACATGGGAATTGGGAAGCCCTTGATACCTTTGATGAAACACGATTTTAATCTAAATTGCTATCAGGAAAATACAATCCTCATAGTATGGTTTGTGGGTGCACTTTTCGGTGGCTTATTCGGAGGTAAGTTCTAGAGTTATATGAAACTTTATGCAACAGGATACAATATTAAAAACTAGTAGTAAGTGCAGACGCACGAAGCGCCCGTATATTTCCTTCAATTTTTATTTCTAACATTAAAAATATAAACAGTTTAAAAATCCATTATTAAAGAAATTTTTATATATTAAGAGTTTTAGGGTAATTGCCAAAAACTTGACCACATTAAGTCCCAGTTAGTTTCCACTTTTCCGTTGAATAATACATTTTTTGTTAGTTATCTCAGTAAAGTACTTATATCAAATTTAGTAAAGTTTCGAAAATGCAGACGTCTTCGTTTAGAAATTATAAATAAAAAACCACGCGCAATGTCTTGTCACGCACCTATCCTAAACTACCTATTTAAAACAAAAAATTTCTAAATAACATAAACACGATTTGTTAAATATTTAAGATTCACAAATATCACTTATATTGAGTTGAAAAAGATGAAAATCAAGAGTAGCGTTCAACATTTTGGAGTTGAGGATACTAAAAATCAGTTGAAAATCTGTTTAACAAATTTTTTGCTTGGTCACGCTGTATTGCTATTTTTGGATAATACTCGAATATAATTATTCAAACTATTCATAATGTGAGCTAAAATTATTAATTTTATACCTATGAAGATTTTAATATGAAGTCAAGATCAAAAAGATAGTGAAAATAGTCTTTTTTCGCATATTTTTAAATACTTTTATCTGTTCTTCATATATTTTTAAAGGATTTTTGAAATTTTTTTTTATCATAGTCGCATGTCATCTTACACGATATTTAGCAACGTGTAAAATTCATATCCATCACAAATACATTCCTTAATATCTTAATTTCATATTTTCATACTCTCTTGGATTACTCTTACATAACAAAAAAAAATATATTTCAGGCGGCTTGAAAATTTTTTTGTTTTCGAGAATCTCATTGTCTAAAATAGTCAACTTTTTGGTAGTCAACCTTCCACAATATTTGAAACAATAATTTATTAATAATTGAGGGCAATATATCGAATGGAATGAAAAGGAATTGAATTTGTATCATTTCCAAATAAAAATTGAATAACTTGAAATTGTAAGTGTTTGAAATCTAAAAAATTTAAATTAGAAGCTCTCAAAATTGAACAATTTTATTTTGAATTGATGAATCTAGAAATTGAATAATTTCAGATTAAAATTTCGAAAATAGGACAATTTCAAAACGTTCAAAATTATATAATCTCAGATTAGAACTTTGAAACCCAAATAGAATGTTTTAATGTCAAAGCTTCTGAAATTCTAGAAATTAAAAATGTTATTACATTTAAAAAAATTATAATTTAACATTAAAACTGATTAGAGCAATTTTTCTGATCAAAAAATAAATTCTCTGTCATTTTCACTGTAAAAACTGAAAATTTTTCAATTATGAACCTTGAAAATTGAATTATTGGAAAAAATGTTTAAAATGAAGTAATTTTGAGTAGGAAACATTAAAAATCAAAAAAGTTCTACAAAGGAACCTTAAAAATTGAACAAATTTGAATTTCATTTAAAACTGAAAACATTTTTAATTACCAAGAATTATGATATCAAAACTTTTTTTATATTCAAACCTTTTAAAATTTCAATTATTTTAAGTAAATTTAAATCATTTCAAAATTTACAATTTTCAAATTGTTAATTAAACTTTCGAAAATTCAAGAATTTTAATTTTAACTGCAAAATTAAAACTTATGAACAGGAAAAATTGAAAATTCAACGTTCAACATGAAAATGCAGAACTCTAAAATTGTAATCATTCAAAATTGAAGAAATTATTCAATTACTGCGGTATCAATTTCAGGTAATTCAATTTTGATCTATTTTGATTTTAAACAACACAATTTTTAACTTTTCAGTTTTACGTCGTTCAATTTTTAACACTTCATTTAGAATTCTTATACTTTCTTGAAATCTTCCAATCAAATATTTTTCAATGTTAAATGATTCATTTTTTTAAATTTTCAACTAAAAATCGGACAATTTAAAAATAATACATTGAAAATTAAAAATTAAAAGAAGAGAATACAAAACAAGATTGCTATGATTCTAATTTTTGAAATTGCACATTCAATTTTAAACCTTTCAATTCGAAATTGTTTTTTTTTCTTAAGTTGAGTCTGAAACGCTCAATATTTTGCAACATTTTTAATATTTGAATTTGAAACTATTATCGATTCGGGAGTATTTCGATTTAAAATTGTTGAATCATTAATGGTATCAGTTAAAAATTATTGTAGAATATTAGCAGTCAAGTTTTCAATATAAATCTAAAATATGTCAGGTTGTAGTGAGAACAAAATTTCTTAAATTGATGTCAAAATCGTCATAAATCGTTGAAGATGATATTAACCGCTCAAAATCTTCTGAATGCTTAATTTTACGAGTAAATAATGAAATGTTGATTTTCTAACCTGAACGTATTTAAAGAAAAAAAACCTAGCTTTCCTTTCAGTAAAAAAAAAGAGGAAAAAAGAACCCTTAACTGAAAAATGTCAAATTTATTTGACCTCCATTTTTTACCCTGTCCCTCGGTAAGTATGTGTCCCAACGACAACATTTTTTTTCATAAGCTATCATCCATCATTACTTACTATCCAATATTACTTACTTCAAAACTAGCCACTACTTCAACAACAAAAAAACATTCAAAATTGTACAGTTTTAAAGTAGTAGCCTACAACATTGTGAAAATTGAAATTGGTAACGTCAAAAAATTAAGAAATTCCAAACCAAATATTTTCAAATTTAAGCTTTTAAAGCAAAAAAACTTTAGTCTCAAAAGACATCAGAAATTAAACTGTTTTAGAATTTCACATTCAAAACTTTAACTTTAAAGTGAAATCACAGAAATTTTACAGATGATAAATACTATATGATATTATATTGTCATATCATGTATTATCAAGCGACATTTAAAGTGATTGGATAGATTTTCTTACTAAAAAATGTGATTTCTGTCTAAAAAAATTACTGTCATTTGCAACGTTCAAAATTGAAGAATTTCCTATATTGTGAATCTTTATAGTTTCATTATTCTAAAAACGTTGAAAATTAATGAATTCAAACATGATGCGTTAAAATTTAAAGAACTCCAAACTTCGTTTACAATTGAAGTAATCCTTAATTAGGATCTTGAAACTAAGTCGTTAAAAATTAATTATTTTTAAATTGTGCATCACGATTTTTAAAATTCAATCATTTTTAATCTAAAGTGCAAAATTAGTAAACTTGAAAATCAATGAGCATATATCCATGCAAGGGGAACAACTGCATGTTGCTTCAAGTGGGAATACAATAATTTTATAAGATGCCAAACTGGCATATACTAATCAGCTGTCACATTGACATGTTCACATGATATCAAAAGTCGCAAACAAAAACACGCGAAAAGCGAGCGGAAACATTGGAGCTTCAATTTGGGCCAAGTGAATGAATGAGTGAAGTTGTACATTATTATAGTTAATAATATTTTGTATTTTTGATTTCAGGATTTTCAATAGACACCTTCGGTCGACGGTTCACGATGATCTTTTCCCTAATATTCCTAACCTTCGGTTCAATGCTGTCTGCCCTGGCTAACCACTACATTTTATTTCTCGCTGCCAGAATAATTTGCGGTTATTCAGGAACCATATCTGCAATGTCCCACTGTATTTACATGGCTGAGGTTTCCGAAAAAAGAAAGAGAGGATCAAACATAACTCTACATCAAATTGGTACAGCTACAGGTCTTCTCCTCGCCATAATTATCGCAGCGGCTAAAGGCACAGAATGTCAATGGAGATTTATCATTGGACTTACATCCGCTCCAGCATTAATAACGTGCATCACGACAATCATTTTCCTTCAGAGATCGCCCTCATTTCTTCTTCTCAAGAAACTATCAAATATGCCTAAACACGTCAGTCAATTATCAGCATCCATCACTGCCTGGTGTTACATCCTCAAGATGTTTGTCATCATGACCATAATGTTGATTCTGAGACAGGGAACTGGAAGACAACAAGTTTTGACTTATGCTCCGAGGCTCTTTGCTCTTTTGGGCATGTGTGCAGGTAATAGTTCAATTTCAATGATTTCTAGACCTTGAAGGAAAAGTTCTAAGGATTTGTGAAACTACTTTTTGGGCTTCCCAGATGATGCAGAGGTCGCAGCTTCAATAGCTCTTGGAATTATCAAAGTCTTCAGTACTCTTCTAGCTTTGATTGTTGTCGAAAGATGCGGACGACGAACTGCTTTGATAACTTCAGCGACTATATGTATGACTACAATTTCTCTCTTGTCTCTTTTGGCAACTATGGATAGAGGAGACGATTCTCTGACCTTTATTCGTGAACCATGTAAAAATATCGTGGCTGCTCCGAATGTCACTGAAACTATTAATAATCCGAATTTACCGATCGGATCGCCTCCGCCCTTTCCGCTATTGCCGACTCCTTTGGCGATTACTGCTCCTGATGCGATACCCTGGACACAAGTCAAGACAACCTGCGAGGTAATATCAAGTATCACAGACATTTTTACATAAAAAATTCTGCAATTTGCAATCGAAATTCAATCTTAACTACCACGATGAGACTGTTTCTGGTAGTCTATAATCCCACGGACTAGTTGAGACCGTAAACAAAAAAATTCATCCGGTCGTTTTTAAAAAAGTCGATTTTTATGTTTAATACAAAAAAAAATTAATTAAAAGAAATCTAAAAACATCACAATTGTCACTAAAAATGGTTTTAAATGATAAATTATACATATTGAAACTCAAAAATTTTGATAAAAGGTATTGAATTTTTGATAATTTTAATAGAAAAATAATATTAAAAGCGACAATAATATGTTAAATAAACATTGCAGTTGATAATGTATCGTTTACTTCATTAGATATTAAATGAAAAAAATGTCTTATTGAATTTAAGCACTTTATTATTGGATTTGAAAAGTTTATCTATAAAATTGTAAATTGAAGTTTCAAATATTGACTTTTATCTGAAAAGTAATTTCATGAATTTAATACCTTGTGTCCAACTTTTTCAGTTTCGCAATGTATAATTTATATTTTAAAACTATTTTAAGTGAAAATTAAGATATTTTTTCTTCGAATTACTTTTTTTGCATTTAACATAAAAATCGACTTTTTCATAAAAGGTCCGATGGATTTTTTTTGTTTTTGGTCTTAAAATGTCCGTGGGATTGGCATATTTAGTCAAAAAATCCCATATGCAACGACTTTGCGATTAAAGTTAGTTCAGCCCCATCGTGCTATATTCTGCACCTTGAAATTATAAATAAAAGTTTTTTCAGTCTCAAATTACTTCAGAAGGATTGACCGGTGGTCTTCAAATTCTTGCTGTAATAACTTTGTTCGTCTACGAATCGGCCTACGCTCTAGGAATTGGTCCAGTTCCTCTTTTAATTCTCTGTGAAGTTTTTCCAGCGACTATCAGAGGAAGATCGATTGGCTTTTTTGTAATTGTCCTTTGGATTTCTCACGTACTTGTCGCTGAATCGATTTTTAAAGTAACAAGTAAGTATCTCTATTGACTCTTCTCAAAAAGAGTCTTCATCATTCTTTCTGTATTTTTATAATCCTTATTTTTCTCATTTTTCTCAGAAATGCTGACATTGGCTGGTGCCTATTTATTATACAGTTTCGCATGTCTCGTCACGATTTTATACGTCTTTTTATTCATCCCTGAAACGAAAAGGAAGTCTCTAAATCAAATCGCTCACGAGTTATACAGAGTTTCTCTAAAAACCAGAATCTGCGAAAATTTAAGAAGCTTGCCACTAGTTTGTCATATCGAGTGGATCATGAAATATGGAGATAATATAAATAACGAGCAGAGCACACCGATCTGAGAAGGAAAGATGGTTATTAGAAGTATAAAATCGAAAGGGTATTTATCGCAGACACATGAAGAAATAATCTGATCAAATCTGTCTGCGAATGCGACTTTTACACTATGGTGTAGACACGTAGTGTTTTTTACGTTTCTTCTAAATAACTAGAAATGGGATGATGGACTGAATATTTAATTCATTTTTTGTTGTTGCGTTTTTTGAACAAAGAAACATTGAAAGTATTAATTTATTCAAGGGTCAAGCCTTAGCATGAATGTGCGAAGCTTAATATTATGATGATTGTAATTTATACAACCTCACCAGTACGTAAATGTATTTTACGTAATTTATATCATTTTAAAAGGTACTTTAAGAACTGGGTCTCTCTTTTAAGTAACTCTTGAGGTTTTATGTCAAATTTTAAATTGAGATATTTTTCTATACGGATTTTTTAAGTGTGGGATTTTTAAAATTTTTAACTTATTATTGCCTTAAAAAAGTAATAACGATGGTAAATGATTAGAAAGTCTAATTTAGTATCAGTAAGTTCACCTTTTTATTTTAATTTTCACGTATTTAATATTTGTGACTACGAAGCCTGTGATATTCTCTTTTTCTTTAAGTAACGGAAATCGGTGAGTCAAGTTTATTTTTCAGATTTCTCAATATTCCAACTCTAAATTCTCCGACTGACCAGTTTTTAAACTTTATGTAGGAATATTTATATTTATATTATTAGATATTAGAATATAAATTGAATAGTTTTTCTTACTCTAACAAAGATATTCTCGAAGCTTTTATTCATAAATAAGTTTTTAATTCGGGAAGTAAAAATGATCTTACGAGGGATGCTATTTTTTTTATTTTTTATTATTTTTAATTTTAATGCTGCATGAAATGAGTGGGAATTATTATTCAAAATTTTGCATCAAATTAAGTAATAGAATAAAAAATAGAATCATACTAATCATCGCACTTTTGAAATGCAAGAATAGAAGATGTTGGAAATACTTTTAGGCCAGTTGATTTCCAGTATTTCTGCAAGACTAAACAATCATTTGTTGTACTGTTTCGTATATATTTTTCATGTTATACACTCACGAGCAATCAATAGATTTTAGGTCTATTGAAACTAATCAAGTTCTAATTTTGATTACGTATGTGTTTACATACTGAGGACTTTTTTAATGGAAAGAAAGAATAAACATTATGACGTTTAGTATCGAAACTTTGTTGCTTACGTAGTTTTTGTGTATATAAAATCATACAATGAACATTTAGAGTACATTTATAATTGAATTAGTAAAATAAAGTACAAAAGAAAAAAACTGTTTTTTTTTCATGGCCCTGATTAGTCTGCGTTATTTTTTAATTAGTATTATTTAAAAAGATTGTTTAAAAGTCGCGCTTCAAAATTGTTTCGCAATTGAAATATTTTAAAATTATTACATTTTTCCCAGGGGACTAGAAATAATTTTTAACAAATATGCATGTGGGGGATGATACTAGGGCCTATACTGAAACAATTGGTACCATACTCTCAAGTCCCGAAACCAACTGGAAGTGGGTATGTTTCATGTTTGAAGAAAAATTACAACACGTGTGCTTGTGGCGCCAGTCAACTTTAGATGCGTGTTTTTATCGAAAAGCGGGTTTTGCAAGTTACAACTTTGAATTTACCAATTGGGAATAGGTTAACGATAATGTTACCATGGTGGGAGGGGCGGTAGCCTGTCGAGACTACGCACATTTCTGCACTGATTTCCAAGTTTTTATTTTCAACCCACTAATTCTGGAGCTCCACGAAACAATGGATTGAAAAAAAACTTGGTAATCGACATGAAGAAGTGTCTACCCAGGAAATGAAAAACGATTGAACACGACCTTGTGAAGTGTGTTTCTTTAAATAACAGATTCACAGACTAACGTGTAAATTGTTTTGCGACGTTTTCAATCGGTCAACCATTTAGACGCAGTTGAATCTGCGAATCCACATTGGGAGACCTACTTGCCCTATTGTTTTTACACATTTGAAAAACTGAAAGAAGCTCAATTGGTGATTGTACGATTAACAGAAGATGCACATGAACGTTTGAAGTTCTAAATAAAATGTAGTCTGGATTCAGACTGCAACTAGAATTCAAGGAATTCAGATAATTCTGAAGGAATCCAGGTTAATTAATGAATTCCATGAATTCAGTGCATCCAATGAATTCAAGGAATCTTAGAAGTTTAAGGAATTCAAGCCTCGAAAATCGAACATTTCCGTGAATAAACTATCTCTCAAGTTTGATACAGTTTTCTAAATTATCGTAGCCGTAAACGCATTGCAGCCGTAATTAACGTAGCCGTACACGGTATATAATATAAGATTTTAACAAGTATTTAACACGTGGCGATATTATTATGAAAATAAAAATAATTCTAATAAAACACTTTTTGTTCCACTAATATAGCAAGTAGTTTATTTTCAAAATAAACCTAACAATTTCGTAAACCGAAAAAGATAGTCAAGTAGTCCTGCTTAAAATGTCGGATAGGACCCGGATAGAAACCGATTAGAAGTGGGTTCTAAACGGCCCAAACCGCGCCGTAACCGGTTTTTGTCTCCAGGTTATAACCGACACCTAACCGCGTCCTAGCCGGCATCATGTAATGTTCGTACCCGCTCCCCACCCGGTTTGTAACTGGGACCGCAGAATATTTCTGTACGGTTCTTATTCTATGCCTACCCGAAATGTTTCCGGTTTTTGTCCCTGGTTTCTAACCGACACCTAACCGGGTTCTATCCGGCATCATGTAATATTCGTACCAAATTCATATCCGATTTGTATCCGGATCCTCAGAATATTTCTACCCGGCTCCAAACAGGCCCAAACAACGCCGTACCCGATTTTTGTCTCCGGATAATAACCGACACCTAACTCGATCCTATCCGGCATCATGTAATGTTCGTACCCGATCCCCATCCAGTTTGTAACTGTAACCACAAAATATTTCTATCCGGTTCTTATTCGATTCCTACCCAAAGTGTATTCGGTTTTTATCCCCGGTTTTTAACCGACACCTAACTGGGTTCTATCCGGCATCATGTAATATTCGTACCCAATTCCTATCCGATTTGTATCCGGATCCTCCGAATATTTCTACCCGGTTCCCAACAGGCCCAAACCGCGCCGTACTCGATTTTTGTCTCTGGGTTATAACCGACACTTAATCCGATCCTTACTCGGTCTGTAACTTGGACCACAAAATACTTCTACCCGATTCTTATTCGACTTCTACTTGAAATGTATTCGGCTTCTCAAAAAATATATATATTTTTGAAATTATTATGATATATTCTTCATTTTTAATATTTATTGATACACTTGGATCTTGGATACGAAATCCCAGCCCCTTATTTTTAGGATAGTTCGATTGAAAAATTTTGGTGTGCCTCATTTTATTCGTAATTCTTTTGTCCTTGAAATTTACAATTGTGAATTTTTCAATTATCTTCTATAACATTAAATTATATCTCAATAAACTTCTTTTAATTCCTTTTCCTTAAATATCTTACTTTAAACATGCACGAACCGATTATATTTTAACAAAGTTTTAATTTTTCAAACAATTACTGTTTGTTTAATCATTTTTATTTTCTACGTAATGCATTTTCTGAAATTAATTACACATGTAATCAACGTTATCAATATTAAGAGTAATATTTTTTGTTAGAGGCATTTTGCAATTATTTACACAAATACACTCAACTCTCGAGTTAGCGCGGGTCTCGGGCATTGCTTACTTCGACCGTGAGACTCTTCCCAGAATTCCTACGATGAAAACAGTCAGTGCCGTATGAACCATTTCCAGTAGGAATACATAATATTAATTAATTATATCTTGTACAAAAGTAGATTTTTGTTATCATAAAGGATGGATTTTTTTTAATAATGAAGACTGAATAATAAAAAGAGGATTTTCGCGTGTATTTAAAAATAAATGCAAAATATGTACGCGAGTGTGCGAGCTGCCCGCTTTGTCGCTACGGTATTGCGTGATTGCCTCGAGGACGCCGCGCGTCTTCCCCTGAACCCCGGGCTCCCTCGTCCACAAATGCGAGCTGGAAGAATTCTAGGGACGCAGTAAGACGAAGCGCGGTATATCAAGAGTTGAGTGTAATTACTTACTTGTGGCTATCATGGGAAAGGTGGAAAAAATTCTTTTTTTTTTCGAATCCTTTGAACTACATAATATGTCGCTTATTATTAATTATTTTTTTATTTCAGAAATTACACCCTAATTTACAAAAATTCCATTTGTCTTATGAATTTGTTTTGTAATACATTCTGAATAGTTTTTTCAGCAGCAAAAAGAGCATCGACATTAAAAAGTTAAACACAAATTAACCGATTTGTGAATCCCAGATATAAAAAATTAACTGTTCATAATTTACTGAAAAAGATTGTTTAAATAAGAAAAGGGTGTAACCTCTGAAACAAGAAACTACTTCATAATAAGCGACATGGTTAAAGAGATTCGGAAAGACTAGAATGTTCTTTACCTTTCCCATGAAAAGTCAGAAATAAAGGGTTATGAATAATTTGAACAATTTGAAAATTTATTTAACAGGTGATGTTACTCTTTAGGTTGATTAATTATGTCATTAATCTCGGAAAATACCATGTTTATATTTTTTGAGCCTATTTGGTTTGTTTTAGTTACAATCAAAAATAAGTTTTCTAATTGGGAAATGTTTACTGTTTCTCATATATGGTTCTTAGGAGTTTAACCTTAACGCTATTGTTCTGCGTGGTCACCTTTATTAGGGTCTGTCGCCAGATCCCCTCGCCGGCGGGTGTGAAACAGTAGTGTTATTGTGGTGGCTCGCTTGGTCGACGTCCCGCTTTCTCTTTTTAGTTTAGTTTCGACTTTCGTGCTAGGCGCTCGTGGCCATTTCTGAGACCGGGTTCAACGCGCTGCATTTTTTGAATTACTTGTTCGTGTTTCCAATCTTTGCCTCTCGGTCTAGTTTTGACTCTCACTGGGAGAGGTCGTGAAAAAGCCAAATTGAGACACAAGTCTCATTCGTACCGTGCTCGCGATTAAGTGTAAAATCTAAAGTCGAAATTCATACTGCACTATTAAGTGTTCTCAGTTACAATAAGTTATCAAAGTGTCAATTGTTTTCCATCTTCTTGGATCATTGTGAAGTGAAGTGACCCTGGCGAAAGTTTCGGATAGGAATTCATTCCGAACTAATCCGAAAAATGTTCTCAATTTCGTTCGATCCAAATCGGTTGAAAATTAATCCGACTCAATCCGAACTTCCAAACCGAATCAATCCGGACCAAATTTTCAATCCGAATGAATGCGAATCAATCCGGCTCGGATTAATCTAAACCGATTTTCAACCCGAATGAATCCGATCCAATCTGAACTCGGATTCATTCGGACTAGAAATTCAGTGTATATCAATTTGAGTTCGGATTGATTCGGACTCATTCGGATTGAAAATTTGGTTCGGATTGATTCGAATTGGTTCGAATACAGATTTCGGAATAATTCGGAATGATTCTTAATGAATTCCTATCCAAAACTTTCGCCAGAGGATTTTCTCGACTCGTTCATCTCCTGGTGTTGTGGGAAGTGACGAGTCGGATGACATACATAATACTTCCAGTGGCACCAGGATCGGTCGTTCCTAGAGCGATCATGGTCGTAGCTTCCGGAGGTTACATCTGTTCTAATTTTCCAAAATAACCCAAATATTTTTCTGTACATGAAAACCGACGTGCAAACATTGACTCGCGGGTTGGAACTTGGATTACGGTTGGATTCATTGAAATTAGATTATAGTCAAAGTAAATGATGTTATAAAGGCATTTAGATATAGGTCCGAATGGAGAGTGGGGGAGAAATGGCTTGAGCGAGTTGATTGTGATTAATAGCAAAAGTAAATATCTATTGATCAAAAGGATATAAAGTTATATAAATCTAAAACGTGCCTGAACACTAAACAGGCTTAATGGTAATGGAAGAGCCGTTGAACAGAGAACCACGTTTCAATGAATTGCACGAAGCAATAATAACACTTCAACACTCGCCCTTTGCTTTCTGATTAGAAATAAAATCGATTGAATCTTGATTTCTATGAATTAGCGTTTTCATTTCATTGATTTTAAAGTGACAATATGTTATTTCCTCGCTGTCCCACGCCAGTCGTTCAGCAATTCATTAACATTTTTGGTCGTTTGAGCCGGATAATGAGTTCGCGGGGTAACGTAGACTCAAAAATCATGTACGGACTGACAATGACAGCTTAAGATTATTTTTAAACCCTTTATTTTTGTAAACACCGAGTTCTTTCCCCTGGGTCATCGTATTTGACGAGAGTCTGAAATCTCGAGGTGTAACACCCTGTCTTTCCCTCTACTATCTCTTGTGGATTTGTGTGTGATAAATAATTCTGTGGCTTGTTTGAAACATTGCTAACGCCTCGAGACAAGCTCTCAGACATGACAAACTTACTCACTGGCTGTGGTTTGTTTGCAACTTCGCAAACGCCTCAACACAGGCTTTCAGACGTGACAAACTTACTTACTGACTGTGGATTGTTTGCAACATTGCAAACGCTTGCAGACAGGCTCTCAGGCAAGACAAACTTACTTACTGACTGTGGATTGTATGCAACATTTCAAACGCCTCGCGGCAGGATCTCGGACATGACTAGTGACTAGAGTAGCATATGCATAGCGTCTCGTAGGACAGATGCCATGTAATTGCGCCTTTTAGGCTATGAAATACTGTGACTTTGACGAGACACGATCGATCGGCAGCACGCCCCCGTGGGGCAACACAAGTCTGAGCGGCAACACATACCTGACATTAACTGATTGATATTAACTATTATACGTTTTTACACGAAATTTTAATTTGTGAAACTGACATTTGCTGTGACTGACGGACTGAATGACCGACTGATCGACTGACTTATTGTGAATTACGCAAAGAAGATTTCCGAAAAAGTGTTTTACTGTAATCGGGACGCTACCACTCCCAGGTCGAAGTTTTCTATCACAAAGGTGGTCACCCGGGACGCTATCACTCCCGGAGACGCGGTTTTCTGGCTTGTGTCACGAGGTCGCCTGGGATGCTTCTCACTCCCAGGGACGGATATTGTTATCACAAAGGTCGCCCGGGACGCTACCACTCCCGGGGACGTTGTTTTTTTCTCTTATGTCAGGTGAGTTCCCTAGGACGCATCACTCCAGGGGATAGAATCTTCTGTCATGAGGTCGCCCAGAATGCATCACTACCAACGACGGTGTCTCCTATCGTGTGGTCGCCCCGGACGCTATCACTCCCAGAACGCTGTTCTCTCTCCTGTGTCAGGAGAGTCGCCCGGGATGCTTTACTCCTGGGGACAGTGTCCCATGATTTAGGATCCCCGTATCACTGTTCACTATGGATGGATTAAGTCACTCATTGATCATGATATCAAACGTTTAGTCAAACGTTTCTTCATCAGGAGATTATTCAGTATGGTGCCTCACCAATTTCTGCGTTAGAGTTTGCGTTTTGATTTCTAGCATCGCTGATTTTTCTGTCGTTAGCTTGATAATGAGTTTATTACACAAAACAAGTTGTATGCGAAACGAGCCTCTGGAACTCGGTATCTCATTCGCAGGAGATACTCGGTGTTGATCTGTTTCTGGGAGATGTAAGTTCGCCAAATCAATGACAACGCTCTTTCAGCGATAAGCTGTCAGACGGATCTTCCTAGAACCTGATCAGACCACCATTTTGTGGAACGTATTCTCACAGCTCAAGATGTCAACACATGAATTGGGATCTGAATCACTAGGCCAATCCACAGATTGCCTAGATGCAATCTGTCCGCACGGCACCATCACGCGTCAACAGAAGTACTCGGACTATATTGTTGCCAATGACACACTAAATGATATCGTAGGTGGCACGACATCTTATTTCAGGCCGAAGCAAATCCGCAAGTTATGTTCCGTTCTTTTCAGATTAATGTTCATGGCGGGCGGAGAAAATTTCAGTGTAATCAAGTGCCACCCTGTTCGAATTGATGTTCTGCGACCGGTGAAAACAATTTTCGTCTGATCAGTTGCCGCTCTGTTCCGCTTGATACTTTACGGCGGGCGGAGACAACTGTTACTCTTATTTTGTTTTAGATTTCTGATTTGACCGTAAACCTGACTGTAATTTATTTCGTTCTCAGAACGAGGCGGGCGGGATGTTAATATTTTGAGCCTATAAGGTTTGATTTAGATACAATCAAAAATAAGTTTTCTAATTAGGAAATGCTTACTATTCCTTATGAGGTTTATGGTTCTTACGAGTTTGACCCTGCCGTTATTGTTCCGCGCGGTTATTGTCGTGGCTCGCTCGGTCGACGTCCCGCTTTCTCTTTTCAGTTCAGTTTCCTATCTATTTTTGACTCTCACTGGAAGAGGTCGTAAAAAGGCCAAATTGAGACAAAAGTCTTATTCGTACCGTGCTCATGCTGGAGTATAAAATCTGAAGTCAACATTCATACTGCACTATAAAGTGTTCTCCATTCCAATAAGTTATCAGATCAAAGTGTCACGTGTTTTGCATATTTTTGGATTATTGTGAAGTGATTTTCCCGACTTGTTCATCTTCTGGTGATGTGGGAAGTGACGAGTCGAATGACGTATTACTTCCAGTGGCAACGGGATCGGTCGTTCTGAGCAGAGCGATCGTGGTCGTAGCTTCCGGAGGTTACATCTGTTCTAATTTTCCAAAACAACCCAAATTAATAATAATAATATATATATATATAATTAATAAGACTCATGCGCTGTTTAAAATGATAAAAAATATATTTTATTTATCATATTTATAATTTAGCAATTATTATAATATTCATAATATAATATGAAAATATATATTATAATATTTATGCTTTGTCATTGTAGTAAAGTGTATTTTTTATTTACAGAATAGTGATTTAATTATTTTTGATTTCGCTCAGAATTAATTAATTTTTGTCTAATGTATAAATCTGTGTTAAAAAGCCATTATTTATAATAAACAACAAATATTTTTAGCGGCTTAAACAGCGCGCGAAAAGCATACATTCAGATGCTATTCGCGACGCATGCGCCGTACCGCATGGAGCCCGCGTTGGGAACACTGGTTCATACGGCCCTGATTTCTTACATCGTAGAAATTCTTGGAACCGAGTCACGGCCATCGGGGTCATACCCGAAATTGGACATAAATCCAGAGATGAGTGTATTTGCAGAAATAATAATTGTTTAAACAATTGAAAACTGGTTCACATATACTTGGAATCTTGTTGCTTATCGAATAAGAATAACTTATGCCAATAAAAAGTGCAAAAAAGTTTTCTTGAGCATGATTTTTCACAAAGTGTGTACGTTCATATTAAAACAGCCTCTTTTGTCGCTTATCCGTAAGGTTCAACTTTGGACAGAATTCAACTTAAAGCTGACCCTTACTGACAAGCAATAAAGTGGGCTGTTTCAATGGGGATGAACACAAATGTTGAATAGATTTAATGCTTTCACGATGATTCATTATGATGAAAGGAGGTGTTTCGGGTTTCAATCGTGTGCAAAATACGAATCTTGCCGACGTTTCGTCAACATTGCAGTTGACTTCTTCAGGGCTAACCTGAAGTCCTGAAACTGAACTTCAGATAATGTTTCTCTTATATAGTATATACTCTCTACGATGCCTGTGATTGGCCAGAGCGCCCAACGTGGGGACTGGTCGAACCTGATTGGTGTTTATTGAAAACTCTTGCTATTTGTTCTGTGATACTTTGGATGTAGGGTAGGATAGTGGTCGTTTTTCTCTCTCTTTGTTTAGTATGTTGTGTTGACTTCTTTTTTTTAGTATATTTTCTTATTGATTTTTAAATTT
>JAUMHM010000016.1:31353498-31371035 GCA_032362435.1 Melikaiella ostensackeni | reverse complement strand
CTAGAAAGTTTTCTGCTTTAATTATTAAGTACCAAGTTTTAGATTTCAACCCACTATTTCGTCGAGCTCCACGAAATTGTGGGTTGATACTTTTTCAGTAGGCAGTTGGTTAATGATAATGTTGTCAGGGTGAGAGGGGGGGGGGGTAGTCTGTACGTTATCTACGCACTTTTTCACGTCCATTATCAAGTTTTTTTCCGACCCACTATTTCGTGGAGGTCTTGTAAAAAATTGTCAAGGACAAAGTATAGTGTTTTATTTTGGAACTTTTTCAACAATCGCTCAAGCTGCAATATGTTTGAGGGATGCAAAAAAGTAAATATTGTCTGTATGCACGACTTGTCGATTAGTTGATACTCTTTACGGCGACATGCACCTAGAACAATCAGGTCAAATGAATATGCCAAGATTATTCGCGTAGTTTTTTCTCTATTCTAGTACTATTTTCCAAACACGTATTTTCACAAAGTTGATTCTTTTAAACTGAAATTTCATGATGCTAAAATCTAAATATATGTGGTCGTCTGCATAAAAAAAGGCCTTTTTGGCCGTTTCTAGTTTAGGAGATGTACGCCTCTTTCCTAGTCGGGGCCAAAATTATTATTTTCGGATTTGAATGGGGGGATGATAATAGGACCTATACTGAATCTATTGGCACTATACCCCAGTCCTGAAACCAAACTGCAAGTAGGTTTATTTCACGTTTGAAGAAAAATTACAACAGGTGCACTTGTGGCACTCTCCAACTTAGATGCGTGTTTTTCTCGAAACGCGGTGTTTGCAAGTTCCGATTTTGAAAAATACCCCCGTGACTCGTTTTTCAACCTGAAGAGTACATCTTGGGCTTAAAATGCAGGGAATTTATTTGTCTATATGACCCTGTACGTAAATCTATACCGGCCAAAGGGCCCTTTTCATGTGGACGCCTACATGTAAATAATAAAGAGTATTCAAAATTACAATGTTTAAATCAATTTAAGGAAGGATTTTATGAATTTTGAAGAATTCCATAACAGCTAGGTTAATATAACAAATAGAAACTGTTATACTGAAATAAGAACTCAGTTGCAATTTAACATTGACTTATTTTTATTGTTTTATACAAAAAAGCAGTGTTGTTTGAGAAACTTGTATTTTTCTCTAGAAGACTGAGATCACATACACATTCGTAGGTGTAACGATTTAAAACTGTTCTGCAATAAAAAATAGTATATAGAAAATTAAAAGAAAAAATGAGAAGATAAAATAAAATGGAAAATTCTACTTTCTGATTCTACGGAAAATGCTGGAGGAACGGAAAGTAGAATTCAATACGATCAAAGACGAAATGTAAAAAACGAAAAAAAAGAAAGAGTAAATAGAACGAATATCGCATTTTTAGAGCTAGTATAAAAATTTGTGTAAAAAGTATAAACTATGTACACGCATAAAACTGCGATAGTATTTTATAAAACGTAAATGATCTTGTCACATCTTTAAAATAATACTGTAGTATATAATCAGTTTGTATTAATTTCAAGGTTGCCACAATTGTTTTGTAAAATTACACAATATCTCCATCTAAATATAACCAGAAAATTTTATATTTATATATTTTTCAAAAACATATAAAACTATGAATTAATTGAACTCGCTCGAGGGGTTAACCACTAACCATTTTCAACTTACACAAGAATCCAAAGGAATTTGAAAAAATTCAAGGTATCTAAGGATTTTAAAAGATGCAATTAAATTAAAGTAAAAAAATACTCAAAAGATGCAATTGAATTAAAGTAAAAAAATACATAAGAATTCAAAGAATTCCGAAAGAGGTGTAACCTGGAATCAGTAATGGTTAATACCTCAAGTGTGAAATAAAATTTTCTAATTTAAAATGAAATGCGTTTAAAATTGTTAAATCAAGTGACAACCTTGAATCATCATCCGAATTAATTGGATTTCTATCATAGGTAAGACTCGTTTTGCAGGCGCAACCTAACATGTAAGGCACTTAAATCTATCTACAAAATTAAAAAAAATACTCTATGAAAAACTTAAATGTAAATAATATCATGAGATCATTACGTTTCATACAACGTAGATAATACCAAAATCTTACAAACATCCTCACTCTAAATTAAAGAGCTTTAGGAATGATCTCAGAACTTGGACTAAAAACCTTTTTTCTGCTCCAACTCTGAAACTTCGGTGGGGACAATACTTGCTTCAAAAAAATACTCCTCCTCTCTCTCAGACTACACCGAACATCCTCAATCTGATCCCTTTTTTCTGTAAAACTCTTTCTATTCATCGTCGGCAAATTTTCCTTTTCATACGCAACTAGCGAATCATCAATGCCCTGGCTGTTAAAACTCCTCAAGATTCTTTTATTTGAGTTCAAAATCGACTGATCTGAAATTTGCTTCGATTTCACTTCGAATTTTTCCCTTAACAAGGAAAACTTTCTCCTCGGACGACAAATGGATCTCCTTCGTTTTTCATTCGACAAGGAAGAACTAGATTTCGAACTACTAAACTTATAAGATAGATTTTCAACCGACATTGAATCCGGTTTTGGCACGACAGGTTTCAACGGAATATCACATAAAATACCTTCGTTCGAAAAGTTTTTCATTTGAGGTTGAACATCTACAACAACATCCTTTTCTCTAAGAGGTATATTTTCCTTAAGTACTTTGCAAAATGAACTGTTCAACTCTTTGTAAAAATCGTTATAGTTCTCAGCCTGCAAAGCTTTCATATCAACATACACATTATTCTCATCCATATGATCATCATCTTTCGTATACTTCTCAGTTTTCGTCCGCGGTTCAAGAACCGGAGAATCGGACAAAATGGCACTAATTAAAGGAGTCTTTCTTACAGAGACTCTGGAGCAAACATTTGAAATATCACTGATACCCAGAGAATTGTTCTCCCTAATAAACAAATTCCAGGGATTCTCTGGACGATTAGTACTAAAGTCATTCCCTGAAAGTGGACCCTGGAAATGATAATTCTTCATCAAGAGAGAGTGACTTAGGTCTTCATACTGCTTCTCAGTTCGGTGATAAACATGTCTAGGAGAATTTTCAGCGGCATACTTTCTGATTTCGTCAATCGTAGCCACGAGCGAACTCGCAGCAGTTTTTCGTTTAATATTTTCATTAAGAAAGATACCTTCCGAACTACTTGTAAAATCTTCATGCTCTTCCAAAATTGTATGCAAAGCTAACATGCCACCTCTATCGTCGATGACAATCGGCTTAGCTGAAAATAAATTGGAATCTTCACTGACTTCAAACTTCGAAGAATCATCTTCATTAAAAATGTTCGACTCCCAGTCTCCCAAATCGTAAGCTAGAGTATCGAGATAGTCATCCTGTCTTGAATTCTTCGCTAGCCTTTTTGAAGGTGTGCTGGAAGAATAGGTTCCATCAGAAAAATCGGAACTGAGAGTAGTTCCTGTTGCTGTACTTGTTAAAGTGTCTCTTCTTCTATCCCTGACAATGCTATCATCGTGTATATAAGTTTCAATATCCGTGTAACCCTTCCAACTTCGAATGCACCAAGGTGGACGAGCAACTCCCAGCGGACAGAGATTTTCGTAATCGTGAATGGAAGTAATCTGACTCATCTGAGAATTACTCTCAGACGCTTTTTCACTATCGGTTGCTTCACTCACATCTGAAATCACTGGAGTGTCCATTCTTCTTCTGCCCTTTATATTGTCAGGAACTATGTTATCATCATTCGAAACTCCTGCGGGAAGTGGAACGACCTTGAATCCTTTGAGTTTGTATTTCTCCTCTGAGGAAGAGAGAGAAAATCTTTTTTCGACGTAGTTATCAACATCAGTGACGAGTTCGAGACCAAGTTGAGTCAGGGAGCAAATTCCTCTTCTTTTCTGAAGAGAAAGATTAGCAGAATCTAGAGAGTCGTCAGTTTCAATCGCTGAACAAATGTCTCTGTACATCTGATGCACGTTTTCATTGTTGTATCTCTCTGGAGACATTTTTCCTGCAGCTTCTTGTTGGGTTTTCGAATCTGTTTTTTTGGCCTCGAAAAACTCGTCGATTTTAGCTTCATATTTTTTGAGTGATTCTGGAGACTCTGGATTTGAGAGTTGAGACTTGCTGGATTCGATTATTATTTGAGGAACTTCTTCGGGATCGTCTGATTGAACGAAACTGGAGTTGATGATTCCGCGTTCTACTGATTCGGCGTTTTGTTCTATGTTTGTTAGGAGGGATTTCTTGTCTGCTGTGACTTCCTCAGAAAGGGCATTTATGGGAGAAATATCGGGAGACCGAGGCAAAGAAACGAGAGATTCATTTTGTTTGTTCTTGATTGTTTCAGGTGGTGACTTTTTCGTAAGCTCGAAATCAGTCTCGAAGTTTCTTGAGAGTTGCAAACTCTCGATAAATGTTGTATTGTAGTTGAACTTACGATAGTAGAGGAACATACTCGCCAATCCGAGAAGTGTCCCCCCGAGAATTAAAATGTAAGAGATCACGAAAATATTTGTGCTGAGGGTTTCTTGAATGTAGAGGGTGTAAACGGTTAAGAATGTTACATTTTGAATCATGATTAGGACGTAGTAGGTGCATATTCGATACCACAGATAGTCGTTGTTTAGAAGAAAGGTATCGAAAGAGTAGATGAGTCCTAGGATGTAGTTATAGACATAGTTCTCCCATTTTTTTTTTGAAAGCGTGTTTTGCAATATTATCCAGAGGGTCATTATTAGACTGTGGATACCTGAAAGTAATGGGATTTATTAATGAAATAAAATAGAGGGATTTTAAAACATTAAATAAATAATTAAATAGTGTGGTTGATATTTTTTTGAAGAGAGATTACCTAGGAATACGAAAAGCCAACTTTGTAAGCATAATGCAGCAAGAACTAAAGCTGTGATTCTAGAGGCGAGCAAAGAACCCCGCCAGCAGAGTTGAATTATTAAGGCTGACCATTTAGATTTCTGATGACCCCAACAAGTATTGAGTTTGAATTTTATGTATCCAAATGTGGCCCATGTTAAAGAACAAAGTGATATTGCAGCTGACGCACCTGGAATCATATAATTATATACTTAAATGTGACGTATTTAAATTTAAGAAATATTTAAGATCTTTCATTTTTAAAAGGAAAGTTAATTTTATTTTGCAAGAGCTTTTTTCGAGATATCTCTCGATGTAAAAACAAATATTTGAGAGCTTTTAATTATTTTCATAAAAGACGAAACAAAATTCTTTTTAATTTTGGATTAAGAACTGAAAGCAAATAGAAACTCTTTTTTATTTTGTTTTTGTTTTAGAAGATGAACGAATTAAATTTCTAAGATTTTGAACAAAGCAGAATGAGAAAAATCTTGTTAATTCATTTTTGGAAAGAAAAAACAGGATTTAATTAAAACATAGGACACGTTTCAAGAGAAATAAGTAATTTAATGCAAGACCGTTACAACATTCAGAATTGCGATTTTTTAAAAATAGGTTCAATGAGAATACTAGCGTATAAAATAAAAATACAATAAAAAAATAAGCGTTGACTCTTAATGATGCGTTAGCTGATGATAAGTGTGGGAGTATTTCCGCTATTTCTTTGAGAGATGATGTACCACTAATGATAGTATCTCACAACGACATTTAAGAGATACTACTATCTACTCTCTATCTTCTATATACATGTTTGGGGATGGAAATATATTTTAAATTTCGGATTTTACAAATCTTCACAAATAACTTTTATTCACAAAGAAATAAGAAAAGGTTCTTAAAAAATAAACATAACATATACTGAGTTTAATTTTCGAAATCTCAAATTTGTCATTTATTTTTAAATATTCACTATGAAAGAAATCTATATTTTAATTAATATTATTATCGATATTTTGTTCACTTTTTCTTTAGAATCAATAAATTATTAGGTCGATAGCATTTCTTTCCTCGAAATCAAAAAGAAATGTTAGCTTATTTTTAGGTACTTTCATATTCAACCACCAGCTATGTGAAGTATTTTTATATGAGCTCCAAATAGCATTTTTCTTGGACACGTGGCCCAGCTAAAAAAGCGTGACTTGTGTTAGAAAAAGTGTCATGATAACGCAATTAGACTCCTCGGCAATTTGTAAAATAAATTAAATATAAATTTATTATTAATAAATTGTTATTAATGAGATACTTTAATTAGTTTTAGTTGAAGAAACTAATACCTTAATAATTTATGACTATAATTAATTCACTAACTTAACAGTAAATTTATAACAAATAAGTACATAAATTAATTCAATTATTTAAAGTATAATGTATGCAAAATATTATGCATTAAATAAATATACATTTTATATAAATATAATCAAAAATTCTCTCTTCTTAACAAAATATTCTCAATAAAAAAATTGATGTAGAAAAATTATCCAATTAATTATTAATTGGCTTTAAAATGTAAACAACCAACTGGTATCTTTCAAATCTCATTTTTGAACGTATCGCTTCTCATAACAGACGTAGTTATCTCTCATCCTAACGTTCACTGAAAGAATTTATTCATTTGATTCCGACTTTCAGAGCAAGCAACATTACCGGGCTCTTGATAAATATGAAACAAAAATGTGAAATAAAAAGAAGTGAGTGAAATCAAGTAAGCTAGTTTTGTTGAATAAACTTTAAACATCGAGCTTTATTTCCAAACGAAAGATATTCTTTGATATAAAAAAAATAAGAAAATTTATAAAATTATGCAGGTGGGTACAAATTTATAAATTTCCCTTAATAAATTAATCACTAATAAGAATTAAAATTTCAATTGACAAAGTATAAATCTGATTGATTTTAGGCAAACAAAAGACTACACATGATTTTATTTTTGGGTGCAACATTTACATGTCTCACATTTTTAAACACGCCACTATATATCTCATATAAAATAGAAAGTGATGATTCTGAAATTTCTATTCCAAATTTAAATACAGTAACAGAGTCGAAGAGTTATTTACTTGATATTCTTTCGATGAAAACTCAAAAAAGACTGAGAGATGAAATTCAAGGAAGAATAAATAAGTTAGAAAAACTTTGTAAGATTCATGGAAATCCTAAACGTTTGGAAACTGTTATATCGAAAATGATTGTCAATGTGTAAGTAAAAGAAAAAAAAATCCAAAAAGTGACAAAAGTTACCAAGTTTTAAACAATAAATTTGCATGTATTTTTTGTATCGTTTAACTAAAAATTTTATGATCTTAACATTTGATAAAAGCGCTTATCTTTAATTTTAAGTACTTACAGCTTATTTAAAATTGGTTGAAAATGCCGATTTGGAATACTAAATTTGAATGAGTGGCCATTATAATGACGTCCGTTACACGGAGTGCACAAAAAAGTGAAGCATGCGCAGAGAATTGATTATATTTTTGAATTTGTTGACATTCAACCATAATATTTCATTTTAATTTGACTCTAATTTTTCATTTTCTGATGTTATGAACATATATTTCCACTCAAGCTTCCGAAAGACATGGCAAATTATTTAAGATTTTAAGTGAGTGAAGATTTTGCGAATCTACTCAGGAATAACCTTCTTCTATCATACACTTCAAATTTTGGACATTTTAAATGTTAATAAATGTTGACACTAAGTATCGATATAAAAAAATTGAATGTGACACGCGATTATTCCTAAAATACTGAATAACAGATCACTGGCAAGGACTGCCCGTATAACAGACGTCACATCAATCATAAAAGCTCCCATTCCCGCAAGATTTTTTCCGCTTTTACAAATTAAATTTAAAAATATTTAAAATTAATATTGAATTATTTCTGGTAAAATAAATTTCAGCTTAATGTCCTCTACAAGATGCAATAATCATTTCCCGTATTCATGACACGTGCAAATTCCCTATTACAAGATTACATTTTAATTTGCAGAGAACACGGAATATCATGGTGCCCCATATACAAATCGGCAAGTTCAACATGGATGAAATATTTTGCAACCCTCAAAGGAATTTTAACAAAAGAAACGAAAGAGCTCGTTGAGCAAAATTTGGTTCAAATAAATACTCTTGTCCAAAAAGTTTATAAAAATGAATTAAACACCAACGCGACTCTCGAGGTGAGGATTCTTATAATCTAAGGCTAAAACAAAAACGTAATTTAAAGTTGAGAAAATAATTCAATTTTCCAATTTTAAATTTAAAAAAAAATTGAAATGAGCACAAAATTTTTAAATTTACAGAAACTAAATAAAACGAAAAAATTCCTGGTAGTAAGACATCCATTCGAACGTTTACTCTCTGCTTATAGAGATAAATTAGAACATATTGAAGGGCGAGAATATTATTACCGACGATTTGGAAGACACATAACATACAAATATCGTCAAAATAAGAAAGAGAACGACACAAGACTCGAACCATTATTCGTAGAATTTTTGGAATTTATAGCAAAAGAAAACTACTTTGACGAACACTGGGATCCTTACTATGAAACCTGTATGCCATGTGATATTAAATATGATTATATATTAAAAGTTGAAAGATTAGGAGAAGAAATATTATTTTTACTTTTGGAGACTGGACTGCAAAATTATTTAGATTTTAGCGTCGAATCTAAAAACTTTAATCCTCGAAGAGTGTCCACCAAATCTGTGATAGAAAATTATTATAAAGACGTTCCTCTTTCTCTGTTGAGAAAGATTTATAGCGTTTATGAAAGAGATTTTAAATTATTTTCCTACTCACCCAAGGAATATTATTTATTAGGGAAGAGTGACTAGGAAAATACAAATGTGATGCGATTTCGACTGTTCACCGCAATACAAAAGCATTTGTACGTAAAGTTTATACTTTTACTTTAATTATTGTCCAAATAATAATTTAATTTTGCTACAATAAAATTTTTAATCAAACTAATTTGATTTTTTTAACCTTTCTTCTTTTTCAAAAATTTGGTAAGTAAATCGATTAAACATACTAAAGTAAATTAATGATAAATAAAACTTACCAGTCCAGAAAGGCACGCTTTGCTGAATCGCCATAAGGTAAAGTTGGAAAATTAATTGAGGAATAGAAACGACAAAGGATAAAAATAAATGCAAAGTGTATGCATCGTTTTCGTTTTTTAAAATCCAGGCTTCACTCTTTGAGGGATATTTAGTGTTGAAACTCCTCAGAACTTCTTTCAACAAATTTACGTATCTGGAATAGAATAAAAACAAATACAACATTTTGATACGTACTTGGTTACTTTTTGTTTTAATACTTTTAATTAACCGAATTCCAATAATTCTGGGTTGTAATTTGTTAATTCAATAAAGAGCAAATAAACTGAGCACTGAAATATAGAAAAATCCTTTTATAATATTTCAAACTTGTAATTCTTCCAAAGACTCTTTTTTTACAAGGAATTAAAGGAAATGAAAATAATATTTAAATATAAACATACCTGTATAAAATCCCAAAGAGGAAAATATGTGAAACCCAATGAATATTTTCAAGACCTCCATCACTGTGATACCATTTTAAACTGAGAATTTGGATTAAAGTCGTTGGTATAATAAAAATCCCAAAATTTATGTAAAACCACTTGAGATATCCATGGGAGAAATATTCAGCAGCCACTAAAATATCTAAACAATAAAACAAAATAGAATCAATTTCTTAATGCTTATAAAACTCCGATAGTATACAAAATTAATTTAGATTACATATTTTGAAATTATTTAATTGCAAAACTATTCAACAATCTTACTCCTTTGCTTCTAAAACAGCTCAAAAACTTGATTCACACTTTAAAATAAATTACCAAAACAATGTTCCTATTTCGTTTATTTATACAGGAAGCTAATAAAACCAATCTTATCCGATTTCTAAATTCAAAATAAGAAAAAAAAATTATATCAATTTAAATTAGAGGTTCTAGACACGCGTCACAAAATAAAGGAATTTTTCAAAGGACTCTTGGGTAGAATTCATTCTATTTTCGCATTTGGCAAAAAAAAAAACTTCCACAACACTTAAAATCACTTAATAAAATAAACGTGAGTGAAAAATCACGAGAAAACCGCTGTTTGATAAAAAGATTGAAAAATCAATAACAAAATCAATAGCGTGGAGTTTGTTTATAACCTGTCACGATATTTGTCAGGATGATTCCAATGGAAAATGTATACAAAATTGTGTCGAATATCCTAAATCTATAATCCTCGATTTTCTTTTCATAATTAATAGTTGAGGCATCTTGTTTAATAATTTCTTCTTGTAAAACATGATCCGATTTTAACTCTGCCGCCGCCATCTTCTCCGACGGACGCCAATTTGTTTTCAAATCACGTCATTTAAGCTCCGTTTTCAATAATACTACTGGACAATTTGAAACTAAATGACGAGTTGTGGTTGGTCCGAAATCAACAAAAAGTTCACCTTCTGCTTTTCGTTCAAAATACCGTTTTCTTTGGTTTTTGCCGTAGTTAGATTTTCGACCGTTTATAAATGATATATTTAAATAAATAATTTAAAATATATTTGAAACATAAAAAAATAATTAAAACATGTTATTAGAACCATTATTTTAACAATTTCGACCACATAATTTTATTCTTTTCTTTATAAAAAATTTGATGTGGCGCTTGAAATTGAGAGGGAAAGGCTTCTTATATGGGCTTGTTGATTATCGATTTTTAATAAATGAGATTATTTAAACAATTTTTTAATTGTGATTATTTTGTGAAAAAAATCGTATATTGTGCTTGAATTTGAATATACTATTTGAATAAAGGAAGCGAAAAATGAAGACATAACCCCAAAAAAAGTCTTACTTGAGCCTAATATTTGAGATTGTTGCTTTGGCTATAAATTTTATAATTTAATTATTTTTTCAAATTTCTAAAGCATCGCAGCGCTTGATATTCTAAAAAATCTTATCCAGTTTTTCGGTCTACTTGATTTTCATGAAACGGGAAATATTCCTGGAAGAAGAACAGGGCTGAGTACGTAAAATACTCGAAAGTATTTTACGTATTTTATATACACATTACATGTGACCGCGTGACGAGATTTTAATTCTATATAGATTCATATTTATATTGGTTTCCAGATTTCCATCAATTATTAATAATAACATACTTTTTTGTATAGTTTCAAGATTTTTCATTACTTTTTTTCAAATGGTTAATCATATAAACTTTACCTAAAATCGGTATATAAATACAAAATCGTAATGTAACAGTCAAACATTTTAAAAAATAAATCAAGTATAGAAATTATAATTGTCGATATAGAAGCGATAAACATTATGAAAAAGTATAGTTTTGCTTTTTAAAAATTGTAATTTTAAATTGAAAAAAAGTTAAATCAACTCATTTTCTCAATTTTGATTGTCGTAAAAGTCATTTTGAAAAAATGTCCAAAAATGTCTACTTGTACCGAAAAAATCCGACTATAGGTACCGTAATTTCGGTACGAATATTGACCCCTTTTTTAGGTTTTGCTATTTTTACCAAAAAAAAGTTCTGCTATTTGTGCCGAAATTACGGTAGGCGTAGACACGGCCTTAAAAAATATTTGTAAATATCCTGTATTCAAATCCATATGAAAAAAACATTTTTATTTTCAAAAGTGTTTGCAAGGGTACTCTAGAGGGTAATCCAGGTTATCATTTTTACAAGTTTTTACACTTTGCTACTCAAGTTACGTATTTCGCGTAAAACTTCCTAGCCCTGTCGAGCTGGGGAGGACTCTAGTGGACTCTAGTGTTTTTCACGTTCACGGCGGGTTGCCGGCTGCCATCTTGGACCTCGCTAGATTGAGAAGCCGGCCGCCCGAAAAAATCTCGAGTTTCACGCGTTCGCGTGGCTCCAGGTGCCCTTTAGGCTAGTTTCGTGAGTGTGTGACAAAGTTTGGTGAATCTGCGGGATTAAACTGTTCAAGATTCGGGTCCGGAATGCTTTAGGTGAGCCCAGAACGCAACCACATCATGACTCCAATCGTGCTGGCGTGTGATTTTTCTTTATCGTGTGTGTGCGCGTATTCTCATGCGTGTGTACATATGTTCTATACTTTGAATATTAATTTCTGCCCTTGTTAAAAAGTACGATTTGCAATCGAAATCCAATTCCTGGCCGTCTGCTTGGCCAGACACGAGGCGATGTAACGCGCAGTTCCGAGAGCCACTGCCCGTCCCGAAGCTCGTAATTGTGCGAACTACGAGAATCCTTAACTAATTACGAAATGCAGAAGTGCTACGTCCTTCGAAGCAATCCGCTCTGCAAAACTCCCAATCACCCTGGGACATAAGTTTCTCCACGGTTTTAACCTGTACACGAATCTTGAATCACTCTTTCACTCGACTCCTAACCTTAATTTTGCTGCTGGTCCGCCCACAGCGCTGACCCTGTTCAAATTCAGTACCCTTTACACTCGGCGCGTCTCTCCACGAGGCAGTCTTTGTTTACTTGTAGTTATATTATTTCTTAAAAGTAGGTAATCCCGACCCTTTTGCATTTTTTTTATGACATTGAGGAAGTTTCAAGTATCCGAGCTTTTGCTTGGTATAGGGGATAGACGAGTCTAACCCATTTCTTGTTTAGTCTAGTTTCTTATTTCAACTTGATTGAAGTATAAAAGAGGATTGACAAATTTTGCATGATTTTTTAAAAATAAGTTTTACCTATTAATTAGACCTGTTCACTCGATTTTGCGAGAGAATTATTATTATGTTTCCAGGAACTAATGCGGGGAAATTTGACTCTATTTTTAGATTTGGTACAACTATGCGCCGAAATCTGATTTTATTTCCTATTTTGATGATTTTAGCGTTATATCAGATAATTTCGTTTTGAAATAGGTCGCAGTTAATAATTGCAGGGTATTATTTTTCACTCTAGTAATAAGTGACGAAATTTGGACAAATTATTATAAAACACGAAAAATAGATGTAAAAATGTAACTTTTAATAAGCTTTGATTGAATTATTGGAATTTTTCAGTCAATATCTTTTATTGTTTAATAACGTCCTAAAGAAACGACCAAATACGTTAGAAAATTAATGTTTTTATTCATTTTATTCTACTTTTGCAGTAGCTTATATTTTTTCAAACATTCTCTACAGTATGTTTTTTTTTATTTTGTCTCAATGTTTGCATAATAGTTGTCATTTTTGATACCACAAGTTGTAGTTTAATAATTATTTTGCTGGTTTCTTTTTTTAATGATTTGGAATTATAATCACATTTTTTTACTTTCTCCTTCGTACTTTTTCTTCATTTTTTGCACGTGCAAATAATTAAAAGCCTCAAATGTACAATTTTAAAAAGCACTGGAGATTGGAAAATGTGGAAATACGTTTCAAGATGTTAGGTTTAATCAAGTCTTTATTGCATTTTTGCGATACACCTAATAATTCTAAAACCAATTAAAAGTTCTATTGTTGCTATTTGTTATTTTTTTTGCAATCCTTCTTCAAAAAGAATTGGGGTCGTCTGTTGAATTTAGTAATATTTAGAAAATATTCCAAGCCCCAAAACACCCAAGTGAATGATGACGAGATTTTAGGGTAGAGAATTTATATTAATCCTAGAATGAATGAGTGTGTAAAAAGACAGCTTCATTGTAATCAACTCACTAAATGACGTCATTTCAACAAGTTTATCTAAAAGTATTTTTCAATATTTCAGTATTATTAATCACGTTGAAAATTGCAAAATTCCATATTGAAACATTTGAAATTAGAACATTTGTTTAATAGTTGCAACTAAAAGTTGAACCATCTTCTTTAGTAACAATAATAATGAAATATTGTCTAAATACTATTAAATACTAAAATCCTCACCGACTTTGCGGTTTTCATTTTCTCAGTATGGCTCGTCTTTCGAATTCTTAAAACGCAACTTACTCACCTGCGAGTCATTAAATTTACTGTCTTAAAAATTGATACAAAAGAAGCAATGAAACGTTTGTCTTTTTGCCCAGGTTTATTGCTGCACTCATATGTTGGTAGTAGGGTGAGCAGAGGAGACAAAATAGTTACTGGCCGTACATTTTCATTAGGTAATCGAGACATAGAGGTGGCCAGTGGTGGAAACAACGCAAGAAAAATCAACAATCATCTTCTCAAGAGGATGGCGCTTCCAAGTAGAGCAAGGGTTTATACAGACGTTAATTCACACAAATCCAGAGATTACTGGGATTACGAGTCGTATGTCGTCGACTGGGGGTAAGGCAATTTCTTTTTCAATCAAATCAAACTTATACCTAATGCACAATTACGTAGAATGCTTTTTTTATTATAGTTGAAAAGTCGTTTGTAAGTTTAAAACAAAATTAGCTTTTCTTTCAGACAACAAGATGATTACCAGCTAGTGAGAAAACTGGGACGTGGAAAATATAGTGAAGTCTTTGAGGCTATTAATATCACAAATAACGAAAAATGTGTCGTCAAAATATTAAAGGTAATTCATCTTGATAAATTTATTGAATGATTGGAAGGGGAATAAACCTTATAGTCTTGCCAATTGCAGATTGAAAGTATTTTGTTTGTAAGCTACTTTAGATATAAACAAGCTCTAATGCTTGATGAAATAATTTTCAGCCAGTTAAAAAGAAGAAGATCAAGAGGGAGATTAAAATCCTAGAAAATCTTAGAGGCGGGACCAACATAATTACTCTCCAAGCAGTTGTTAAAGATCCAGTTTCAAGGACACCAGCATTGATATTCGAACATGTCAACAACACAGATTTTAAGCAGCTCTATCAGACGCTGACAGACTATGACATAAGATACTACCTCTACGAATTATTAAAGGTAAGTTTTAATCTTTTTGAAAACGTAGAAACCACCAAAAAGATGTATGCATTGCCATATTCACGATTGCATTTATTTTTTTGTCTCCACTAAAAGTTTTTTTTTTAATTTCCAGGCATTGGACTATTGCCATAGTATGGGCATAATGCATAGGGACGTAAAGCCGCACAATGTGATGATTGATCACGAAAATCGAAAACTGCGGTTAATCGATTGGGGCCTCGCGGAATTTTACCATCCAGGACAAGAGTACAATGTTCGAGTTGCTTCGCGTTACTTTAAAGGGCCAGAACTTTTAGTAGATTATCAGGTTCGTTCATCCTGCATCAATTTTAAATATATTCTTTGTAATAGTTGAGTTGAGCATTGTAGGTAATTTTTTTTACAGATGTACGATTATTCACTAGATATGTGGTCACTGGGTTGTATGCTTGCGAGTATGATATTCAGGAAAGAACCCTTCTTCCATGGTCACGATAACTACGATCAGTTAGTGAGGATCGCCAAAGTTCTCGGCACGGAAGAGCTCTTCGAGTATCTTGACAAATACCATATCGAACTCGATCCACGCTTTAACGACATACTCGGTCGGCATTCGCGCAAGCGTTGGGAGCGTTTTGTACACTCGGAAAATCAGCATCTAGTTTCCCCCGAAAGCCTCGACTTTCTAGATAAACTCCTTCGCTACGATCACTACGAGAGACTCACTGCTCGTGAAGCTATGGAACATCCCTATTTTTGTAAGTGCAGAATCAATTCTCTATTTAGCGACAACAGCGCCAACAGCTTGGAACTATTGGGTAGCAATTTAAGCATGGTGCTGTTGAACTGATTTTCACCTACAGTTTTTTGCAAATGGGATTTTATTGTTGATTACAGTTCCGTGGCATCCTACGAACAATTTAGGGCCAAATTTAAAATAATCGATCGGGCCCTTTTTGAAAAAAGTCGATTTTTGTGTTTAATTAATTTTTGATGAAAAATTTGCAAGAGATTATTATAACCGTATTTTTAAATATCTTTTTTTAGTAAAATTTAAATTTTTTAAACTAAAATGGCTCTAAAGTGGCTTATAAATTTGAACCTCTCAATTTTGGGACTTACAGTTCAAAACTTTTTTGAAATATTAAATGAGAAACTGTTTTATTGACATTTTTGTATTTGCAGTTGATGAAATAATACACCGTTAATATCTTCAACGAATTTCAATTGTTAATATATTTGCTAATGACATTTGTTTATACTCAAAGCTTGTAGATATCTATCTAATTATACCAAAAATCGCGGGATCACAGTGAATATCTAGCAAAGGTCTATTTAAAGAACATTTAAAGTTATAATTTCTAACTTGAACACAATTTAAAAAACTTATTGAACTTAATTACAAAACGACAATAAGAATATGAATAGTAAGGCCCAATATTGCCAACTTCGACTTTATATGCGACTAGTTGGCAAATAGTAATGCCAATTTGAACTTTTAGTTTAAAAATTTAAATTACACTGAAAAAGAAATTTAAAAATACGGTTATGGGTATAATATAAACGTATAATATAAAGAATATAAACGCGTGACAAAGGGGCGGGAACGGTTATGGGTTATAAACGGTTATGGGAACAGGGTGTCCAGCGTACAGGAAAAGCTTGAATAGCGGGAATTGTACGGGAAATCTATTAGTACGGGAAATGTACGGGATTTTATTTTTGATGCGGGAATTTTTTTATGTTTTATACACAGAGCAGGATGATAAAACATAAGCTTGATAATAAGAAAGGGAAGTTTTGGCAATAGAAATTGAAACTAAAAAGAAAGAACGTATTGAAAAAATACGAAGTTTACTTAATATGTTTCTGAGAAAATTATTATTTTCATAGTTATTTTCATAGATGTCATTTTTTCAGGAAGCTAGAACAGTCTTCTCAAAGATTAATTTTTAGACACTGCACTATAAAAGACGTTTTTGATATATTCAGGACTTTTTGATAAAAACTCGTTAAAAAAAATTATGATAGGCCTATAGAGAATAAAAGAATGTAAATGCAGAATATTTTCAGAATACAGAGACGATTTTAAAAATGTATTAGATTTATTAGATATTATAGATATTAGATATAGATTATTATAGATTAAATATAGATTATAGATATTAGATTAGATATAGATATTAGATTAGATATAGATATTAGATATAATAGATAGATTAGATAGATTTTAAAAATATACACTGAAAATCTCTAATAAGTCGATCCGCAGTATGTCATTCCGAGAATTTCGTTCGATGATCAGGGGTGCAAGGTGTACAGAGAGCGGCACTCTAAAGCCAGCAAACTCGTCCAGTACCGCACTAACAAAGCGGGCGTAGCCACGCATGTGAAAAATTTCGTCAGTTCGCTCGGTCCGCATTTCGTTTCATTCGCTTTCAGTGTTTACATTATGTGTTACAAAAATGTCCCAGGAAAAAAAGAGGTAGCGTTTATCCTCGAAAACAAACAAACACTTATGGAAATTTAATGAATATTTTTACTGCGAACGAAAATCACATAGAAATGGTTCATATGGCCCTGATTGTTGACATTGGAGTCGCTCTGCCATATGTCCGACAATCTTTTTCTCAAACATTTTTTTTTTTTTTGATGTCCTTAGAAAGGGAGAAAAGCCTCTGGATAAGCCCTCATTCTTCAGACCAATATGTCTGTTGGACACAATGGGGAAGCTTCTAGAGGACTTGATTCTGCAGAGGCTTCAGAGCCACA
>JAUMHM010000016.1:31322710-31334763 GCA_032362435.1 Melikaiella ostensackeni | reverse complement strand
ATGATGAGAATGTATTCCTTGAGGCCGATAGAGCCTTAAGTAAATAAATTTCCTTTTTCATTTGAAATAAAAAAAAATTTAGTAATTTGTACATGAAGAACATATAACACCAAGCACATACACTTATGGCAAAGCTCATGGTAAGAAATTATTTTTTACGAAGATATGTAAAAAATAAAGTTTCGTTCCATGAATTTTGACGCCAGTGTTTGAGAATACCTCTGGTTTAGGCGCCAGCCGCACCAGCGCATGGCTATCTTGGATCGCCATATTGGAACATGAAGTGCTTAATAGAGTATTCTATCATTACGTCACACTCAGTCGATAATGTCAAATATAGTAGAACGATGTCATGTGATGGAATGTAAAGCATTGTTTATATGGAGTTTCGGCTAGATATCGTTTTCAGTGTTTAAATGGTATGAGGAAATTGCGCAATCGTTTTGCTTTCCAAGTATAAAAATTATTTTTGCAACTGTGAATTGGTATTTGGTATTGGTATTTTGGTATAATTGGTATTTGAAGAGCAAAAATATAGCACACTTCTCTCACCACTTATGTCAATATACTGAAAACGATAATCCACCGAAACCAATCCATATAAACCATGGTTTAGAAGCTTAGATTCCACCACATGATATCGTCCTACTATATTTGACATTATCGACTGAGTGTGACGTAATTGGAGAATACTCAATACGGTCGTTGCAGACCGCGCACACTTTTCTATGATGTTAGTGTTGTCGGCTTCCTGTGTTTTGGAGGGTTTGTTTATGTGTTTTGGAGCAGAATTCAAATAAAATTTGTTATTTATGCTCTTGAAATACGAAGTTTTTAATATAGTGGTGAAAAATGAGTAATAAAGTTTTTATATTGGATAATGGGGCCTACTTTGCGAAAGCTGGTTTATTAATGGAAAATCCAAAGTAACTTGAGTTTTTATCATTTTTATTATGTATTTTTAGTTTAAGCGTTTTTTTAAACTTTCAAGATCATAAAATTTTGCAGATATTCAAATTAATATTGCAGACCTGTTTCTTTTCTACTTCTGCAATCTTGTTGAGAAAATATTTTCTCAACAAAGTCCTTTGAATATTTCAGAAAAGTGAGCCTCAAACTTTATTTTTCAAAATAGAAAAGTTATAATTATTCCAGGGACTATTTATTTGTTTTTATTATGATAGTGCCTGCATTCACCGGAATTCGTTGCGCCTAGCATGGGAAATTGGAAAGATGGGCTAGGTTCACCGAAACTCCGTCAGACGTAACACAAATCTTTCCGGTGAATCTGGATGATTTAGACACTTTAAATTATTATAGTACCCTGAATCAGTTGAAAAACATCTACTTAAAATTACGTAGAATCGATGTTTTATTTGTAATGTTGGAGATATAAATAGATAAATTTGAGTGACTTACAACTAGTCACTGAGTGGTTCAGATTTCAAATTGTTAAAGTTTGAAGCTTCAATAAATAATTTTTCAATTTTTAACATTTTATGAATCTTACAATTTAAATTTGTTGAATTATGAATTATTCAAGTTTAAAATTGTTGCTTATAAAACTTAAAGTATAAAGTTTACTAAAACCCGCTTAAAATTCAACCTCTCTTTCCAGGCTGGTACCAAATTGCATAATGAAAGCAAAAAGCGAACGACGAAGGCCCTTCATAGGAAACCAAATCGAAGAATGTCGAGATGCCTCAGGACTTTTCTATATTCTCCCATTCCAAAAAGGCTATCTTATCAACTGGGATATTCAGAAAACAGTCTGGGACTATATATTCTCGAAAGAATGTTGCCCAGTGAACTTGAGCCAAATGCCCATAATAATTACAGAGCCTTCCTTTAACTTTCCATCGAATCAAGAAGCTATGGAAGAAATCTTCTTCGAGGAATACGATTGCAGCAGCCTCTTAAGAATTAACTCCGTAAGTCTATCTTGTTACCACTACAAGAATAAGAATCCCAACTCCAAGTGCTGCATAGTCGTCGACTGTGGTTACAGTTTTACCCATGTAGTTCCGTACGTCAACGACACAAAAGTCAAGGAAGGCATTCGACGAATAGACGTCGGAGGAAAGCTTCTCACAAATCATCTCAAGGAAATAATATCTTATCGACAGTTGCACGTAATGGATGAAACTTACGTCATCAACCAAGTCAAAGAGGATTCCTGTTTCGTTTCTCAGGATTTTTATGAAGACATGGAAACCACTAAACTGAAAGGAAGTTCGAATCCGATAGTCAAAGATTATGTTCTTCCAGATTTCACGAGTTTAAGACGAGGATTTCTTCAAGACCCGGGAGTTGAGAGTGAACAACAGACTCTAAGATTGAACAACGAGAGATTTTCTATACCTGAGATACTTTTCCATCCTTCTGATGTGGGAATTCGGCAAATGGGGATTCCAGAGGCGATTATTGATTCTTTGAAAGCTTGTGAAGAAGAGGCTTGGCCACATTTGCTCTCTAATATTATTCTCACTGGAGGAAGCACCAAGTTTCCGGGATTTCGGGATAGAATCTTTAAGGATGTGAGAAGTCTTGCTCCGATTGAATTTCCGGTTAACGTTATACTAGCCGAAAAGTTAGTATTCATTATTTTATTAACTAGCAGTAAATGCACGCACGCGAAGTGCGCATTCACGTCTCTGGATTTATATTTCCTAACATTTGAAATATAAACAATTTAAAAATCCATTATTAAACTAATTTTTAAATATTGAGAATTTAAAACATTTTTGAAACAATAATTGATAATTTCGAATCGAAAGCGTTTGGAATTAAAAAAATATATATTGAACGATTTTGAAATGAAAACGTTCTACATCAAATAATTTTTGATTAGGTAAAATTTTGAGAAAAGGACAATATTTCGAATGGAATGAAAAAGAATTAAACTTGTATCGTTTCTAAGTAAAAGTGTTTCAAATTGAATAATTTTAAATTTAAAGAGTTTGAGGTTGAAAAATTTTTTATTAGAAGCTCTCAGAACTAAAAAATATCACACTAAAATATTGAAAATTTGACAATTTCATTAGAAAAGATTTGAAATAATATTATTTCTAATTCAAAGAGTTCAAAATTGAACAATTTTCTTTCGAATTGAAGAATCTCGAAATTGAATGATTGCAGATTAAAATGTCGAAAATAGGACAATTTCAAAACGTTCAAAATTGAAAAATTTTCAATTATAAACCTTTATAAATGAATTATTTCTAAAAAACGTTCAAAATGAAGTAATTTTAAATGGGAAGCATCACAAATGATAAAATTACTACTGCAGAACGTTGAGAATAACACGAATCCAAATTTCGTTTAAAACTAAAAAAAATAATTAATTTCCAAAAATTAACATATTAAAACTTTTTGCTAGTCAACCACTTTAAAATTTCAATTAACTCAAGTATATTTAAATCGTTTGAATTTTATTAATTTTCAAATTGTTAATTATACTTTTCAAAATTCAACCATTTCAATTTTAATTGCAAAATTAAAACTCATGAAAAGGAAAAATTCATTATTCAACATGAAAGTTCAGAACTCTAAAATTGTAATCATTAAAAGTAAAGAAATTATTCAACTACTGAGGTGCCAATTTCAGATAGTTCAATTTCTATCTATTTTGATTTTAAACAATACAATTTTCAACTTTTAATTTCAAATCGTTTAATATTTAACATTTCATTTGAAATTACTATTCATTCTTGAAATATTACAATCAAATATGTTTCGATTTTGAATGATTCGAACAATTTTAAGATATTACATTGAAAATTAAAAACTAAAAAATGGATACAAAGCAAGATCGCTATGACTTCAATTTTGGAAATTGTACAATTGATTCTTTTATGTTGAGTTTCAAAATCTTCAATATTTTGGAACATTTTTTAATAAAAAATAATTTAATTTTCAATGCGTAGTTCTGAAATCTTCTCATTTTTAAGGCTTCAATTTGATCAATTATTTGCTTAATTTTATATTGTTTTGAATTTATTCTGGAGGCATTTAATTCAAAATTGTTTAATTTTGATCTAAAAGTATTTAATTAAAAACTGACTATCAAGGCTTTCAATATGAAATTTTGCAAATTTGAAAGATTTAATAGTGAAATTGTTCTGACATTTTTAATATTTGAATTTGAAACTATTATCGACTCGGAAGGATTTCAATTTAAAATTTGTAAATCATTAAGGCTGTCAGTAAAAAATTATTGGACAATATTAGCAGTCAAATTCTCAATATAAATCGCAAATATTTCAGGGTGTCTTCTAAAAACAAAAACAAATTTCTGGTCATTTCTGGATTATCAAACATTTATCCTGGTCATAAACGATGCTCATGTTCAATAGAAAGAGCATGAAGAACCCTATCGTAACTGTAGTGAGAACCAAATTTTTTTAATTGATATTAAAAAATATATAAATCATAATTAAAGAAAAAAACATAAAAAGAACCCTTAGTTTAAAAAAAAATAAAATTTAATTTTGACTTCTTATTTTGACTCTCCCCCTTGATGAATATGTGTCTTAATGGCAAAATTTTTTCTCCATAAATTTTCATACAATATTACTTACTTGAAATTCAGACACTATTTCAAAATAAAACATTTAAATTGTATAATTTTGAAGTAGTAGCCTACAGCATTGTGAAATTTGAAATTGGAAACCTCCAAAAATTAAGAAATTTCAAACTAAATATTTTCGAATTAAAATTAATGAATTCAAACTTGAAGCTTTGAAAATTAAACAATTCCAAACTTCGTTGAAAAATGGAAGCATTCTTGAATTACGATCTTGGAAGTAAGTCGTTATAAATGACTAACTTTCAAATTGTGCATCGCGCTTTTTTAAATTGGGATCGTTCGTACATTATGTGACACGTTTTTCTTTTGTTTATATCGTTGTGTTCTTTTTAATTTCAGGGCAATTTTATTCACGTCTTTATTTAATCAAAAGGAAAATGCGCACGTAATATATGAACGATCCCATTCACTTATTTTAATCTAAAGTGCAAAGGCGATAACTTGAAAATGATAAAGTATTTTCATGCAAGGGGAACAACTTCATGTTGCTTCAAGTGGGAAGACAATAATTTTATGAGATGTCAAACTGGCGTATTCTAATAAACTGTAACATTGACATGGTATAAAAAGTCGCGAGATAAAAAACACACGAAAAGCGAATGGAAACGTAGGAGCTTTAGTGTGGACAAAGTAAATGAATGAATGAAGTCGTAGATTATTATAGTTAATAATAGTTATCAGCCGAGGGAGCCTAAATCTATGTACTCGGTAATCACAAACTTTAAACTCATAGTCAATTTTAAGTGTTTAAAATTATAAATTTGAAATTATTAAATTATAAAGTTCTCAAATTTAAAATTGTTGAATCTTGAATAATTGAAATTCAGAATGAAATCGGTTTACGCCGAAATTCAAAATCATATTTTTTATTGTGATGATTAATTAATCTCTTTTTGATTTTTCAGTCCAATAACTTATGCATGGGAGGGTGGAAAGTTGCTTGCGAAGGATCCAACCTTCTCTAATTTTTTGGTAACTAAAGAAGAGTATGAAGAAGAGGGACATACAATTTGTTTCGAGAGGTTCGATACTTGATGTTTCATTTATTATAATTTGTACATAAAAAAATATGTCAGAAGAAGGAAAATACAATATAACGTAAGTTTTTTTAAATCTTGTTTCATCATTTTATCTATTTAACACTTCCTTGGAATATTTAATTAAGAAATGCTAAGGAATCTTGTAATTGAAGTAAAAATTGTTTAAAGCATCAGCCTTTCTCAGAAAAATGTTTAGAAGGTTTTTACCACATAGAACCCAACTGCGCTCTGAGTTGTTCTATACTTGTTTCATCCAATTCTGGAAGTTGTTCTTGCGCAGTTTCGATTTCTTGAGTTGGAAGCGTGTAAGCATATTGTAAACCAGTTACTAAAGTTTTAGAAGTTTCACCCTTTACTTCATAATCTCCTTCATCCTCCACGGAAATTTCTGTTAACAAATTTCAATTAAATCTTACAAGTTTCATATAATAAATCTGAAAAATTTGTATTTTAAAATCTGTTATATCTTACCCCATTCATTATCTTCATGTAAAGGTCCCTCTTCCACGCATTCCACACATTGTTCGACTTTCGGTTTAGCTAAATATTCTTTTTGCCTTAGTTGACAATCTTTATTTTCACAATTTTCGTTTGGCCTTAATGTCATCGATGGGAGAAAGTCCTCCAATGCATTGTATCCGAGGTAGTTTGTAACTGTGCCGAAGTTGAGTAAATATTTAAGAGCATTTTGCACCAGAAAACCAGCAACGATTCCCATTGTTGTAGGAAGCGATGCTGCACAAACTCCGTCCCGTTTCAGTGTCTTTTCGTCTATCTTGGTAGCCACTATCAATGGTGGTGCACACTATAAAAACAAATTGAAAAATTAAAAACGACGGCCATCTTTGTTAAAATTAAGTCGTATTCAAGCATCGCAGCGCAAAAGGAGTTCAAAAAAGGGAAAATAGGGTAATTTTCCATCAAAACGTGGGAAAATAGGGTAAAGATTAAACATTTACTTTTACATGTCGAAAAGAAGAAACAATCTTTTTATAAGAAATGTTATACTTATAAATAATCTTAAATGATTTCTGGTATTAAAGAATTTCGAAATATTTCAAGGGATTTCTTATTACTTCAAGTTATCCCAACAGATTTCAAGAGAATTCGAGGAATTTCAAAGGATTTCAATGGATTTAAAATAATACCTAAAGACTGTAAAAAACTGCAAAAGATTTCAAATATTTTCGTAAAATATCTATGAATTTCAATCAATTTAAGAAGATTTCAAGGGATTTTGAGAGATTAAAAAATTTTTCAAGTGTTTTCGAATGACTAAGTAACTTTAAAACATATCAAGGGATTTCACAGATTTTCTAAGGAGTTTAAGTGATTCGAGAATATTTCAAAGGGTTCCCAAGAATCTTTTGAGATTTCATGGCCTATGAAAAGATTTTAATGGATTTCACAAGATTTTTTATGGGCCTCAACTAATTCTAGGAGTCTTCCAGGGATTTAGGAAATTTGAACGATTTTGTAAAAGTTTTCAATTTTAAAATATTTCACGGGATATAACGGAACTGCTAAAGTTTTCAAGTGGTTTTCAAAAGATTCCAAGGGATATCAAGTGATTTCTAAACATTCGAAGAAATTTAGAGGATTTCTAGGAATTGCCAAATATTTTCAACAGGTTTAAAAAATTATGAGACATTTTAAATGATTTAAATGGATTTTAAAAAATGTACGGGATTTCACAGGCTTTGAAAATTTTTCGATTATGACGCATTTACAAAAATGTTGGAACTTTTTGAAGTATTTGAAATTATTTCAAGGGATTTTATGGGGTTTCAGAGAAATGTATAGGATTTCATGACCTTTCAGAACATTTCAAGGCATGTTACGAAATTTTGAATTGAATGGCTAATCGAATAAACCTGGTCACAAACGGTGTTTCTATCCTACATTTTTATTGAAGAAATGTATAAGAAATAAGAAAAATATTTCCATATTCAAAATTTCTTAACATGCCTTGAAATCTTCTGAAAGCTCATGGAATCCTATAAATTTCTCTGAAACCCCATAAAATCCCTTAAAATAATTTCAAATACTTTGAATAACTTCAAAAAATTAAATGCGTCATAAACAAATTACAAAATTTTGAAAGCCTGTGAAATCCCATACATTTGTTCAAAGTCCCTTGAAAACATTTGAAATGTCTCATAATTTTTTAAACATGTTGAAATCCTCTGAAATGCCTTAACATACTTATAAATCACTTGAAATCATGTGAAACCCCTCAAAATCTTTAGAAATAACTTTAAATTTTGTGAAATCCCTTGAAATATTTTAAAATCTTTTTCAATGCTTTGAGGTCTCTAGAAATCTCTTAAAATCCCTTGAAATCGTTTGAAAACACTTGAAGCTTTTAGAAGTTTTGTAATATCCCGTGAAATATTTTGAAATTGAAAACTTTTACAAAATCGTTTAAATCTCTCCAAATCCCTGGAAATCTTCTTAAATCGATTAAAATTCACAGATAGTCTGTGAAAATCTATAAAATCTTTTACAATTCTTTACAGTACCTAGAAATTATTTGAAATGGCTTTAAACGTTGAAATTAATTAAAACTGTTCAAAGCCAAATATATACTCTGAAATCTTTTATAATTTTATGAAATTTTAGAAATCTTTGAAATTTTAATATCTGGTGTACACTCAAAATTCGAATGATCAACACCTCGACATAAAGAATTGACGGCAACGAATAATTTTTTTTATATAATGAAATTAAGATGTGTTCTCTTATCAAACTAGATAATTTAAGATTTGTATTTGCAAGAACAATGAAATATATCGCTACCATAACGATAACAAAGTAAGTTAACAGTTGTAAATAAATTGAAAGTTAGCAGCAGGTTTCATTTTTTAATTTCCAATGTAATAAATGGAGCAACTTCAAGTCACTCAAAAGACAATCAGGTTCTAGATAACAATATTTCCAAGATATTTGGTAACATCACTTTTTTTAGATTGGAAAAAGGGTAAGTTTTTTAAGAATAGGGGAAAAAAGGGGAAAAGCCAGGAGAATAGGGGAAAGACTGTGGACCCTACGTATTATAAATACTGAAAATGTGCGTACTTCAAAACAAGCAGTTTCTCCGGGAATAATAAACTGAATGTGACCCGAGACTGCATTTTCAGAAACTCCACTCTCAAACCATTTTTGATTGAGTTCATTGCAAGCCCTGTTTATAGCCACGCGGGCTTCAAAATTGTCGACACAACTTAAAACTAAATCTACAGGGCCTCCTGGCAGACTCGATGTGCTGGAAATAAGATATTTAATAATATTGAATAAAATAGATAAGTCAACTTTTTAAGGTACATTTTTTTATTTTATTATTCCTTCAAAGATGGAAATAAGATTAAAATCTACCTTAATGTGTCCTTGAACTGTTCGAAGGAGTCGTTGTGTGTGATGTTGTAGTTGTGAGCCTCTATTTGAACGTCAGGATTGATGAATGTCAAAGTTTTTGCTGCAGCGTCTACTTTGCTTTGATTAACTTGATTAGGTTGAAAGAAGAGTCTATTCATGTTTGCCAATTCCACCTTGTCGTAGTCGAAAAGGACGAGCTGAAAAATAACGTTGAGAAGTGAAATTAACAATTGAAAGGTAAATAATAAATGTGTGTAATTTGAACTCTTTGAATTTTGTGAGGAGTAAAAATTAACTTGGGACCGACCTTTCCTATTCCACATCTTGTAAGCATTTCTGCTGTTACACTTCCAACTCCACCGATACCGACGATTGCGACTGTCATGCTTCGAATTCTTTCATAATTGTCAACAATGCCCATTCGTTGCAATGCCATTAATCGACTGAAAAATATTAATTGTTATAATAACAATAAACAATGTTTTTAAACATTTATTATTTATAATAATTTCTATTATATTTATCTATTTAATCTAATTAAAATAATAAACTACAAATAAATATGAAAAACGAAATATATATCTTCAGTAATTAAAATACCTGTATGGATTTGAAGGATCAACTTCACTTGACATTTTCTCAATTTTTTCTCTGCTGGGCTTCACATCTTTCGATTGAAATTCAGCCAGTTGTTTCTCCAATTCTTTAACACGATTCCGTAATTTTTCTACACTCTCCATTTTTTTATAAGTCTTCTTTTAAAGTTCCGAAAATTGCTTCAACAAAACACTTTCCATATGTCAAAATAAATGACAGATCCGCGGTGATTGTGGCGTTGGACACAGTTGATAAAGAGGTTAGGTAGGTCACATGTGAGCTGTTGCGCTTGCGTTAGATCAGCACGCTGATTAGCCGCAGTTGGCGCGCAATTCAAAATAGGTATTAACAACAATTCTTGTAATTAGAATAAATAATTATTATAAAATGCCAAATAATATATATATATAAATTATAATTATTAAAAAAATGTTTTGTGAAATATCAGTTAAGCTTTGGAATTCAAAGAAAATAAATTGTTTTTTATGAAATATATATGTTATTATTTTGTTTCCTACCTGAAATCAAAAGTTGTTCAATTCGTATATATTCTTGTGCATTTTTTAATAATCATTTATTTCAACAACAAGAATTCTATTTAATACCCATTTTGAATTGCGCGCTAACCGTGGCTAACCAGCGCGCGACATTAACGCAAGCGCAATAGCTCAGGGTGCCCACATTGGCATCACTGGGCCATCACGGGCCATTGACGTGGAAACGGTGGAAACTATCGCCTGGGAAAAAAAAAAAAAACTTGTCCCTACACATATTCTACTCCATAAATCAAATCTATTTACTCATAAAAAATGTATTCAATCCTCAACCTAAATAGTACCAAACAGTTGCATCTTACGCGTTCACCCCATTTTTCGAACCTATTTTAAAGTTAATTGAGGGGTCCAGAAACCCTGGAGATGATAACATAGAATTCCCAAGGACGAAGGGGAACATACGGTTTTTTTTTGTTGGCTTGACAGTTTGCATATCCAACATATCTTTGGTTTGCTCAAGAAACCAGAAGAGAATGTAGTTTTGTTTTCGTAATTGAAGCTCGGAGTAAATCGCAACCGATAAAAGGTCGTCTCAACGAACTGACGAATTGTAACTTTTTATTGCAAATTGCTGTTTATCAGTGCAAGTGGTTCGATATCTGATGACATGTAAAAGATGGGTCATCTGTCACTGTCTTCAGAAAGGATTTGTGAAAATAATGATTAGCATAATGAATGACATCATTATGACGAGAAATCATAGTAATAATTATTATAATAATAGTTCATCGATTATCCAGCATTCGTATTAAATGGAACGCAGTTTGCGTTACGAAAAAAGATAATTTTGTAGACAAAAACATTAGAGTGTACGTCAATCAATATCTGATTAGTATATTATTACACTACGATTTTCTCTCTTCATTATAATGGCTTATCAGCTGGGCGATAATAATGACGTGCTATCACCTGCCATCAATTTCGAAGAACTCCAGACTTACGCGGGTTCCGTAAGAACTCCAGTTCGATACGCGTGATAAAAAAAAGGTAAGTACATTCTCCTGCAGAATTATTTATTTATTCAAAAGAACTACAGAGTCAATATATCAACTTTCAAGGATAAATTAAGTTGCGAGCTTTCAAAGCAGGGGTGTTGGATAGCGACCGAAGTAGTGAGAACTCAACAATCATGGCAAACAAATTGAGAATTTTCTCACTCCTTATGTGGAAGAACTTGATAGTTCGAAAAAGACATTGGAAAATTGGATTGCTAGTACAAATTTGTCTTCCGATTGCTTTGTTTGCACTCACACAATTAACGAGAGATTTGTCAGCAAAAACCCCTGAGCAAATAAACAATGACACTTATTATCCAGTTAAAACGAAGGAGGAACTCGTATATAAAATGCAGAGGAGTGATACACTTTTGTTTTTACCAAAAAATTATTTCACCGAGGATGTGATGGAAAAAACTCGAATGTGTCTCGGACTTAGTGCAGAGCGTAAGTAATTTATTAAAATTAAAACGTCCAGAATTTCTTTATTAAAAGCATGCAAGGTACTAGTGAATCGTATTGATGGTTTGAATTTTATTGTTTACTATTCTTTTTTTCTTAATTTGTATGACTATTTCTTTGAATATTTAAGTAATCGATGATTTTTATTGCGATTGTATTAAAGCCTGTATAGTAACGGAACTGTTTTCCTGTCGTAACAAACGTGGTAAATAACGTCAAATCTTTCTTAAGTTTATTCTAAATTTTAAGCATTCAAAATTTAAGAATTGCTCATTTTATAACTACAAAATTAGACGATTTGAAATTACCAGTTGATAAACTTTTAAGTTTTGCAAATTTTACATCGCATGATTTTAAATAACAGGCCTTCATATTATGTATGAACAATTTTAAACTGAAAGTCTTTCAAGATAGATGTGTGTGTGTGTGTGTGTGTGTGTGT
>JAUMHM010000016.1:31306544-31317290 GCA_032362435.1 Melikaiella ostensackeni | reverse complement strand
TGCGTGTGTATATATGTATATATATACTTATTGTTGTAGCTACAACACATTTTATAGATTGAAACTTTATACCTAGATAATATTAATTAAAATTGAGCAATCGTCAATTATAAGGTTTGAAATTGTAGGATTTCAAGGAAAACATTCAAAATTTCAAATTAAAAGAGAAAAGAAGTTAAAGATGCAACAATTTAAAATAGTTAGGTGTGAAATTTAACACTTTACAGTTTCAACTATTCAAAAATATATTCAAGTAAATAAATTTAAATTTTACGTACACTTCAATTAAAAAATATTTAATATGAAGCTTTAGAAGGTAAATTAATTAAAAATTTGAGGAATTTCAAATTAAAGTTTCAAATTTTAAGCTTTTTGACGAAACAATTTTAAATTGAAAGCATTTCAATGTAAACAATTTTATGTAACAATCCGCCAAAGATGGATCATTTAAAAGTTAATGCCTTTTAAAGTCCTTCCGAAATTAAAATTGATCAGTTTTCAATTAAAAGGATTTAGAATTTAAAGTGACGTTAGTTAAAATTTGAAGGTCTCAACATCGATTTATATAAGATAAAAACTTTAAAAAAGGATGAATTTGTAAATGAGATGTTGAAAATTTATCCGATTTAACTTCAAAACGATTGATATTGAAAATATCAATTTGTAAAAATAAAACGTTTTAAGAATGAATAAATTTAGATGAAAAATTGGTAATTTGTATAGTTTAGATAATTTTTTTAAATGGTTTTAATTTTAAAGCTTAAACAGTAAACGATTTTTCTATTTTGAGGCATTCAGAATGAAACAATTTTAAATTATAAGCTTTGCAGAGTGAACAATTTCAATATTAGACTTTTAAGGCAAAATAATTTTAAACTGAAGATCGTCAAAAATGTTACAGCAATTAATCAATTTAAGGAACTTACAAAAACTTTCAATACTGTTAATGAAGTTTTAAATATTTAATTAGCTTTCTAGCTATTCAATAGTACTTTTAAAGATACTTTTAGGGTATAGCTAGGTGAAAATAAAAAATTTTGAATCATTCGATTTTGAATGAAATAGAAAAAAAGCATTTCAGATCAGCATAAAACATTTTTTTATAACCATAAGTACAATAAGTGCAAAACTAATGATTTGCGAGATGAAGAAATACGCTCTTATTTTATAATAATTGTAATTTTTTTTATTTAATGACAATCTCTTGATATAAACCATTTACGATATTTTATAAGTCAAAATAATAATTATATCTGCTTGTCTAGACTTGAAATATGAAAATTATAATTTTATTATTATTCTTTATAATACAGTTAATTAAACAAAATAATTACCAGAATAAAGTTATTATTTTATTGATTTTTTCGCGCCCTTAGTTCGTACATAATATTTATTTTTGTTGAATAAACACAGTGTCTTAATTATTCTAGTAATACTTATTTTGGTCATATTTTTACATTGGAAGTTCATATTTTTATGTTTATTTATTAAGTTCACGTGTTCAGAAATATTTTTCATATTTCAAAACATTATAATAAAATTAAAATATTACTTTAAGTTTATTAAAAATCATTTTTGAATTAAAAAATAAGGGTAATATCGATTATTTTCCGTTTTGCAACTGACTTCACTCATTGAAAATAACTTTTGTGTTACCACATGACAAGGTTATGCCTTACAAATTTTATCATTTTGAAAAAAATTTGTAATCTGGATTAACCTATAAATAAAGTGTTTGTCAGATATGAAGTACTTTTTGGTATTAATATTTTCTCCATAATTTAACAATTAGATCTTAAACTTTGAAATTTAAAAGATATAACGCCATAAAGTTGAAAAAAGGTAGTCAAGGACACGTTAATGGACAAATTTATTTTGATACGGAGTGAAGTAAAAATAATTGGCACATGGGATATTATTGGAAAAAATATACGCTGAACAAAAACCTTTAATTAAGAAAATAATTTCTCCAAGCGGAAGCGTACAATATTTCAGAGACATGATATTGTCAATTTTTTAAAATTCACCCACCTATTATTAACACAATTAAATGAACTAGAACTAAAAATATTTTGCTCCCTTTAACAGATGTAGTAGGATTTTCTCATGAGGAAGACTTGTTGCAAAAGTATGCCTTGCAAAAGATCATCGATCCTACTGACCTGATTCTAGCCGTCGTTTTTAAAGATCTAAAGGGATTGAACTCAACTTCGAAGCGTCTAGACTATACCATTAAGTCTGATTTGATTCCAAAATTCCCGTTTACATCTCCAGTTGATATGATCAATGGAATCCAAGCTTTCATTGACCTTTATCCATTTGTGCAAGTGCAGATGTGTCTCGGTGAAGCTTTCATAGACATGAAAGCACCAAATTCTTCTTACAAAAGCAAAGTGAGTCGAATCACTTTCAATTCCAAGTAATTTAATTACTTTCCTACAAAATATTAATATTATATATGATTGATGAATTTCAGATCTCGATACAGCAAATGCCTTATCCGCCACACATTAAAGTAGATGATAACGACGAAATGATACGAACGATGTACTCAATGACTGCAGTTATGGCATTTCTAATTCCACTCTGCATAGAAGCGACCTTTGCAGCAAACGAGAAATTCATAGGAGTGAATGTCAGTATGCGTAAAATTCGAATTGATTTAAATTAAATTGATTGCTTAATTTATTTGTACTAAAAAGTTTTTTATTTTAGATCCTAATGTCGTTGAATGGCGTTAAGAATTATCAAAACTTGCTAAGTTGGCTCGTGAGCGGATTGCTGTTCAGTATTCTTTACATCACGCCGCTTTTAATATTATTCAGGAACGCTTTCGTATCGGATGTTGAGGCTTATTTATATTACGGAAACGTCTTCATTGTCGCTATAATGCTCCTTGTTCATGTTACTCATCTAATAGCTTTCGGGATGCATATCGCTTCCTATTTTTCAAAATGTAAGGCTCATTAAAAAAATTCTGCCTTAAGGGTATTGAAAAGGGTCTCAGAAAATAGTGGTGAAAAAATTCCGTGTGGAAACACCCTTATCCTTCTCTGAAAACAGAAAACATGAAAACTTAAATATCTCTGAAAAACTCGAAAAACTATTTTACTGTAATTTGGACCAAGAGCTCCAACACCCTTAATCTTAAAATTTCATCTTAATTTCAAAATTCTATTTTGTACGAGGAAATATTTTTTCCAGCACTCTTCATGATCTCTGGAATTCTGGCATTATATGTCGGGTCATCGGTGTTGCAAAGATTTATCGTGAAGAGTACAGTTTTCACTTTGATACCATACTTGGGAATAATTTTCCCAAATTATCTCGTATTTAGGACCTTTCAGGAAATAAACGTTTATGAGAAAAGATGTATGTATTCAATTCAAAACTGGAAGAGAAAAACAAATCGGGATGCAGGTAGTTAACGAAATTTATTTTCAGTGATTGGAGTTCGATGGAGCAATTTATTCCAGGTTGGGGATGAGGATTACCCAGGTGAAGGAAGTTTGGGGAGTATGTTTTTCTTTTCGATTTTGGGAACTCTGCTTCACTTTTTCCTGACCTTGTACGCATACTCGGTCTTCCCTGGAAAATATGGAGTCGCAAAGAGTCCATTCTACTTTTTACAGGTAGACTTTTAATGTCAAATATAATGAAAAGGGGTTTTTCAATTTGGTCCTAATGAAATTTTGGTTGCTTCAGAGATCGAAAATGAACAGAGTTTCTTCGGAAGAGGAATTGTACGATTATGATTACAAAAATATGGAGGGAAAACCTTTTGAACCGGTGTCTAAAGAGGTTTATACGCCGGGTATTCAGATTCGGAATTTGAAGAAATCGTATGTCACGAATTTTCTGAGTCGTGCCGTAAGTAGTAAACAATTAAATTTATATTCTTGAAATTTGGAATAATTTCAATTCTTTTAATTAAATTTCAGACACACCAGGCGCTTCGTGGAATTTCGATAGACTTTTATAAAGGGCAGATAACAGCATTACTGGGTCACAATGGAGCAGGGAAAACCACAATGATGTCAATTTTAACCGGTGCGTAGAAAACATTTTTATCTTACCAAACTCACTAAGTGAATAACAAATAACTAACTAAACTATCTAATACATTATTTTTTAAGGTTTGCTGAGTCCTACTGAAGGAATGGTTCTAATAAATGGAAAGAAAGCTGGCGATGAAATGGATGAAATTGTAAACGATCTAGGTCTTTGTCCTCAAGAAGATATGCTTTTCCCCGATCTGAATGTCTTCGAACAAATTGAATTTTTCGGCTTGGTGAGAATTTTCATATTTAATTCAGTTCTTGATTTGTTATTTGAAAAATATTTTAATTATTTATGAATTTGTCGTTTTAGTTGAAGAATAAAAACAAAACAAAGGCTCAAGTAAGAAACGACGTTTATCTCCTTCTGAATAATCTAAAATTATCACCAAAAAGAGATGTAATACCAGCCAAACTTTCTGGAGGTCAAAAAAGAAGAGTCTGTCTTGGAATGGCAATAATAGGCGATGCCTCTGTAAGTTTCTTTTCCTCATTATCACTATTTTATTACTTAAAGAAATATTCAACTGTACATGTTTTGATGTATAAAATTAAATTTTCAATCAATTTAAATTCTTCTTTAGACTCTGATATTGGACGAACCCACTTCTGGGATGGATCCTGAGAGCAGAAGAGATACTTGGGACATTTTATTGGTAAGCGGATAACCGAAAAATACTAAACTTTTATCAAAAAATCTTAAAACAAACATTTTATGGAATTACTTGTTTATTGCAGAAAATGCGAGGACAGAAAACAATTCTCATCAGTACACACAACATGGAAGAAGCTGATATTCTAGGAGACAGAACTGCCATCATTCATTTGGGACGATTAAAAAGCTACGGAACTCCCATGTTTCTCAAAAAACTCTACGGTAATAATAAAATACATTTAATCAGTTTTTAAAATATTTCGTTTCTCACTATTTTTTTTTAAATTTAGGTCAAGGAAATATCGAAGTGACGCTATCTACAGAAAAAGGATACGATCTTGATAAAATAAGAAACCAACTAAGTGAAGGAAGCCAATTGATTAATTTGGATGGAGGAAAAATCGTTTTTAGTGTCCCTTACACGACTCAATTACCAGATGATTTGGACAAAATCGAAGAGAAGAAAAAGGATCTTGGTGTGAATGGCATCAGCGTTTCGCTCATAACCCTAGAACAAGTCTTCCTCAAGTAAGCTTTCATAATAAATTGAATCTAATAGCGACTTCTAATGTAACAATTCTTCAACTATTTAAAGAGCAACAAAGGAAGATGAAGACGAGGTTGATTCATGCAGACCAAATATGCAAGAAATACAAAAAGTACAAGGACAAACGCTTCTTCTGCAATCAACAATCGCTCTCTTCTTAAAGAAATTTACATACACTCGAAAGAATTTGCTTACTCTTTTCTTAACTGTAAGTCAAAAACTCTCGGTTAAAATTAATTTTTTTTTATATCAAAATCTATATTTAACTTGATTTTTTTCTAGCTCTTGCTTCCTGTGATAAGCATTCTTTTGATTGCCCTCGATTACAAAGCCGTTCGTGATACGAGTCCCGAGGTCCCCGTCAGACTCGACAAATACAGATCTGCAGAGGCATTTTATTCCTCGAATGATGATAGCTTTGGAAATTTGTATAAAAGTGTTGTCGAGAATTTTAATGGCGTGGCAATAAATGTGGGAGCAAATAACATTTCCACAGGTAAATTTTTCTACAGTTGAAATCAAAGTTATAACATATTTGAATCACATTTTTATCTAATTTTTTAGCAATGCTTGATCTTGCGAAAAAGGACTTGGCGAGTTTCCGGAACAATCTAATCACTGCAGCTTCTTTGGAAGTTGACGAATCAAAAACAGTTCATGTCAATGCTTTTTACTCTGAAACAGCTTCTTTCAGCATTCCGATTTCGATTAACATTATTATGAACACTTTGATTAAAGCGATAGCTGGCGAAGAATATGAAATTTATTTGTCAAGTCAAAAGTTTCCAAGCGCCTTCAAAAGCAAAGAGATTGCCGAATCTCAAGACGACACTTTTGGCAGAGTTTTGCTTTTGATTGTCTTTTTGTATCCGACTATCGCATTGTACGTTATTCATCCTCTGAGGGAATCTTCTTCTGGAATAAAGCAACTTCAGAGAATGACGGGAGTTCCGAGCTGGATATACTGGGGAACTTTCTTCCTCTTTGATTTCTATATTTACATTATCTCGATGATCTTCATTCTTGTTGGATTTTATACCGTCGATTCCGTTCTAGATATTCGAATGTTCCGTGGAACTGAACTCGGTAAGAAATTAGAGATCTAGAAATTAAAACTTTGAAATTAGAATCCTGAATCTAATTGAAGTTGTGATTTTTTAGGTGTTATGACATTGTTACTTCTACTATTTGCTATGAACACATTGCCAGTTGTCTACATATTCAGTTTCCTGAAGAAGTCAACGAGCACTGTTATAACTATGTTGAGTCTTTTGCCTCTTGGAGCCAGTGAGTAATTTCGAAATTAAAAACTGAAGTCTCTGAATCTCTGTATTTTAAAATGTACTGTATGATTCGCGGGCGAGAAGTTTATTCACTGAAAATATTCCAGGATGGCCACTCGAAGTCTAAAAAAAAATGTGTAGTCATTTCTCGAATTTTTGTTGGTTTGCAAAAATGTATCCCGTTCGTAAAAATTAATGAATGTAAACTTTCAAACCTGAAGAAAGTTTATAAAGTATTCAAATGTAAACCAAAAAGTAAATCAGAACTCTTCTGGATTCAAAGCATCTAAAATGAAAAATTACAACCTTTAAAACGTTTTAATTTTAAATTCACAATTTATTACCAGTTGGAAGCTTTCTAATTTGAATACTTTTTATTCTAAGGGCTTTTAAATTATACACTTTTTATATAAAAAAAAATTATTCAAAATTGTAACAATTTCAAAGGTAAGTCTTGAAAATTAAAAAATTTTATTTCGAAACTATACAAAATTAGAAATCTATCAAAAACTGAATAATTTTTATCTAGAAGCTTTCAATATTTAAAAAATTTACTCATCAGTATGCAAAACTGAATTTATTTTTAATTAAAATATCCCCAACCCTAAAAATTGAATAATTTTGAATTTCAAGTTTTTGAGATTGTACAATATCAGATCAGAAGCCTGCTTCACATTGTGTAATTTAAAATTGGGAACCTGGAAAACTGAGTAATTTCAAATTTAATGCTTGCAAACAAATATTTTCAAATTTGAGCTTTCAAAACTGAACAATTTCAATTCTGAGGCCTCGAAAATTAGACTGTTTTAGAATTGCGCACTCAGAACTTTCAAATTGGAATCGTAGAAAGGACCCCACACTAAACAAATCGATTGTATTTTTTTTTTATTTAAAAATTTGTTAAAAATTGCAAAATGAGACATTTGCTTTGGTTTCAATGAACAAAGAATCTCAAACTGGTAGAAAAAGTCGTGAAACAAAAACACGTGAAAAGCGAGTGGAAACATAGGAGGTTAAATGTGGAAGGAATGAATGAATCTATTGAAAATTATTATTTTTAATTAATAATTATTTAATTAATTTAAGAATATTGACAAAAAATTATGTGTTTCAGTTGCAATGGAATTGATTCTCGTCGTCTTGATGCAAAACATAACCGACAATAAAATCGTTGACATTATCAGAGGGATTCAGAAACAGGTTTTTCTGCTAATACCTTATATAAGTTTTTTCCATGGCCAATTCAGTTTTTTCGAGACTGCAGGCAAAAATGCTGTATGTCGACGAATGTCTAAGCATCTTTTAGATATTGCTTGTCTGGCTAACAACCGTTGCTGCGGTAAGAAAAATAATTTTGATTATTTCATTGCATTTCACAATTTTATTTTAATGTAATTTAATCGAATTTCAGGTCTCAACTGCGTTGATGGAACATGTGAAAACTCTCTCCCCTACTTCGGTAACTTCAAAGGAGACGTAAACCTCGAAGAAAGTGTTTTATACTTGAGCCTCACACCTCTGATATTTTTTGCGATCCTTGGATTACTCGAGCATAAAATAATACCTTTCTTGCTTATGAGAATGCAGAAAAATGAGCCAAAGTATAGCGCAGAAGATATGGATGATCAAGTGAAGAAAGAGAAATTCTCTGTGGCGTTTGAACTCAGTAAATTGAAAACGCAGAGTAAGTTTGTTCAGCAAATTTTGTAAAGTGTGACAATATTGTCTAATTTGTAAAGAAGGGTGTGTGATGAAATAATATCTATTATTCACTCTTGTAGGTGATCCTGCAAAGATGCAAGGCAGCAGGGAAAAGATGAACGAGAGCAACATGGTGGCAAATTCCGAAGTAGATACTGACACTATTTATTTGGTTTACGAACTCAGCAAATCTTACGGACCTTTAGCTGCTGTTAAAGAAATTAGCTTTTCGGTCAAAAAGAGTGAATGCTTTGGTTTACTGGGAGTAAATGGTGCGGGAAAAAGCACCACTTTTAGAATGCTAACCGGAGAGGAATTTCCTAATAGTGGTGTCATGTTTTTGGGCGGAAAGGAAATTTATACAAACAGAAACGAAGTAGGTCTAAATTTCATTTTCTTTAAGTTGTGAAATTTGGATTTTTATTTAAAAGTCTTTGATTGTAATTAAACCAAATTGTTATTGCAGTACTTGAGTCAGATGGGATATTGCCCTCAAAATTCGGCATTGATCACTTCGCTGAATGCCAGAGATCATTTAAGATTATTTGCACTTCTTCGAGGCGTTCCTAGGAACCAAGTAGATTCAGAAGTTGAGATATGGGTCAACAGATTAAGTAAGATCTAATATGAAATCAAAGTGAAAGTCAGCTTGATTTTTTTGTGGTTTAATCTGGGTTTTGATGAATGTTTCCTTTTAGATTTGAATCTATGTGCGTCCCAACCAAGTGGGGCTTACAGCGGAGGAAATAAAAGGCGTCTTAATATTGCGATTGCCCTGATTGGTAATCCTAATCTCGTTTTATTGGATGAGCCAACGACAGGCGTCGATCCTGCAGCTCGCAGGTCTCTTTGGCATGTGATTAAATCTTGCCAGTTGGCAGGACAATCCATTATACTTACATCCCATAGGTAAGTTCAAAATTAAACTTATAATTCAAAAAAATCATTGGACTGTTAAGAGGCTGTTCAAGTATTACGTCACATGTATAGAGGGTTGAGGAGGTTCAGCTGTAGTGTGGCGCCCATGATAAAGTTACGTGCACTTACTATAGAAAACGCGCGACGGTGGGTTGGAGGGGGGAAAATTGTCCTAAAAAAGCTTGACGTAATACTTGAACGGCTTCTCATGTAAATTTAAGATCATTATTTTAAAGGTCAAGTTAAAGTTCCAAGGATCGGATGATCTCAAAGCTAGAAATAAATACAGTTAGATTCAACTAGAGAATAAGAAAGTTCGGTTCATTGAGTTCAGTTAAGCTTTAACAAAAGAAACACAACTAATGAAATACTCGGAACGGGTTTATAATTTTCTTGATTGACCGCTTGATAAAAGGATTCCCTAGAATCGCTGAACAATTTGCTAGGAACATTTATAAACTAACGAGAAATTAATTTGTAGCCTTTAACAGGATAATTTTCAATTTTAACGTTAAAAATTAAATAATTTAAGTTTATGATACTATTTTTCTTTAGCATGGAAGAATGCGAAGCTCTGTGTAATCGACTAGTCATTATGGTAAGAGGGCAGTTGGTTTGCATCGGCCCAAGTCAACAATTGAAGCAACGTTTCGGTGCTGGTTACGACATAAACGTAAAATTAAATCCAGAAAGATCCGAAAGTGATGTAGAAAATATCAAAAAGGACCTTGAAAATTCTCTAGATTGCGAACTTCGGGATGAGCATATAGTAAATATCAGTACATATTTGATAATAAAATAATTGGACTTCTTCAAATCATAACCTCACATTTTAAAATCCCTGGGATTTATTAAATAAATATTAAAATAAATAAAATTAAATAAATTAATTTAATCTTACTTTTTTCAGGGTTACATGACATATCACGTTACTAATTCCAAAACGACGTGGAAGAAAATGTACGGCGTGATGAACATTTTAAGAGAGAAGTACAGTTGTATCGAAGACTTTACAGTATTATCAGCAACATTGGAACAATTATTCTTGCAGTTTGCCAGGGCGGGTGTAAATAACAGTATTATTGTTTGATTTGCCAATTGCCGGTTACCAAATTAAATATCTCTAATGGTAACCAATGGGTGCAACGAGAAATTTACATTTCGTCACTTATAGAGATCATATTTTTATTTTCATATTGGGGCCCTGAATATTTATTTTTTGTGTGAGTTTTATTTTTGTTTCGATCTTGAAAAGAATCGGGATAAATTAATATAAGTGTTAAAAAAAGAGTTTTAATTTATAGGCTTGAAATTTGGTGAAAGCTAGTGAAAGAGATAACATAGGCACACAAAAAAGAAAAAATTGTATGTCCGTTGAACCAGGCCACCATATCTGTATGTTTTTGGGGTTGCTGAATCCGAATCTGGTGTCAGATTTACTTCTGCACGTCAGATTTTTGATAAAATTAGCCTTTTTGGCCATTTTTTAAAAACAACATAAGGTGCGAACCTGACACTCTAGACATTTCTAGCTGGGCTCAAATTGAAGGTTGAACCATGTTTTTGCTGCGCGCGCGCTCGCTC
>JAUMHM010000016.1:31278325-31306444 GCA_032362435.1 Melikaiella ostensackeni | reverse complement strand
CCATGTCATCCGGATGGTAAAAAGTGGTGAGCGAGCGCGCGCGCAGCAAAAAGCTGTTACCGCTCAAGGTAGGCAACGAAAATAATTTTTTTAATATAATCATCTTAAAGTACAGGGTTTAACCTTTAATTTGACACCCGCTAGAAGTTTCTAGAGCGTCAGGTTCGCACCCTATGTTGTTTTAAAAAAATGGCCAAAAAGGCTAATTTTCTCAAAAACCTGACGTGGCGAAGTAAATTTGACACCAGATTCAGATTCAGCAACCCCAAAAACATGTAGGTATGGTGGTCTGGTATGGACTTGCAATGTTTTCTTTTTTGTCTACCTGTGTAATCTATCAATCGCTTTATAGATACGTATTTTGAAATTACGTAATTGAGGAAAAATGCCCATTCCCGTTGCAAAATACCTGAGAATACAGAATTTTTAAATGTGCTTTAAACAGGGGTCTTATTTAAAAAATAAAAAGAAAGGGAATAAATACACTACCGAGAGATGAGAAAAATCGTCTGAGAAAACGTATTTTAAACATGTGGACTGTTTTTTGTCAATATAAAATACTCTCACTTTTTCGATAGCGATATAAACAATATTACGAGTTGAAAAAATTGAAACTACAGCGGATATTCATAAACTGCATGTCAGTATTACTTTTTTCACCCCTCACTATTTTTCCCTAACGAGTTCCTATGGCAATATGTAATTTCACCACCCCCTTTCCCTCATAACAGCGTGACGTAGTTTATGAATGGCCTCTAAATATATTAAATAATTTCAAATACTGAGACTGGAAAAGCAGATCCATAGTCTAATACTTTATAGAAAATAATTTACAAATACTAAGGTTTTAAAATAATACAGGTAGGGACTTTAACTTTGAAAGGGAGATTAGGTTGTATCTTTATCTTAAAAGAAGATATAAATTTTTTTGTATCTACTTCCCTCTGTTGAAAAATAGATGTTTCTGCCACGACTACAAATCAAAAATAGTTTGATTTATTGCCATTGCGAAATTAAAGTAATTGCTTTAGTTTTGTATTTGAATTATTATTTAAGAAAATATTCTGCCTTTATTTTTTAAGATTGATTTAAGATTTGATTTGATTTAAGATTGATTGAACTATAAAAGGGATTGTTTGAAAATTAAAAAGTTTGTTGTGATTTTGGACATTTTTTACTTCGTTTTATAAACGTTTTGTAAATTTTTGCACTACTGTAAAAGAGTAAACGTTAATTTTTAGAGAAATTACTTCATTTTATAAATTGTTATAATTTAAATAACGAAGGTACTGTGAGAATATTGCTTTCGATTTTTCACTGGAATTTAAAGTGTGAAGTGGCATTTGAAGTGGTTTGCATAGAAAAGAATTAATTAGTGAAAGCACGACATTGTAATCTTAAACCCCATGTTTTGATAAACTGCGAATAAATATGTAATATTGTAGCAAGTTTTTTATATTATAGTACGTAATATATCAATATTTTACATATTGTATTACAACGATTATAGCAACATTATATATTTTTGCGTTTTAATTCATAGGAGTTTATTTAATCTATTCCCAAATAATTTAGAGACTTGCGAGCGATATTCAAAGTTCCGAAAATCATTTAATTTAAAAAATTGTAAGTAGAAATTTTGAATACTTTAATTACACAATGTCTAATATTGAATCATACTACATACCAATTTTGAAATTTTACCTTCAGTTTGAAAAAGAAAAAGGTGAAGACATAAAAATATGTACTAAAAAAATAAAGAAAGAGACATCTTGATTTTAAAAACTTCAAGGAAGACAGGAGTCATTAGAATGTTGACAAAACATAACACAAAAATCAAGCAAAAAAGGTCGCCAAGCGACTTCAAAGAAGGGTTTTACAGTCTACAGGTTTCTAGAGTTATTGATATGAAATGTTTATATAAATTTCTTCATTTTTCTTAGTAACATATTTGGATTTTTATCGCAATTCTACATGCCAATAGCTTCAATTTGAGCCATTTTCCGAGGGAAATCGGACTGAAAGAAAAGGTTCCAGCATAGGGGTCTGAAAACCCAAATTTCCTCATTTTTAACCACTGATTTTAAAAAAAAAAGGAGAATATAATATATAGCAAACTTGATTCTTTAACGCAATTCTACATACCAAGAGCTTCAATTTGAGCCGTCCCCTAGAAAAATTGGACTAGAAGAAAAGCTTCCAGCATAGGGGTTTAAAGAGACAAATTTCCATTTTAGTTTTTAGTTTTTAACCACTGATAAAAGAAAACCATAATATAGATAAGCAGATGTACAATTTTTCCTCGATTACACCACGGCTGGTTAACATCCATGCCAAATTTCAACCCTATAGCACAAATATCTAACGACGAACGGACATCCGACTGTCGTTATAAGGGTTTCCTGCGTAGCCTACGAAACCTTAAAAATGTATAAAAATACTCATTACTCATATCTTTCAGTTGATTTCGAAATAATAAACAGTCAAAGATTAAAACAGATTTCTGGTCAACATAGATGTTATCCTTGAACAGCAGTTACATGCAGACTAATTTTACCGAATTATTTCTTTCCGTTTTTTCATTTTTGGTGTATATCCACTGCACTTGCTTCTATAATTCAAAAATTATTTTAATTTACAGTTCCGGGAGCGTTCATTCACAACTAAATCCTGTAGAATATATTTCACGTAGAGTATATTTACCATACAAAGAAAAATGAAATTTGACATTCCAAAAGGACTCCGAAAATTCGAGCTCAAATAGAATTCGAGCAATTGTGCAAAAAAAAATCGTCAACGTGTTCACGAATCCCAAAAACCAAACGGTGAATTTCCTTCAGTAGCTATTTATTAATGCGTTCTTCATAATTTATACATTTAGTCTCTTTTGAGTCACTGCATTTTTTTATTTACAGGAAAATTTATAAAATAGCATATAATTTAAATTTTGTCTGCTTTAAGCCACTACATTTTTTTATTCACATGAAAATTTATGAAACAGTATACATGTAATTTAAATTTGATGTATCCCCATACAATATCTTCGCTCAAAATTTTGATATAATAGAAAGTGCAGCATTCATTTTACGAGACTTTAATTCTTTCGTGTTTTCTTTTAATGCTCTGAACCATTTGTGTTTGAAAATTCTTGAATTTCTGATTCAAGTGTGCATTCTAATAAAATTAAAAGACACGTTATAGTAAAGTAAGGTTTAATTAATAATTTTTTTATTTTAATTAAGAATAATTTTGTAATTATTGTTGCATAGCTATCTGATTTTCAAATCAAACAAGAGTCTAATTCAAATGAATTTTCAGAGTGACGTAAAAATATTGTCTAATATCTCGGAACTTGGATTATACACATTTTGATTAAATAGACATATGTGTATTTTTATATTTACCATCCATAAAACGTGTAAAACTAGTAGCTGTCCTGCAAAGGTTTCTTCTATTTGAAACCACCAATAAAGTAATTTTAATAATTTCAACCTTAGTTTACAAAAAAAAATTTCCCAACACAAGAATGTTTGAATCCCAAGAATAATTTGAAAATAGAAAAAGATCTTAATTTTATTTATTGGATAATAATTAATTTTCTCCAATATTAATTTATCAGTATTAATTCTACACTTATAAGTCGTGTAGAAGTTATTAAAATTAATTCTTTCTTGTATTATCAATACAATAAAGTCTATGTACACAATTTACAAAGTGGTTTAGTAAACTCTCGATTGGAGAATTGATTTCTGCAGTAGAGATGAGAAGGTCGAATTTACTACTTGGCACAATTTCTCAGCAGATTTGTCCCCTAAAGCAGCTTGAGCAGAACTGACTCTTCCGAGTTGAAGAAGCAACCCCGTAGTGTCTTCTGCCAATGGAGGAAAAGCTAAACAAATCCTTGTCAGTGCTGATAAAACCGGCATGAAGAGAATAACTCTATCTTTGGCGGGTAAAACTCCGAGTAAAGTTATTAGGGTATTGATAGCCAACCGCGAAACACTCAGAGCTTTTGGAAGTGCATATTGAACTGCCAAGTGCGATGCCAAATCGACGGCAAATACTTGTTTTTCTGGTTCTGGTTGCGAAAGTAATTCAGGAATCCAGTCTAGACAAATATGCATTGATGGTATTCCCGAAACTGTTATTGGTAGGAGTTCCCTTGGATATCCCTAGAATAAAGAAATTCTTTGTTAGACTTGTCCAAGCGTTTATATTATATTTTAAGACTAACCTGGAAGTGAACTAGTTTCGCCAAAGAGGGATCAGCGATAAAAATCTGATGCAAATAAGAGCAAACAACGCTTCTTATTTCTCTGAGAGACCACATTTGTCCAGGAACGGTTTTATCTTCTTCTGTTTCCAAACAAGCCTCTAAAAGAATTTGAACAGCTGCACTTTCTTGCGCACCTACCAAAGCAGTTCTGAGATCTTCTCTTTCGACTTCACTTGTCAATTGACCTGTTTTTTCTGTTAGGGGCCTGTCTTGCATGTGTCTTGATAGTTGAGACTTTGAAGCTGCTAAGGTCGCTTGCAGGATCCTGGAAATGGATATAAATAAAATAAATTTTGAATACAAGTGAAAGGTAAGTTCATAAGTTTGCAATTTTGTGACTGCTTTGAAGTAAACTCACCGAAGAATTACTGTCAAGACGGGAGCACATCGAAAAACTCTAATATCGCATCGCAATACTTGTAGCGGATCTAGGACAATGTTTTCTTGAGTTAGGAAGACGTTCTTAACTGTCGAGTTTTCTATCAATAAAGCATTTATTGACAAAACCCATAGACATCTTGGTAATACGGTATTCAGTCTCAGCCATACTTGTTTGTACAATTCTGAAAAAATACAAGACTTGTACTGCTCAAGTCATTTAATTTTATAATTATTGTCACTCAAGAAAAAGCTTTAGAATTCTATTTACCTTGAATATACCTAGGAACATTCTCATCCAGGATCGTCTTGAAATAATGAATAATAATTTCCGCATGTGGCCAAATATCCGAAGGTTTCATGGACAACAGATGCCTCAATAATCTTCCAGTTCTCGAAGCACAAGTCCTTATATGACCAAAAGCTTCAATAATAGAAGCATCATTAATCGCAACCTTTTCCTGATTCGCCGTCGCCGAATCAATATTAATCACCTCATCATCGAGCCAGTCGTCCACTAAAGATAAATGTGGAAAATGCATCGCCAGTAATCTCAAAAGGGGAGAAAACAAACCAGCATAACTCATCTGATCCCTCTGCACTTGTTGCAAAAGATACTTTATCGGCAACTCTGAAAGAAAATCAGTCGAATACGACTTTACCTTTTTTCCCTGAGAAATAAAATGATGCATATTCGACAGCCTCACATCTTCGTAGAGCAACAAATAATACAAAAAGAGTAGTTGTGATGTTAAAGAAGGCTGCGAGGTATCCACATCCATATAATCAGTTTCCATTTCCACCATGCTCATTACGCTTTTCTTCGCATCAAAATTCGCTCCAAAGACGCTATTCTGAAAAACCTTCCGGATTTCGTCTTCGGTAATTGGTTTATTCGTATGCTCCGAGGTTTTATTATTCGTTACCAAAATCGAATTTACATAAACCTCCACCAGAGCAGGCAAGACCGGGTGCAAAGGTGGAACACTGTCGCAGATTTGTCTATAAATCCAATTTTTAATTGGCACCTTGTGTTTCGCAAATGCTCGGGATTTCAACAACTGATGGATACAATGAACTGGTAGAAATCCAGGAATATTCGCATTGAGATTCGCAGTGACGGGTACCTTGACAGCATGAGCAGTTACGACCTGTTCAGTAAAAATCTCCAGCATGAAAATCTGCTTCATCCTCGTCAGATTATTCGGTCTGATTGGAATCTTCATTCCCAGAGTCGCGCAAACTAGTTCGCAAATCGCTGACAGTTGATTGCTATGAAAATGAATAGCCATCAGCAAAAGCATTTCTCCAAAGCTTGCAGAAACTCCACTTGCACTTTCGAAATAAGCTTCCTCTCGAACCAACCACTGAACCCATTCAATGCTCTTCTTTTCCAAATTTGGGTGACCAATCAGTGAAGGGCAAGCGATGAGCATACACAGTCCCAATGAAACAAATCTGACTCCTGCTGGTGAAGGTGGAGGATGTGAAGTTAACAATTTCACAATCATAGAAACTTCATCATCCTGAAATTTTATTCCACCTATTCCTCTTAAAGCGCAGTAAAGTCTTAAAAGTGCGCTGGCTTGCACAACATGAGATTCAGCCAACTGACAATCTGAACTGTGTGAAACGATATTTTGTAGTCTTCTCAATAATTCCTCCCTTAAAGATTGCAAAGCTGTGTGTGATTCTCCTTTTCTTTTCTGGCCATTTCTGATAAACATGGCGATCCAGTTTCTAACTTGCTGATCGTTTCCGAGAAGTAAACCGGAAACGAAAGCAACCATGTCACTTTGGAAAGGAGAATTACTTATAGATTCGTTTTCAAGACTAAGAGTGATTGCGAGGGCTGGCATTCTACAGAGTTCGACACATTTTGCGCGGACGGCGAGAGCTTGACTTGGATTCATTCTGCAAAGCATCGTTAGGGCTTTAGTTCTGATACTTCCGAGATTGGATTCCTCTTGTCGTTCGCCATTGGCAATTAGGAAGGTGCACACTTCGGTGAAGCTGTCGGGACTGTTGGCTACGACCCAGCAAATTATTTCGGGGCCATGTTTCACGTGGAGGAGAGTTTCACAGATTTCGGGAATGGAAAGGAGCTCTGGAAGTTCGGCGAGGGCGATGCAGATGACGTAGGTGATTTCTTCCATGTAAACGGCGTTGTCGAAGAGGTCGGAATGTTTGACTTGGAAGTCCTGACTCTTTTGTTGTTCGCGGATTTGGGAGGCGATGAAGAGAATTTCGCTGAGGACGAGGCGAATTCGACGAGATGCCTCGCTTCGCTCGAATTCTAGAGCAAGACCACTTTGGAGAGATTGGGCGAGGACACTGTCAGTTTGGGTGTTTCCCATTTTTTGCCTTGGGAAAAACAAGATTTTTTAATTTTTGATGCGTTTTAATAATTTTGAAAAACTTTAAATAATAATTACTTTTTATTCAAAGTTTTACACTTTTATCTTGAATTGTTTTCAAGGCGGGATATTTAAAATTGATATCTGTATGAATTAATAAATTTTAATCAAGGTCGTCCTTAATCTTAAAAATCGAAAGATTTGAAATTATTAAGTTTAGGTGTTCAAAATCTGCAGCCCCAAGAAATAATTTTAAATTGTAGAACATTCAAACTGTTTAAAAATAATTTTCAAGTCTTCTTGCTTATAACTTGAATAATGATTTCACAAAATTTTTCCTGAGATAATTTGTTCTTCCAATTAATTTAAAACGATCCACTGTAGGACAAAACTGGATTTTTTGGACATATCAGTCTACAGATCAAGAAAAGTGAAAAAAGGTATTTTTAACAAAATCCTTTTTTAACTTGAAAAAAATAATTTGTATAGACCTAGAATCGATCAAAATGAATGCATATGCACTAAAGGAACATAAATAATCAAATTTATAATTAACTTGATTGTTATAAACAAATTTTATATATAATTACACAAATCTGAGATTTTTGTACAAAAAACAAATTTTTCTCGACTATACACTGGAATCCCGATTTATTTGCCCACGGTTTATTGTCTTCCTAAAATGTCTCCCGGCTCGCACTCTTGGGTGAGGGGTCGAAGACACCGAGAGAGGATTGCCGCCGGCTTCGCATTCGTAAGTGGAGAGGTCCAAGGGGCCGAGAGAGAGGCGCGCGAGTTCAGTGGACTGACTCCCCCTGACTGTTTACATCGTAGAAATTCTTGGAAGAGCCTCATGGTCATAGCAGGCAATGCCCGAGACTCAAACTGAATCAAGGTTCCAGTATATTCCAAAAATGATAATTTGAACAAAAATTATTTGTTCAGATTCAAAAAAAAATTAGCGCAATATGATGGCGATAATTTGGTTCGATTATGTAGCAATTTACCTTCAAAATGAACCAAAGAACATTAAAAAATGTTTTTTATTTCAGATGTTATTCAAAATTTGAGGCTCATCTATAAAGAAACCTATTTAGTGGAGAGTCGGGTGAAACCAGGTACTTTTTCGTATTGAGCTTCGTACGCGAAATCAAAAAGCAAAATAAAATGATACTGACTATCAGTCATCTTCTTTGAACCTTAAGCTATGAAAGAATGGTGATGGTGTATGACAAAAATTATTTGGTTAGGAGGAATAATATTGTTTTTGGAAGACTGCAAAGTACATTTGCGACAAGTCACTTTCACGGCAAGTCACATTCGCGGTAAGGTACAGCGGCAGCGAGTCGCATTGGTGGCAAGTTGCATTCGCGACATCTCTCATTTGGGAAAATTTTAAGTCCAGAAAACGTTGTTAGAATTTCGGAAAGTCATATTTGCGGTAAATTACATTGGCAGCAAGTCACATTCACGGCAAGTCACATTGGCGGCAAGTTACATTCACTGCAAGTCACATTTGCTGCAAGTCAAATTCGCGGCATCTCTCATTCAGGAAAATTTTAAGTCCAGAAAAACTTGGCAGAATTGCGACAAGTCACAATTGCAACAAGTCACTTTTAGGGCAAGTCACATTCGCGGTAAGGTACATTGACAGCGAGTCGCATTGGCGGCAAGTCTTATTCGCGGCATCTCTCATTCGGGGAAATTTTAAGTTCAAAAAAACTTGGCAGAGTTGTGGCAATTCACATCGGTGGCAAGTCACATTCACGGTAAGTTACATTTGCGACAAGTCATATTGGCGGCAAGACACATTCACGGTAAGTCACGTTGGCAGCAAGTCGCATTCGCGACAAGGTACATTGGCGGCAAGTCACATTGACATCGAGTCAAATTTGTGGCAAGTCACGTTACGGCATTTCTCTTTCGGAAAAATTTGAGGCCGATAAAAAATTATCAGAAACTAGTGGTTTGACGAAAAATATTTTTGCAACCAATCACAACGGTGTCTTCCCGCCCCACCGGTCGTTGGAGGGGGTAAGAGTGTGGAATACATTATTTATGTGACTGATCACAGGCATGTCTTCGCGAACTTTTGTCAATTTTTTCTGGACATCAAATTTTTCCAAATGAGAGATGCCGCAATGTGACTTGCCGCGAGTGTGACTTGGCAAGTGTACAAATTAATGTACAAATATAACTTGACGCTAATGTGACTTGCCGCAAATGTGACTTGCCGCAAGTGTGACTCTTCACCGATTTTACTTGCCGTAAATGTGACTCACTGCTAATGTGATTTACTGTAAATGTGACTTACCGCCAATGTGACTTACCGCATTATTGCCCATTTTTTTGGACTTTAAATTTTTCCAAATGAGAAATGCCACAATGTGACTCGCCGCAAATGTGACTTGCCGCCAATGTGACTTGCCGCAATATGACCTTCCGGGGATTGTCATGAACCAACCTAACTGACATCATTTTCTCTTAATTTCAGGTTCACTAAAAACAACTGTCAGTGCCATTTTTTTGTGTTCTGACAGTGCGTAGAAGCCAAATAAAAAAAGTTGCCATTAGAAAGCCTTAAAACACCGTGCAGTTATAAATTGTTTGATTTATTTCATTAAAAAGTACAAAAAGTTATTGAATTTTATTCGAAGAAATAATCTCTAGCAATAAACATTCCCCCCCCCCCCGCAGCTTTCTTGTACCCCATTTTGTGGTCCGTTTATGCTGTCGGAACACCAACTCTGCCTTTCAGTCTTTCTCTTGCATTTTCGTGCCATTTTCACATCTAAAAAAAGGAAAATTTCAGACCAATAAAAAAAAACATCCGCTCGTTATGTGGCAAAAACTTCATAATACCAAAAAAACAGTTGAAATACTTTTTTGGAATCGTAAAAGTAACTTGATATTATAAAATAAAATGTATTTCTATTGGTTTTTTGCTATTTATTTTTCATGTGTGTTTATTTATTGATCTGTCTGCTCATATATTGTAGAACCATAAACTGTTCTTTCATTAGTTTAAGCTTTCTTCCGATTTCACGAAACGTGGGGTAAGACCGAGTAGTACCCGGTCTTTCCCTCTTTTCAGGTACCCGGGTTTGCCCGCACAAGTGCAGAATAATCAAACATGGAGGCTGGAAGTTGTTTCTCACAAAGCGAAGTTCGATATTGTTGCAAAAGCCTCTCCAATACTTACGAAATGAAATGTACTACTTACCAAAACAGGTGCTGCAGGTTTAATGGGTCCACGATGACCTGAATCTGGATACAAAATCGAAAAATGAAACTCCGAAATCTTGAAACTTGTCTTCACGGCAAAAAACACATGTACTGTATCCACATTGGAATAGTCATGGCGTCAGTATACAAGAAATATGTCGAGTTGGCTTCAGGAGACAGGAGACAGGAGACCCTGAGAAACGACGAGTACCTGGTTTGACTCGCGACCCGACTCTCCCTTAGTTGCCAAATTTTTAACTCGCATATAATTAATATTAAGAGAACTAGAGCAGTATCGAAAAACAGGTGGCCTCATACGCGTGAACGGTATTGTACATTTCTTCGTACATATTCAATATAATGATTTCTTTGATTTGATTTAGTTTTGCCGTCGAGCGAGAAATGCCGAGGAACGAGATGAGACGAGAATGGGACATACCTCCTGCCACGATATTTCTCGTCTCGTTTTGTCTCGCATCAGTTTGTCTCGTCTCGTTTTGTCTCGTCTCGTCTCGTTCTTTCCTCCCTTATTCTCGTCTCGGTTTTTCCAGTATTTCTTGGCAGATGTTGACCAAACTACTCAGGACCAGTCAAGATGCTGCAGACTAACAGAAGAGGCATATTCTGACAAAAGATCCGTCGTCATTGACCATTTTTTTCCTGATATTTCGAGTATTAAAAATTGAACAATGATTGATTTAATAAGACGGTTCTAAATCTGTTCAAAATGAAAAAATTTGCAGGTTTTGCCGTTGAAAATTGAACTGTTTCAATTCGAAAGGATTAGTAGTTATGCAAACGTAAGCGTTCGAATGAAACTTCATTAACTGTTTTCAATTTCAAAATAATTTCAAATTAATAGATTGATAATTAAACAATTTTATTCAAGTTGAAATTTTTTAGTTGAAAAAACAACCTTTTAATATTTAGCAATATTTGACTGTTTATTTGAAAGAAATTTATAAAACAAATATTCCAAACTAAACAATTTGAAACTGAATTATTTGAAATAGAAAGTCTTGAAAAGTTAAAATTTTTAATTTTTCCATTTAAATTTTTTTTTAATTTTCAAGTGAAAGTGCTAAAATTTGAAGTTTAAATAACAATTGACGAATTAATTATTTGAAACCACTTGAAATTGAAATAATTCAACTTCTCATTTAAAAAGCTTACAGTTAAAAAAAACTTAATCATTCAATTTTCAATGTTTCTAACTTGAAATTGCTTGAAATTGTATAATTTTGAACATTTCAGGGATCCGACCGAAAATTTCGTTCCATTCCGTTACTGCCAAGCAAACAGAACAATTTTAATCCAATCATCAATGTAATGTCAGATATTATCTATAATTTCATCCAAATCTAGAGATAGCAGATCGAAGTTTAGTAAAAATCATTTTTTTCTATCAATAACGGAATGGAACGAAAGTTTCTTTCGGACCTCTGGAACATTTACAAATTCATTGATTCATTCTTCAATATAAATCGTTGAAAGAGATAGTGTGGATTTATATTTTCAACCAGGAATCTTTGAAATTTTCAATTGCTAAAGATTAAAAATTTTTTATTTTGCCGTTTAAATTTGAACCATATGTAATAGTGAAAGGTATTTTACGTATGAATCTACATCAAGTAGGTATGCACTTATTATAATTTATAAAAATACAGAGCAATCGGTTTTTTAACGGTCCCGATAAATATTTTTTATTTCCCAACAACAGAAATTAGACACCACATAATCTAAAAATCCTATTTTAAAATACACTCTACTCGGAATTAGAGTCGCCTGGAATTATGCCGTTTCTCGAATTTCCACCAGCTCGCATTCGTAGATGAGGGGGTGCAAGAAGCCGAGAGTGAGATCGAGTGAGCGAAGCGGAGTCAACCACTTTTGTAGCACAAAGTGGGCAGCTCGAACACTCGCTTGTGAATTTCGTCATACCCGAAACGCGACATAAATCCAGAGTTAAGTGTATATTTAAAATTAGGTCAATGTTAAATTGATAAAACTCCAAATGATTTTAAAATATACTTATCTTTTCTACCTTTCTGTTTCAGATGTTTTATTTTTATAATTGGGTAAATAAATATTGAATGAGAAAAAAATTATATGTTAATAGAGTGATGTTGAATCTTTGAGAAAATTGAAACATAATCGTGTTTGATATGAAATTAATCAGTAATAGGTAAGCAAGTATAATACGTAATAATATTTCGACTTACACTATTTATTAAAGAGCGCTAATTAGCTTTAGCGCGTCAGATTGACAGAAGACACGAACGAAACAAAGCAAAACGAGTCAAAACGAGGAATGAAACGAGGCGAAAACGAGGAAGGCTCGGCATGCCTAGTCTCGAAAGGCATCACTAACGCGAAGGGACAACACGGGACGAGACAAAGCGAGATGAGTCAACACGAGGAATAGGGCTGAAAAAACGAGACAAAACGAGGAAGGAACCGAGGCGAAAGGAAGGCAGACTCGGCTTGCCTTAACTCGGAAGGCATCACTAACGGGAAGGGATAACACGGCACGAGGCAAAACGGGACGGGTCAAAACGAGGAATAGGGCTGAGAAAACAAGAAAAAACGAGGAATAACCCGAGGCGAAACCAAGGCAGGCTCAGTTTGCCTCGTCTCGGAAGGCATCACTAACGGAGAAGGACAACACAGGACGAGACGATTCGAAACGAGGAATAGTGCTGAGAAAACAAGACAAAACGAGGAATGAATCGAGGTGAAAACGAGTCAGGCTCAGCTTGCCTCGTATCGGGAGGCATCACTAACGGGAAAGGACAACACGGGACGAGACAAAGCAAGACGATTCCAAACGAGGAATGGGGCTGAGAAAACGAGACGAAACGAAGAATGAACAAAGGCGAAAACGAGGCAATCTCGGCTTACCTTGTCCCGGAAGAAATCACTGACGGGAAAGGACAATACGGGACGAGATAAAGCGAGACGAGTCAAGCCGAGACATGAGGCTGAGAAAAACGAGACAAAACGAGGTATGAACAGAGGCAAAAATGAGGCACGCCAAGCCTGCCTCGTCTCCGAAGGCGTCACTAACGGAAAAGGATAACACGGGACGCGGCGAAACGAGACGGGTCAAAACGAGGAATGGGGCAGAGAAAACGAGACAAAACGCGGAATGAACCAAGGCGAAAACGAGGCAGGCTCGGCTTGCCTCGTCTCGGGAGGCGTCACTAACGGGGAAGTATAACACGGGCCGAGGCGAAACGAAATGTGTCAAAACGAGGAATAGGGCTGAGAAAACTAGACAAGACGAGGAATGAATCGAGGCGAAAACAAGGCAGGCTCGGCTCGCCTCGGAAGGCGTCACTAACGGAAAAGGATAACACGGGACGAGGCGAAACGAGACGGGTCAGAACGAGAAATAGGGCTGAGAAAACGAGATAAAACGAGGAATGGACCGAGGCGAAAACGAGGCAGGCTCGGCTTGCCTCGTCTCGGAAGGCATCATTAACGGGAAAGGGCAACACGGGACAAGACGAAACGAGACGGTTCAAAACGAGGAATAGGGCTGAGAAAACGAGACAAAACGAGAAATGGACCGAGGCGAAAAGGAGGCAGGCTCGGCTTGCCTCGTCTCGGAAGGCATCACTAACGGAAAAGGACAGCACGGGACGAGACTAGGTAAGACGAGTCAGAACGAGGAATAGGGCTGAGAAAACGAGTCAAAACGATGAATGAACCGAGGCCAAAACGAAGCAGGCTCGGCTTGCCTCGTCTCGTACGGCATCACATCAATCAAAGTAGTGACTTTGATTCAAGGTAATATTCTCAAATTAAATCATTCCCGTTAATAAGAAACTATCAAATGAAAAGTTAAATCTGTAAGGTGAAAAGTGAACAGTATTTATAATCGTCTTCTAGATCATTAGATAATCCTATTATGACACTCTAATTACCCTTATAAATTTTTATTAATAGAAAAGGAAGCTCACTTTTTATTTTATTTGTCAGTGTAGCTACTATAGCTGCTTCTACTTAAAAAGAGTTGGAACAAAAGTTCGTAAAGGTGTTTGTAGCCTTCGGATGGGTCCAAGGTAGGAGAGATCGCACGAGCGCAAAGATCAACCAGGATCGTGCGACCCGGACCCCTCGACCTGTGCTTCGAGGGCCCCCTTTTGCTGTCTTCTGCCCTCACCCTCGTCTATTCGTTGATGCTATGTCTGTCTCCCCCACCCCCCTTCGTCACGGGACTCCCGCCTCACGTGGCAGAGATGTGATCCACGCCTGTGATGCAACACGGATTGTTTTACTTCGTTCAGGCGGCAAGCTATAGATGCTAGAATCATAGTCAGGTCTGGGTCGATGATGAGTTTTATGTGTATGTTTGTGTTCGGCACAAGATCTACAGAGGATAAAGTTTTTTAAAATTACGGCTCAAGTTTGGGAGAGTAACGAATCTGATGTATCAGCATCTGCATTCGTCTTTTATTATTGTCAGTTCAGTTTGCTTTGATGTGTAAGCATCTTAGACCGCGATATGGAGGGTAAATCCTGTGTCAGAGTTGATCGGTGAGCATATTAGACCGCGGTATGGAGGGTAAATCATGTGTCAGAGTAGATGTGTAAACAACTTAGACTTGGACCGCGATATGAAGGGTACAGAATGTGTCAAAGTTAATGTTTAAGCATCTTAAAATGCGATGTGGGGCGTAAAACCTGTAGCCGGGATGATGTTTAAACATCTTAGGCCGTGATATGGAGAGTAAATTATGGGTCAGAGTAAATTTGTAAACATCTCAGGCTTAGGCCGTGATATGGAGGGTAATCCCTGTGTCCAATCGATCTGCAAATATATTAGGCCGCGGTATGGGGGGTAAATCTTGTGTCAGAGTAGATGTGTAAACATCTTAGGCTTGGACCGCAATATAAAGGGTAAAGTCTGTGTCATAGTTGATGTTTAAGCATCTTGAACCGCGATAGAGAGGGTAAAGCCGGTGTCAGAGTTGATCTGTGAGCATATTAGACCGCGGTATGCAGGATAAATCATGTGTCAGAGTAGATGTGTAAACATCTTAGACTTGGAGCGCGATATGGAGAGTAAAGAATGTGTCAGAGTTAATGTTTAAACATCTTGAACTGCTAAATAGAGCGTAAAGCCTGTGACCAAGTTAACGTGTAAACATCTTAGACCGCGATATGGAGGATACATTATGTGTCAGAGTAGGTGTGTAAACATCTAAGTATAGAGGGTAAATCATATGTCAGAGTGGATGTATAATCATCTTGGACTTATACTGCAAGATGGAGGGTAAAGTCTGTGTCCGAATTGATTTGTAAACATCTTAGACCACAATTTATAGGGTGAAGCCTGTGACCGAGTTGATGTGTAAACATCTTAAACCGCGATATGGAAGGTAAAGCATGTGTCAGAGTTAATATGTAAACATCTTAGGGGCCGTCATTGACTAAGTTACCAATTCGAGGGAGGAGGGGGTCGTGCCAAAAACTACGGTTGGTGACAGGGAGGGGTGGGTGTCAGTAGAAGAAACGTTACGAACTTAAATAACGTTTAGTACGTTTCTTGATGATAAAATCCAACAAAATTGCCAATTTTTCGTCCGTTTTTGAAGAATTCTTCTTTTTACTCCTGTTTTCAAGAATCTTTCCCTTCTTGTCGTTTTTTCGCTCAAATGCGAACTGAATTAATAGAACTCAATATGAAAATCCAACTAATTTTGGTGAAAAGTTAAATTTTTTTGGTTGAAGATTCACCTCTTTGATTGTGTATTTACCTGTTGTATTGAAATTTCGTTTCGCTTATGGTTGAAAATTGTTTTTTTTTTATCAAGAATTTAGTTTCCATTTATAGTTGAAAATTCATCTTTTTTAGTTGAAACTTTTTTTCTTTGGTTGAAAATTTGTTATTTTTTTAGATTGAGAACTGATTTTTTAACTAAAAATGTAAATATCTCATTTTTTGTTGGAAATTCATATTTTTAGTCAAAAGTAGATCTTTTATAGTTGATAATTTATCTGTTTGGTGGAAAATTCATATATTTTGTTCAAAATTCGTCTTTTTGGTTGAATTGAACTATTTTTTATTTCAAATTCAAATCTTGTTTGGTTGAGATGTCAATTATTACATGTTGTATTGAGAACTAATCTTTTTTGGTAGGAAAATCAACTACTTGGTTAAAAATTAAACTTTAAATTTGAAAATTGACCTATTTGGTAGATAAAAACTTTTTTTTGGAAAATAATATTTTTGCGTTGAAAATTCAACTGGTTTGTTGACATAATTCGTCGTTTTGGGTTTAAAAGTGAACAATTTGGTTGAAAATTCATGTATTTTGTTGAAAACTCGTTTTTTTTTGGATGGAACATTTATCTTCTTAGTAGAAAATTCAACAAATTCAACATTGTTAAAACTAACACTGTTTCGTTGAAAATTCATCTTATTTAGTTGAAAAAAACTACTTGGTTTCAAGTTCAACTACTTTGTAAAAAAATTCTATTTTTTTTTGAAAATTCGTCATTTTAGTTAAAAATGCAACTATATGGTTGTAGAATACTCGTCTTTTTGGCTTGAAATTTCAACAATTTGGTAGAAAAGACAACTAATTTGGTAGAAAACTCAACTATTTGGTTAAAAATTGAACTATTCAATTAAAAATTTGATTATTTGTCAGAAAATTAACTTTTTTGTTGAAAAATCATATTTTTGGGTTAAAAATTTAATTGTTTTGTAGATAATTTGTCTACTTGTCTACAAAATTCAACTATTTGGTTAAATCATCAACTATTATTCAAAAACTAAACTATTCCTTTCAAATTTAATTACTAGGTAGGAAATTAACTTTTTTGTGGGAAAAATCATATTATTAGGTTGAAAATTTAATTGTTTCTTAGAAAATTCGTCTTTTTGGGTTCAAAATTCAACAATTTTGTTTAAAATTAATGTATTTTTTTTTAAATCGTCTTTTTGGATAGAACATTAATCTTCTTCGTAGAAAATAATTTTATTTTCGTTGAGAAATTTAACTATTTGTTTAAAAATTCATCTTTCTTGGTTGAAAATTCAAATAATTGGTTGAAAGATGAACTATACTCTGTTAAAAATTCACTTTTTGAAAGATTCACCTCTTTGGATGAAAATCTAACTGTTTTGTTGAAAATTCATTATCTATTCTGTTAGAAATTAATTTTTTATCTGAAAACTCAACTCTTCCATTGTTGGTTGAAAACTCATCACTTATAAGTGAAAAATTTAACTATTTGGAACAAAATTAATGTTTTCTATTGAAAATTCGTTTTTTTTACATTCTCATCAGAGTACTCGTATGTATTAGATTTGTTTAAAATTTGACTACCTCCCGTTTTTGTCAAATGTCCACATTTGAGACCCCCTGAGCCCGAAAAACATGTTTTTACGAATGTGTCTGTGTGTTCGTGTGTGGGTCTGTAGATTTTTAGTTTGTCAGCACGATAACTTTCGAAAGAACTGACCGATTGGATTGGCCTTTGGTACACTCTTTTAGTGTCCTAAAATGAAGATCCAGTTTGTTACACAGCCATTTTAGACAGAAATTCAAAAAGTTAGAGCATTTTAAAAATTCTTGAGACTACTTTTTTTCTAATTTGCAAATTATATTCGCGGATATTTGTAGTACTCAGAAAGTCGAACAATTTACCTCATTAATTTTTTTTGATAAAAAAAAATTTGAACTCTACACACTTTTTGGTAGGAGGCATAGTTTTTTTTTAGGCATAGAAAATAGTATTGGAATATTTTTATTTGAATTTTTGAGCCAAACCACGCGAGATAAGAAAAAAATAGTCAAAAAAGTAGAATTTGTGCTTCTAAAAGATCAAATAAAATTGCTGTTAAACATTGCTTTATAGTACCAATCGTAAATCAAGATAATTTTTTTAATCATCTTTTCAACTATTCATTTGTATATATTATACGGTGAGCGCAGAAAATCGAGTGCAAAGCGCGAATATTATGATGAGAATGTATTCCTTTAGGCCGATTGAGCATTAAGTAAATAAATTTCCTTTCTCATTTGGAATCAAAAACAAATTTAGTAATCTGTACATGAAGAACATGTAACATCGAGCGCGAAGCGCGCGATAAGAATGTGCCCGCGAAGCGGGCAGATTTTTGGTAGTAAATTAATCTCGATTGTTGGAATTTCATCTTTTTGATTGAGGATTCCACTATTTGGTTAAGAATTCATCTTTATTTGGTTGAGGATTGTATTACTTTATTAAAAATTCGTTTCCTTTTCGTTGAATTCAACTGGTTGAAAATTCGGTTTTTTTGTTGAGAAGTAATTTTCAAACTGAAAATTTAACTATTCCATTTTTGGTTGAAAACTTATGTTTTTTATTTGAAAATTCAAATATTTGGTTGGAAATTCGTGTATTTTTCGAGATTTCATCTTTCGTTAGAAATTATTCTTCTTGGTTGAAAATTCATCTTTGTAGTTCAAAAATTCCGCTACTTGGTTCAAAATTCAATTATTATATTAAAGTCATAATTTTTGGCTAAACCTTAAACTTTCTTGTTGAAAATTCAACCAGTTGGTCGAAAATGCATCTTTGTAAGTTGAAAATTCAATTATTTGGTTGAAAATGTAACTATTTGGTCAAAAATTTTACTATTTTCTGAAAAATTCAATTATTTTGTTGAAAACTCACTTATTTTGTAAAATTCATCTTTTTTGGTCAAAAAATTAACTGTTTTGTTAAAAATTCGCCTCTTTTACTTGAAAGTTTAAGTATTTGATTATTAATACAACTGTTTGGTTGAAAATCAATTTTTTTTGTGGTTGGAAATTCACCTCTTTTGGTATTTTGGACTGTGAAATCCGATATTTTAATATTCTTAACCATTTTTGATTCATTACTGAAGGTATATTGGCAACTAAACTCACTAGAAACGCGAAAAAAGCAGAATAAAGGTTGAATTCATGTTTAGCCAGCGGTTACGTTACTTAGGGAGGGAGAGGGGGTAAAAATGGTCCAAAATTGGTAACGAAGTTTATGGACGGTCCCTTATATCGCGATAGGGAGGGTAAGGCCTGTGGCACTGTTTATATGTAAACATCTTGGACTGCGATATGGAGGGTAAAGCCTACGTTAGAGCCTTAAATGTCTTGCATCTCATAACATTGTAGTTTAAGTTAACGTTTGTCGAAGAAGTTTACACATGAGTCTGTCTTGGGTCGTAACTCAGGATGCATCTAATGATTTTTCGCTTAAAACATCAGAACAAAATAGGAACCTGTGACGAGGAGTACCTCTTAGCTTTGCAGCTATAGCTAAATCTACAGAAGAACTTGAACCTGATCTCGTAGAGTTTCGGTTTAACACTTAACCCGCGTCAAATTCTCTATCCACGGGGCACCGTGGATCCCAATTCCTAACAAGGTGTACAATGAACAGTATGTTGAATTTTCTGGAGCATGAAGAACGAGGTGATTCCTAAGATCCTAAGTGAGAGAAAGAGGGAGAAAGATGGGAGAAGATCAGAAGAGGAGAATGAGAAGAAGGAGTGAAGTATAGCAAGAGAGCAAGTAAGTGAGTCGTGCATCTCCCACAATTAGTCGAGATCTATTTTATTCCCTCGGGAGAATTTATCGTCCGGGGTGACTTTAGATCAACTCGCGAGTGCTGCCCTCCACGTCCGTTTCCAACGATAGCTACAACAATCTATATGTGAGCGAGTTTGTTTATGGTTGTAAGATTGCTCCGCGAAGATTGAGACGCTGTTCACCAACGTCCTCGTGGATACAGACACGTTCTTGCCCGCGATAGCTCGTGCTTCACGCTTTTTTACCAATATCGAGATATTCCCTATAACGGGTTGACGCGTATCGATGATCTAGTTACCGTTAAATGTGGACAGGAATTTATTTTATTATCGAGATCCGGCACTTGGCTCGACACACCGAGTTATAGCCAATCGATGCTTTCTGCTTCTAGCAAATCTAGCACTTCCGATCTGAGTGAAAGACGTATTTATTGGAAATGTACAGAAATCTTCGATAAATGTTAAGTTGAGCAAAAATTGTATGTGAGTGAGGAATTTAACGCTGTGACACATGCTTTACCCTCCATATCGTGGTCTAAGATGTTTACACAGCAAGCTGTAGTCAATTAGCGCGTAAAACTTTATATCATTTGATAAATTCAACAAGAAGTAAAATTGTAAGAATTAATGAATTCACTGTTAATTAGATATAAATGAAAGCAATAATTTGATCTTTCCTAAATTATAATGTGCCATCGTCGCCCACGAAATGGAAACTGAAGTCTGGAACCTGCCACTCTCCACTCTCATAACGTTCCACACTCTTGCGTCTCTCTACTCATACCATACTTATATCTATAATAGACGCGTTTCACTTTTAGGCGACCCAAGGTATTTAAGGCTCAGACACAGGGCTTTACCCTCCATATCACGATCTAAGATATTTACTCATCATGCTGTTGTCAATTAGCGCGTTACACTAAATATCATTTCATAAATTAAACACCAATTGAAATTGTGAGATTTTACGAATTTAGTGTTAATTAGATATAAACGAAAATAATAATTCGATCTTTCCTAAATTATAATGTGCTATCGTCGCCCACGTAATGAAAAACTGTAGTCTGGAACCTACTACTTTTCACTCCCATAATGTTCCAAACTCCTGCGTGTCTTTACTCATACTATACTTATGTCTATAAGAGATGCTTTTTACTTTAATGTGACCCAAGGCATTTAACGCTATGGCACAGGGCTTTACCCTCCACATCGCGGTCTAAGATGTTTACACGTCAAGCTGAAGTGAGTTAGCGCATTACCATAATAATCATTTTATAAGTTCAATACCAACTAAATTGTAAGTTTTAAGGAACTTAGTGTTAATTAGAGATAATGAAAGTAATAACTCCATCATTCTTAAATTATAATGTGCTATCATTGCCCACGAAATAAAAATTGCAGTCTGAAACCTCCCACTCTCCACTGTCAAAATGCTTCACAATTTTGCATCTTTCTACTCATACCATACTTGTATCTATAAATATGCGCGTTTCACATTTATGTGACGGAAGGTATTTAACCCTGTTACACAAGGCTTTACCCTCCATTTCGAGGTTTAAGATGTTTACAAGACAAGTTGGAGTTAATTAGCGTTAAACACTAAGTATCTTTCTGTAAATTCAACAACAAATAAAATTGTAAGATTTTGTAAAATATGTGTTGATTAGATATAAATGAAAGTAATAAGTCTATTTTTCATAAATTATAATGTGCCGTCGTCACCCACGAAATGAAAACTGAAGTATGGAACCTACCACTTTCCACTCCCATAATGTTCCACACTCTTGCGTCTCTCTACTCTTACCATACTTATGTCTATAATAGACGCGTTTCATCTTTATGTGACCTAAGGCATTTGACGCTCTGACACAGGGCTTTACCCTCCATATCGCGGTCTAAGACGCTTATACGTCAAGCCGTAATCGGTTGGAGCGTAACACTAAATATCATTTTGTAAATTCAACAACAACTAAAATTGTAATATTTTACGAATTTTTTGTTAATTTGATATAAGTGAAAGTAATGATCCGATCTTTCATAAATTATAATGTGCTAACGTCGCCCACGAAATGAAAACTGAAGTCTGGAACCTACCACTTTCCACTCCCATAATGTTCCAAGCTCCTGCGTCTCTTTACTCATACCAAACTTATGTCTATAATAGACGCGTTTCATCTTTATGTGACCCAAGGCATTTAACGCCGTGACACAGAGCTTCAACCTCCATATCGTGGTTTAAGATGCTTACACATGAAGCGGCAGTCAATCAGTGCGTTGCACTAAATATCATTTTATAAGCTCAACACTAACAAAAATTGTGAGCTTTTACGAATTTAGTGTTAAGCAGATATAAATGAAAGTAATAAATCGATCTTTCCTCAATTATAATGTGCTATCGTCGACCACGATATGAAAACTGAAGTCCGGAACCTAGTGTTGCAATCTCTCTACTCATACCATACTTATGTCTATAATAGATGCGTTTCATTTTTATGTGACCCAAGGCATTCAGTGCTCTGACACAGGTCTTTACCCTCCATATCTTTGTGTATGATGTTTGTCCATCAAGCTGTAGTCGATTTGCGCTAAACAGTAAATATCTTTTTGTAAATTCAACAACAACTAAAATTGTAAGATTTTATAAAACTAGTGTCAATTGGATATAAATGGAAGTAATAATTCGATCATTCTCAAGTTAAACTGTGCTATCGTCGTCCACGAAATATAAATTGAAGTCTGGAACCTACCACTTTCCACTCCCACAATGTTTCAAACTCCTGCGTCTCTTTACTCATATCATACTTATGTCTATAATAGATGCGTTTTACTTTTATGTGACCCGATGCATATAACCTTCTGGCACAGGGCTTTACCCTCCATATTGCGGTCTAAGATGTTTACACATCAAGCTGAAGTCAGTTAGCGCGTTACCATGAATATCATTTTATAAACTCAATACCAACTAAATTGTAAGGTTTTACGAATTTAGTGTTAATTAGATATGAATAAAAGTAATGATTCGATCTTTCATAAATTATGATGTGCAATTGTCGCCCACGAAATTAAAATTGATGTTTGGAACCTACCACTTTCCACTCCCATAATGTTCCAAGCTCCTGCTTCTCTCTACTCATACCATACTTATGTCTATAATAGACGCATTTCATCTTTATGTGACCCAAGGCATTTAACGCTCTGACACAGGGTTTTACCCTCCATATCGCGGTCTAAGATCTTTACACATCAAAAATCAAACGAAATGCTGCTTTAGGTTGGTCTATTGTTATTGTATCAGAGTGTAGAAGTTTTAATAGAAGCAGACATTTAAAATGATATTTGAGCTCAAATTTTTAGAGGGTCAGACACACTTTATTTGAGGGTTAGCTAACTAGACGGTCAAACTTACCATTTCTAGATGGTCAAAATAATATGTTCAACTTGATCAAGGGAAAATTTGTTTATGCTGATGGCCATAGTGAGTCTGACCCTCTGTGATAGTCAAGCAGAACACAAGATGAGAGTCTTCTTGACTGATGTGTAAGAAAATTATAGAAAGAACATCGAACCATCTGGAAAGTTTGACAAATTCTCTAAATTTTGAATCTCCAACTCTGACCTTCTAGTTTGCTCCATGTATGAGTTCTATCCTTGCTCGTTTGTTCAAAGATAACTTGGTTTCATCTGTATTTGTTTTATCTATCCTGCTATCTGGCTCAATCAAATTTTCTCCTCATCTATATATCTGAACAAGTTGCATTTGTCTTCTTTTCGCTTTTATTAGTGATTCCCTGAATCTCTTCTCTGGCTTAACCCTATTTTTACAGTAATAAGCGATTTGGAATTATATCATCAGCCTGCCAAGACCCTACCATAATTCATCAGTTTTCACCTGGTCGTATCTTTTCTTCACAAAATTCTATGTTCCACTTTATTCTTCCTAATTTATTTTCAGCTTTCTCAATTCTAAATTCTTCCTGATTATCTTTCATCCGTCTCCATTAGCAATTCATGAAGTTTGATCCTCTTCGACTTTATCCTTCTCTATACGCACTGAATGTTGTTCTTTATCACTTTACCACATCCTTCCTCAATTCTCTTCTATCCATAACAAATTTTGTTATTCTCAATCTTTCACGAATTGGTTTATAATTTACTCTCAAAATCTCAAAAAATTTCAGCTTCGACAAACTTCTTTGAATGAAAAACGTTTATAAGCTTTATGAGCAGCAATAAATATAGTTTATACCTTATACCTGAAATTGTGCAGAGAACGTAAAATCGTACTTTTCCCATGCAAGAATTTGATTACGAACGAGAAAGTAAGAACTAAGAAGAGAAGGGATTCTTTTAGAGCATATGAATAGACCCTCGGGGGGGTGGTCGCCCCCAATAATTTAATACCGCTCTCAAGGAAGCCCTGCTTAATCTTACAAGAGTCTGTATCGAGTGGAATGGAGTGGAGCAAGCGAATGTTGGGTCCAAAGGAATTGTGCAGGATCAGCGCGCGTTGGAAATGATTTTAATATGAAGAAATTCTTCAACGGATACTCGAACGCATTGGATCAAAAGGGCTGAGGCTGATAAGAGCTGTTAACGAATTCAAGACACCTCAGTCATGCGTATTTAGTCATTGGAACCTAAATTGTATTATTTGGAATTTTCATTATTTATTCTGATTTATTTTAATTTAAAAATAGAGTAAATAGAATCAGTACATGTCTCCTAAACTACGACTCAAGACAGATTTATGTGCAGACATCATTGATGAACATTCACTTAAATTACAATCTTACATAAATCAAAGAATAAATCACATAAATTTAACACTGAATACCATTTTATAAATGTAAGAGCAACTAAAATTCTAAGATTTCACAAATTTAACGCTCTGACACAGGCTTTACCCTCCATATCGCGGCCTAAGCACAATAAAACTCGGGATATCAAACCGTTGCATGTCATTCTGATTATCAACTCCAGATCAAAAAGAATCCACATTTGCGGATCCAAAATTAATTTTTACACAACTTCATGCATATCTGTCGAATGGCAATTATTATACTTTTCATTGAAAGTTGCAGGTTAATCATGACCAATGATTTACTCATAGTACAACTTTCAACCAAGTATTTTCTCAACCAATAAAATGTACTTTCAACTAGGAAGATTATTTTTCTACCTAAAAAGACGAATTTTCAACAAAATACATAAATTTTCAACCAAATAGTTGAACTTTCATCTAAAGAGATAAGTTTTTAACCAAATTGTTTATATTTCAATCAAAAAAGATGAATTTTCAACAAAATAGTTGAATCCCCAACCAAAACAGATTAATTTTCTACCAAACAGTTGCATTTAAAAAAATACAAAAATTCTACCAAAAGGGATGAATTTTCAAACCAAAAAAACGAATTTTCAATAAAGGATTGAAATTTTCAATCAAGAAAGATATGTCAGTTTATGAAAAAAAAATGTCAACCAAAATGTTGAATTTTCAAGCCAAAAAAAAATGTATTGTCTACAAAACTATAGAATTTTCAATCCGCAAATATGAATTTTCGACAATGAAGTTCATTTTCAGCGACATAGTTGAAGTTTTCACCAAAACAGTTACATTTTTAACCCAAAAAGACGAATTTTCAACGTAAGTGTAGACTTTTCAAACAAAAAGAATTGACTTTCCTATAAAATAGTTAGATTTTCAAAAAAAAGATGAATTTTCATCAAGAAGATCAGGTTTTCATCACTATGAAATGAGAAATTTTCAACAAAATACATGCATTTTTTAACAAATAGTTGAATTTGCAACCAAAAAAGGAACGAGTTTTCCGACAAAATAGTTAAATTTTCAACTAAGGAGATAAATCTTCAACTAAAGAAATGAATTTTGAACAAAGTAATTAAACTTTCAACCAAGTAGTTAAATCTGCAATCAAAAACGATAAATTCTCAGCAGAAAAATGTAATAGTTGACACCAAAAAGAATTTTTTCAAAAAAAAAAGTTGAATCAACAACCAAAACGGATGAATTTTTACCCAAGAAGATTAAATTTCAACAAAAATAAAAAAAAAATAAAAATTTCAACAAAATATTTTAATTTTCATGCAGAGATGAATTTAAACAAAAAAGATAAACTTTCCACCAAAAAACACGAATTTTCAACAAAATACATGAATGTCAACTAAAAAAGATAAATTTTCAAGCAAAAATGGAATGCTTGAATTTTCAGTCAAAAAATTAATTATAAGCAAAAATAAAAACCAAAAATCAACAAAGTAGTTCAACTTTCAACCGAAGAGATAAGTTTGTAACTAAAATGATACAACTTCAACTAAAAATATGAATTTTCAACAAAGTAGCTCCACTTTCAGCCAGGTGGTTGAATTTTCAACCAAAAACAATGAATTCTTAGCAAAAATGTAATAGTTGATATTTTAGCCAAAAAATATTTTAATTTTAAATCAAAACCAGTTGGATCAATCAAAAAAGATGAATTTTCAAAAAAGGAGTTCAAGTCTCAACCAGAACAGATTAATCTTCAACCAAACAGTTCCATGTTTAACTAAACAAGATGGAATTTCTACCAAAAGAGTTGAATTTTCAACCAAGAAAGATGTTCTAGTCAAGAGAGAAGAAAAACTGCAACCAAATCGTTGAATTTTTATGCTAAAAAGGTGAATTTTCTACACAACAGTTAAATTTTTTACCAAGAAAAAATGACTTTCTAATATAATTGTTAAATTCTCAACGAAATAAAAAAATTGGGCTATAAATCTCTATGAAACCGTTGCTGGTTCGTAACTTCGAAGCCATACTCGCATGCCTAGTTACTTGCGAGATGAAAGCAGAAAGCTGTCATTCTTGTGTCGGTCCATGCTCTCAAGACACACGAGCGTTTTGTCGGCACGTCGTTGTGATTTTATCGTGCCCTGTGGCGACCCATCTCAAGGCCGTGATACGTGGCCCCAGATGTGATTTACCGCGATTCTGCTGGGAGCCTGTGTCACTTTCGGATGACAATCGCTCCCAGGGGGACCCTGCGGTGGTTGTATGACCTAATTTATTATTATTATCATTATTACACCTGCTTTACTATTATCATATATTGCTTTTATTGCTCTCAGAAGCCAACCATTCACACCATACTCTTCCAGGACTTCCCAAAATTTAGATGTATTCACCTTATCGAAAGCTTTTTCCAAATCAACAAATGCGCAGAAACCTCTTTCGTTTACTCTCAAACATTTTCTGTGATCTGCCTCAAACTAAATATCTGATCCGCACATGATCTCTCTGGCATAAATCCAGACTGGACTTCAGAGATCCTTTCCTTAGTTATTCCTGTGACCTTCTTAATAAGTATTTTGGTAAATGTTTTGCCCAAGTTACTTACTCGTAGTAGGCTAATCGCTCTATAATTAGTATAGTCGGCTTTATCACCCTCTCCCTTGTAGACCGGGATGATAATCGCCTTTCTTAAATCATTTGGAGATTACAATTTTATTGTCCAATTCAGTCTTCCAGTCTTCTTCATGATGTCCTAAATATTTATTCAGCATTTCACGATATACCGATTGTACCTCTCGTTTCTGCAAATTCACTATTCTAACTCGCGTCTGCTTCGGCTTATTATTAATTCTTCTACTCCTCGATCCTTGCCCTAGACTCATTTTGGAAACTAAGAGGTAGTGATTCGTTCCGCACTCAGAGCCTCTCATAACTCTTGTATCGCTTACAAGCCCTCTCAGTCTCTCATACGCTACAACAAAGTTAATCATACTGTGGCTTTCGCCTCTACACCAATCATACATGTGGATCATTTTATGTCTGAACCAAGTATTCAAAATAAACAAGCCTTTTTCTAAGCATAAGCTAATCAATTTATCACCGTTACCTTTTTTTGAGGGGTCTCCGAAATGGCCCAGTACCCTATCGGTACCTTCGCGTTGCACACCAACCCAGCCATTCGTATTTCCGAGTAAAATGATTCTTTCGCGAGGATCGCAAGTACCCAAGATATAACTTAAGAAGTCCCAGAAGGTATCTTTTACATCCCTACTGTCACCATCAACCGAAGCGTAACACGCTATAATAATAACCTTCTGATTCCCACTTTCGTTCTAACCCATAGTAATCTAGGAGATACACATTGAAATACTTTTCGACATGTTGTTTTGCTCTCTTATTCATAATCGGACCGGCTCCTCGACTACCTTATGATTCATTGTCTACTTCTGACCAAAGTTCGAGTCCGTTCTCTATGTTTCTTACTTCACATCCCTTCTTCTTTGTTTCCGGTACACACAAAATA
>JAUMHM010000016.1:31221423-31233229 GCA_032362435.1 Melikaiella ostensackeni | reverse complement strand
TACAATTGTCTCTAATGAGCCGGAAAAGTGGGTAGTCTCGAAGTATATTTTTGATTTGTGAATTTTTTGGGTGTTCTTTTTTAGTACAAAAAAATTTCATAAGATAGTACATAGATTTCATTTCGAGCTTTAAAAAAAAGAAAAAAATACAATCGTCAGAGCATGAGCAAAAACATAGAAAACCATAAGTTTCTGTGTGTGGTCCAGGTTACGGAAATCCTATCTTTTGAAGCACTGATTTTGTCGTGTGATATTTTCATTATGTTGGACTTTCCTTATGTTATAATAATGTTCCTTGTAGGGAAAAGAAGACAAAACATGTCATTGGTAAACAATGCATTTAAACCGCATCTTACATCACATCTTACTCGATTATTATCTAAAGAGAGAATTATCAGTAGAGAAAAATAAATAAACATAATTTTTTCTAGTAAAAGTATGTTTCCTAATTTCACCACACTCTTACTATACTTTTGTATAGTAAATTTACATTCCCGAAATAGTAATCTTAAATTACAACACATGTGTAGTAAAATCTGTAGTAATCTGTAATAAAAAAATCTGTAGTTTTTAGAATTCAATTTCCAAATTTTATAATTTACGGATCGAGTAATTTTCATAATTGAAATGTAATACATACATTTTTTCACTGATAGTTTCAACTGAATCCATTATTAGTATTACAATAATCAAATAAATGAAAGAAGTACAAAACTAACCTGATTGATATATTAGCAAACGTTTTGCAATCTGATCCTTTGACTTCAAATAAGCTGTAAAGATTAAGTAAAATCACAAGAAACTATCATTTTCTCATAATTCAGAGTACTAAGCGTGTATAGTAAATCTACTAAATGTTGTATAGTAAATTTACTATTATATGCATATTGCTTCTATTACATTTATAGTAAAATCTATAAAAATTTCCAAGAATGTGCATTACATTTACTCTACACGTCCTGTAGCTGTAATGATATTAGCGTGTGGAATACATTACACCGCATTACTTACTAAACTGCAAATGTTTATTTACATTAGGTTGCAATTAGTACACATAACCTCTGATGCCCCATGCAACAATGCATGCTCTACGCGAATTTCGCAAAGTTGCGTGTTCGGATATGCATCGTTTTGTTTGATACTGAAAACGTTTACAATATCACACCAACAACACGCAATCTTTCTCCTCTGCAATTTTTCCCTTGCATGTTTGTAAAATTCCTATACTCTTGAAAATGTTGACTCTCTACATTTCATTTTGTTTTCTTTACGGCACATATAGGAATTTTTAGTTAATAATCAATTTCAAATAAAAAAGGGGAAAGAACAGTTATATTCTGAACCGCAATCCAACCTATTCCGACACATTCTAACTATATCCGATCCAATCCGAAACAATTTTCAGTCCGAACATCAGACTAAGGTCAATCCGAATCTTACATTTCAATCCTTTTCCACCGGTGAGTGCAATCCGAATGACTTCGTGATTTCGAATTCACTCGAATTAATTCGGAATGCACACACGGATTGAAATGTGGGTTCAGATTGAACTTGGTGTTTTGGTTTCCGGATTGAGAAGGATTAAAAAATTGCATCTGAATGGATCGGATACAGATTTCAGATTTGTTCGAATTGAATTCCTATCCGAAACTTTCGCCAGGTTGTAAAGTACCTATTTATTATTTAATAACATAAAGTCTAATTTATACTTATTATTATTGCTTCGGAAAATTAATATGATGCTACATGCATATAAAATCCGAAAAATATGCTACATTGTCTGTTAAAATAATAAATGTGTACTATAAACTATAGAAGACGTGCAACATTTCTTGCAAGTTATACTATTTTGTTTACATAATTGAGAAAATTAGTATTTCGCACTGAAAGTTGGCTGATTTTCCACTTATTTAAAATTCTAACATAAGACTTGTAATCGGTCTTGTAAACACAGAAAAAAAGTTGTTCATTCCACATATCGTTTGTTCGACTGCATTTGATTGATTTAAAAACAAAGTTTGTTTAAGTGAACAAAGTGTTAACTCGACCTAACTCGTTTGCTTCAATCGATCATATAGTGTTTGTTGATTTCACCAAGTATTTTTTTGTCCATATAATAACCATATGCTATGGTTAAACCAACCAAAAATGTGTTGATTTGTCACAATATTTTTCCGGGATTAAATTATTAGGTAACGATAACCACGCAAAAATGTATGAAGACTCCCTTCTAGTGCTGATGGCGATTAAAAGTACCCTAGCAATGTGCCGTTTCAGTAAAATTATACTTTTTGACGCTTTCAGATGAAAGTTTCAATGAAAAGTTTCATAGTTAGTGAAACTTTTTTTAAATTTTTTTAATTTTTGGCTATATTTATAATAATTATAGATGGAAATTGTCTAATTTATATTTAAAAAGGGCTTTTCAATTTCAAAAACTACATCTTGTGAGAAAAAGTGTAAAAACTGTTTTATTATCGAATAAACAGAGTCAAAGCTAACGTAACCTTGTTAGGTTATTTTATAAATAAAAACTAATTTTCAGATATAGTTATGCTGTAAAACCATTATTTACGGAGATTGAAATTTTTATTATGATTGATAATAATCATTTCATTCAAACACTTATTATAAATTTTGTACATAAGACTTATTCATATTTTATACATTACTTTATTGTTATTTTCTAATTGCTGTTTCTTGTAAAAAAGATTAATTTTCTACCAAAAGAGATGAATTTTCAACCAAATGGTCGAATTTTTAAACAAAAATAATAAAAGTTCAACCACAAACAGTTGCATGTTTTAACAAATTGTTGAATCTTTAAGCGAAAAAGATGAATTTTTAATGAGACAGTTGAATTTTCGAAAGAGGGATGAATTTTTAACAAAATCGTTCAATTTTCAACGTGTACAAAGATGAATTTTAAAAACAATAAATAAATTGTCAACCAAACAGTTGCATTTACAACCAAATAGTTGGAATTTCAAGCCAAAGGGACAAATTTTCAACAAAATATTTGCATTTCAACCAATTGGTCGAATTTTTTAAACACAAAGATTAAACTTTAACTGAAAACAGTTGCATTTTAAACCAAAAAGTTCAATATTCAAGCCAAGAAGACAAATTTTTTAGAAGACAGCTAAATTTTTAATTTAAAAGGACGTATTTTCTATCCAAAAAGACAAATGTTCTACAAAACAGTGAAATTTACCACCAAAAAAGATGGATTTTTAACAAAATAATAAAATTTTCAACAAAATAGTTGAATTTTTCACAAAGAAGTTTAACTTTCAACCAAGTAGTAGAATTTACAATCAAATCAAAATAATTAATTTTCAACCAAAGAGGTGATTTAAAAAATTGAATGTTCAACAGAATAGTTCAACCTTCAACTAAGTAATTGAATTTTTAATCAAGAAGATTAATATTATACCAAAAAAGACAAATTTACAATAAAATACATGAATTTTTGACCAAATAGCTGAAGTTTCATCTAAAAACGATCAATTATCAACCAAGATTGGGAAAGTTAAACCGTTGAAAAACATTATTTTTAAACAACGGAAAAAAGGGAATTTTCAAGAAAATAGTTGAATCATCGACCAACAAAGTGAATGTTTAACAAGGAGTTCTTCTTTCAATTAAGTAGCTAGATTTTTTACCAGAAAAGATAAATTCGTAATGAAAAATTTAATAGTTGGATTTTCAACTAAAAACGGTCAGTTCTTAACTAAAAATGGAATAGTTAAATTTTCAATTGAAAAAATTAATTTTCAATCAAAAAAAGAAGGATTTTTCGACAAAATAGTTAAATCTTGTAAACCAGTATAATGAATTTTTAACGAAGTGGTTCAACTTTCAGCCAAATAGTGGAGTTTTCAATGAAAAATTTAATGGTATATTTTTCAACTAAAAGCGATAAATTTTCTATAAAGAAAGACATGTGAAAAGAAATATTAAATCTTCAACCAAACAATAGAATTTTTAACCGAAAGAGACGAATTCTGTACCATAAATATAATAGTAGACTTTTTAATTAAAAAGAAATAACTTTCAGAGGAAAGTACTTGGATTTCCATATTGGGTTCTGCTGGGTTCGAAATTCATGTCGTCTGGTTAAAAAATCTACTTTTTGGTTGAAAATTTAATTATTTTGTTGAAAAGACATATTTTTGGTCAAAAATTCAACTACTTGATTTAAAGTTGAACTACTTGGTAAAAAATTCATTTTTTGTTGTTGAAGATTCACGATTTTGGTTGAACATTCAACTGTTTAGTTGTAAATTAACTTTTTTGACGGAAACTCATATTCTGAGGTTGAAAATTCAACTGTTTTGTAGAAAATTCGTCTTTTTGGCTTCAAAATTCAATAGTTTTGTTGAAAATGCATGTATTTTTTGATAATTCGTCTTTTTTTGTTGAAAATTAATTTTCTTGGTAGAAAACTTATCTTTTTGGTTGAAAATTTAACTATTTGGTTAAAAAAACATCTTTTTTTTTTGGTTGAAAATTCGACTACTTGATTGAAAGTTGATTTATTTTGTTAAAAATTCTTTTTTTTTTAAATCACCTCTTTGGTTGAAAATTCAATTATTTGGTTGTAAATTAACTTTTTTGTTGAAAATTCATATTTGCGGGTTGATAGTCCATCTTTTCGGTTTGAAAATTCAACATTTTGGGAGAGAATTAAACTATTTGGTTGAAAATTAACATTTTAGTTTCGTTTAAAATTTCATTGATCATAAATTTCGCATTTTAAAACTTTCAAAGTGAAAGTATTCAAATGGAACTTTCAACAGCACATTGCTAAAGTACCCAAAAGTCGAGCCAAAAGTATACACTATACGGAAAAAAAGTTGACTCGTCTTACAGAATTTTTTGTTTAAATTATGAAAACCGAGTCGATGTGAAAGCATCATGGAACCAAAAAAATCTGCTTGACAACGAATGTGTAAAATTGACATTACTCGCATTCTGAAGATGTGCGAAATTGATGTTTCATAAAAACCGTTCCTTTGTGTGAGTAATCTGAATTGCTGCACTGTTAAGATAGTTTGAAAACTTATTGTTTGAAACAATTGCGTGCGAGTACCTGTGTAGCGTGTAGTGTGCGTGAAGTGCCCTATTCTTAAATGTTATGGCAGAATTTATTCTCGCTTATCTTACCGTGTGCGAATAAAAGCGGCCAGTTGTTCGTACACTTCGCACTCAGTTGTTTCAAAAAAATAGTATTCGCGACAAGTGCGCGTAGGTGATTCTCGACCCGTGCGAATACCTACTTCGCGCACTTGTCCCACAATATACTATATCGTGGTTGTCTGAAGTTTGATACCAATGGTTTCTCAATGTATAGAAACAAAGTATTCACGAATTTAAGAAAATGAAATATCCATGTCATGAACGTGTGAAACGGTCTCAAATAAAATTACAATCCATTATTTTCGTTATGTTTTTTCATTGAGTGAAGTAATCTGCTGGTATCAATAGACAGTTTATATTATTGTTTTCCGTGTAAATCCCAAGGCCTCAAATTTTGATTGTAAAGTGGATCAGAATGTTACAAAATGAAAAAACAATTGACATCTGCGTAGGAACATGTGAATATATAGTTGTAAATTGCAATGTAGTAGTCATGTAGTTGTAAACTATTTCTCTAAATTGTACAACGCTTTGATCCATTTTTGGATCAAAATTTGACACCTTGGGATTTGGTGTGTACTAAAACTGAATGCAGTTCCTGCAAACAGTTTTCTTGCTTTCTTTTCCCAGCGTGAAGATTCTCGAAGGCCAAACTGAACAGGTACACGGCCCTTTCTTCAAGAAGAGAAATACCAGAAGATTCAGTCCCTGTATTCAAGTATCAATGAAGTCTAAAATTGAAGCTTCAAAAATCTTCTGGCACAAATTGCTGAAGAATTCCAATGAGTGATAATTTTTCCAGAAGATTAAAACATATATAGTTAACGATCTGGAATTTTCCAGAATCGTTCCCTTAAATATGGTAGAATTGATCAGAAATTTATTGGGAAATACCGAGGATCTACTAAAGATTGCAGAATTTACACCAGTTATACACTTTTATTTTCGTTTGCCATATGCAGATTTTATGGAGTTTCCAAACTAGTTTTGCTCAATTCGTGTCAATTTTACTGATATCATTAACCTCGTGAATGCAAAGTGGATGAATCAACAACAGCTTCCCATGTTCCGGACGAGCTCTACTATTTTTTGCATTATTTTTTAATCTTATCCACTTGTGTCGGGGAAGTACAAGAAAAATATATTTTCCTTCGGGAATTTAAAGATTTTAAAGTGGTAGAGTTCGATCACAAACTGCGCCACGCTCTGGGGGCGGGGATGTGTGAAAAAGTATCAAAAATACCGTGACGTAGTTTATGAGCAGCCCCTTACTTAAAATTAGTGCTTATTAACAAAAATATAAAAGTTTGTTCAAAGAAGTTTGAATTAAAATTAAAGTATAGAACACAGTAAAAAAAAGGGATCATTTTTGTTGCAGAGCATTTTGCTCCATCGATCGTTTGACTCTCGAGATCATAATGATCTGTTCAATCGGATTATTTTAATCTGCGGATGTAATAACCTAAATATTTTGTCTAAACGCGTGCAAGTGAAAACTAAACTTAACAGAAGATATTTTCTTTTATCAATTTTCGTGTGAACGTGTACATTTTGTTACAGTATATTGAGCTCGCTTAAATTCTCTTTCCACTGTCAGGAAATAAAACGAATGATTTTATTTCTCATATGAGAATTGTAACATTAGTCATATATATTATACAAGTATAGAACATTAAAACAATAAATACTATCTTTTAAAAATGATAGAAACTGCATAATTTGTATTGATCGAATGAATATGTAACAACTTGTGTCGTATATTATGTAAATCAAGATTATGTAAATTAATTTCTTACAAAAAGAAGATCTGCACTCAGGTTTCACATATTTTAGAATTTTCACACGCGTATATCCTTTCTTGAGACTTTCAATTTAATTTACGATCTTCAGTTTGTTGATATTTTATTGATTTTTTCTTCTTTTAAATATATACAAAACTCGTTGAAAAAAAAACTATTATCTTCTAATCTATATTCAGATTGTAGATTAAGAAACATAAATATATATTTTTTAAATGTAAAATTCTCACACAAAAAATATGTTACTCAACTTTTTGAAATATCAAACAGAGCCCTTTATGTATTCCCGTGTGTCATTTTCTAACGCGCCGCAAACTTTTTTCCGATTTTTAGGAAATAATCCTGATTTGTCTACAGAATCATAAAAATGCCTAATACTGATTCACACATAAAGTTCAAACTCGAATAAACTAAGAGTGAGATTGCATTTCAAGGACTTAAGCAAAAGCATGCAAAAGTGCCCATTAAAGTTTAATGTTTTAGAATCTATAGTTGGTCGTTTTTTTATTTCTTTCTAACTCTTGCCGGCTCAGAGCCAAAGGACATAAGTTCATTTTATGACACCTACGCCATTATTGACTTACGCAATGTGCTTTTCTTCATAATCCACTGATAAGAGCATCTGCTGCTTCTTTTTAATCAGCAATCTAGACAAGTTTCTTGTCAATATTATTAATTCATTGATTTCAAGTTGGACGCAAAATGTAAGAGTAATTCTCAGCGATCATTATTATCCAAGTACCCGATTTATACATTTCTTCCGTGATCTGTGGGTAATTAGTCTTGGGAGCAGTTGACGATAGCAGATAAGACTATTGCCATTAAAGATAATCTGCAAGTAATTAGTGATTTGCGCTATCATTCAATCGTTCCTTGCATTTAATTATGCAAGTAGTGGCTGAATTATTAATTTTGGAATTGAAGTATAATCTTCACTTTCTCTGATTCTTGAATTCGAGGTCGTATAAATTGCTGATTATATTTAGTAATCATTTTTTATTCGCGTGATTCAGGTAAAAATAATATTTCGTATGTAAATTCTTTGGTGTAAACAATGGAATTTAAATTCCGATGAATATTTTTGTAGCAGTTCTCTGCAACAAAGAGTACTTGTAGGAAATATACAGAATATAGGAAATAATATACAAACATGTTTAAAGTATACACTATACATAAAAAAAAATAAATGTAGCAAGGAGAGATAGAAGAAACCCACATTGTTACAAATCGTTGTAATAAAATGTGTGGAATATTGCACGTTTGCATACATTTTAAGACAGCCTCATTCCTTTTTGAGATTTTCATAGTACAAAGTGTATGTTACAGATTTTTAAATAAAACAGCAATGTCGTAAATTGATTCAAATAATGTTGCATTGCGCACGATACGAGTATAATAGTCTTGAAAAGCGATATTTCTAACTTCTTTACTGAAGAACGCAAGTGATCTTGCTTAAAATAGTACCTATAATTTTATACATTTTCCACTGATAAAAATCATGTTTTTCAATTTCGTATACACATATTCTAGTATTTATTTTTTTAAAGTCACTTTTAGTTTACTAAATTTTCCAAATTTGTCTACTTCCACTTTTTAAAGTGCAAGCTCAAATTCAAATGGTTAAAAATTGTACAAATATCAAAATAAAGGTCTTCACTTGTAATTGGAAGAGTGCATACGTTTAAAATCGAATGATTCTGGACTGGAACTTTTACAACTTATCAATTTAACCAGTTTCAATTGGAACGTTAAAAATTGTTTGTTTTAAAATTTAAATCATTAAAAATTCTACAGTTTCAAATTGTAAGCCTTAATACTTAATATTTCAAAGCATTCAGAGTTGAATATGTAATTTCAAAAGAAAATATTCAAAATTAGACAACCTCAAATTGACATCGCTTAAAATTGAACAATTTGTAATTAAAAAATTGAAATGTTTTAAAATGCACTTTTACAAATTGAAAGCCATTCATTAATGTTTGAAGCGTTCATAACTGAATAATTCAAAATGGAAAAGTTTTAAATTGAGAGCTTTGAAATTTAAATAATCAAAATTTAAAGAATTTGAAAATAAAAATATTTGTTAAACATGACATACTTAATTGAAAATGATCAAAATTGAGTGGAGGGTCGTTCAAGTATTACGTAAGAATTTTGTGAGGGAGGGGGGAGTCCTTTTTCAGTAGATAGAAGGTTTTTTGTCTCTTTCGTTAAACTGCTTTCAGCAAAAAAGTGTGTGCAGGGGGGAGGGGGCAAAATGTTACGAGTACATTCAAAAATCTTAGGTTCAAATTTACCTGAAAAATGCTTACGTAATACTTGAACGACATCGAGTTTTAGATTAAAATTGATAAAATTGGGCATTTTAAAAGGATTAGAGTTTTTGAAAATTAATAGTTTTGAATGCTTCAAGATTTTCTACAATTTTATTTGAAATCGGGGGAGTGGTAATAGTTGATGAATTTAAAACACTAAAAGTGTTTCAAATCGAATAATTTAAAAATAAAAATATCCAAATTTGTATTTACAATTTAAATGAATGAAAGTTAATATACATTAAACAATTTAATATTGAATGCCCTAATAATTTTTCAATTTTATGTTACTTTGAAGCTTTCACAATTAAATAATTAAAAAGAAAAATTAGAAATTGAGTCATTTATAATAAGATTGAACAATATTTGAAAGTAGATGGCTTCATGAATGAGGAATTATAACTGAGGTGTTTAAAATAAAATGATGTCAAATTGAAGTCTAAATAAAAAATAAAGAGCATGAAATCTGAAATAAATTTGCACTTTTATGTAACAAAATATTGATCAGTTTTTTCCATCTCCAAGTTTTTTGTGGCCATATAACCAGTAATCTCCACATTGGACACATTAATTATTCTAAGTCACGTGACAGGTACGTGGAAGGTATCATCATCACGTGAATTATATATGTGTAATAAAAAAGGTGTTAATCGTCATGTGATATGAACTCTATGTCATATTGCTTAGCACCTTGTTTCAGGAAAGATGTAAGGGCCGATTAGAACTTGTAATATGACGTATGACGTGGATATTGCGCAAATGCTTTACTTTTTAGCTAGTTTTCATTCAGGTTTGGAGATCGCCTTCAAAGATGTGAATGACCGAATGTAAATGGGCAGGTAGCCATAAAACCTCAAGGGGATTCAACACCGACTCTCCGTATCACGAAATGAGGCGCACTTCTTCGGAATGAAAAAAAAAATACAGTACCGTCCGGAAGTAATGAGGTCACCTAAAAAACTAGCGATTAAAAGCATGCACTCACTTCTCGCAGGATATCTCTGGAAAAAATTAGAATATAGTAATTTCTAAAAAAGCGTTGGACAGGTTATTAAATTCGGCGTTAAATGAGCTCTGTTTAAATTATTTCTGATGAATAGAGACAAACAGGAGGAGGACAGTATGAGGGCATAAAACTAGCGATTAAAAACATGCACTTACTTCTCGCATGATATGTTCGAAACAAAATGAGATGGAATAATTTTAAAAAAATGCGTTAGAAAATTTATTAAATTCCTCGTAAAATAGGCTCTTTTTGAAGTATTTTTGATGAACAGAGACAAAAAGAAAGAGGACAGCACAGAAAAAAACAAAGTGTAAAAAGTGATTCAGGTAAAAATGCTGGTGGTAATCTCGACATGCAAAAAAAAAAGATCGGTATGGGTAAAATAAAAAATTAGCGATCTTTCATTTTACCCTTGCTGATCTTCATTTTTCTGCATGCTGAGCTTACCCCCCAACATTTTTACCTGAATCAATTTTCACCCTTTGTTTTTTTGTGAGTATGAGGACATTTATAAAAAACTAGCCAATAGCGATTAAAAACATGCACTCACTTCTCGCATGATATGTTTGAAACAAAGTGAGATAGAATAATTGATTAAAAAAGCGTTGGAAAGTTTATTAAATTTCACGTAAAATAAGCCATTTTTGAAGTAATTTTTATGAGTAGAGCCAAAAAGGCAGAGAACAGTATGAGGACTTCTACAAAACTAGCGAATAGTGATTAAAAACATGCGCTTACTTCTCGCATGATATGTTCGAAACAGAATGAGATGGAATAATTTAAAAAAAATGCGTTAGAAAGTTTATTAAATTCCGCGTAAAATATGCCCGTTTTGAAGTAATTTTTATGAGTAGAGACTGAGTTAGTGAGTGAGTTAGAAAGACCGGTCTAATTTCTGATTTTGGCTACATATCTAAAAATCTAAAATCTAGGAAAATAATGGTAAAAATTAAAAAATGAACCTTGAGATCTCATTTTTAAAATGAGCTTAAGAAACTGTAAAAATATTCACTGGTTGGTTCTCGCATTATCATAAAAAATGTGGAGGCGTCCGTAAGACGAAAATTGCTCGATCTTCTGTCCTTTGTCAATGCACGGGAAATAGAGACAAAAGACTAGTTGGCGCTCGTCCGAGCGATTTTCGTTTTGTGCACGCCTCTACATTTTTTATGATAATTCGAGAACCAGTGAACATTGTTGCAGTTTCTTGGGCTCATTTTAGAGATGAGATTTCAAGGTTAATTTTTCGTTACTTTCGTTACTTTCCCTGGACGGTACTGTACACTGTTAAACATGTTTGCGATTTCACAATACTTTACAATACAAAATATAATGTAAAATTAGAATCGAGGTATTGTAAACTGAAATCACAATATTTTTAGAGTAATAAGTTATGCACGTGTGCTATCGTCTATTGTGAAATTACAATTATCATGCATTGTTAAATTACGTTGCGTTTTGGTGATAAATTTCCATTACTGTATTGAAAATTCACAACAGAATTTTTTTACAGTGTAGATTTTAAAAGCATTAATTTTCGAATT
>JAUMHM010000016.1:31165936-31177837 GCA_032362435.1 Melikaiella ostensackeni | reverse complement strand
ACTGCGGGGGCCAGCAGTCGGCCAGCAGTTCTAGGAAGGCGTAAACCGGATGGGCTTCTATGGGGGTTCGAGTGTAGCAGAATTTTCAATTGAAAAGAATTAACTTTCAGCGACAAATAGTTGGATTTTCTTATTGGGTTCTAATAATTCGGTTCGCATTTAAGTGAAAAAACAAGAAAAAGGATAAATAGGTCAAGTTTTTTTTTAAAAAGAGGAAGAAAGAGGAATTGTTTAAGAAAGGGGTAAAGAGGGGAATAGAGGGAATCGTATGAAGTTTGTATTCAGATGGTTTACTTGCAGAATAAAGTCACTAATTTTTCTTTTTCAAAGCATTTCAAAAAATGTGTGATGTCACATTGTGAGTTAACTCTCTCCCCCAGCCCGCCTCCAACCCTGGCAGTTCGGGGCCGTTCACAAAATACGTGACACATATTTCAGGAATTTTGAAACCCCCCACTCCTGCGTGATACGTTTTTCATTGTTCTTAACATAGAGAATGCGACTTTCAAAGGACCCCCTCCCCCCTGAACGTATCACGTATTTTGTAAATGACTCCTGTGAATTTTAAAATCAAACTTCTAAATAAAATAAACTCCTGAATAAAACATCTCAATAAAATAAAATATTCTTATAGGATCATCTACCTTAGCAATAAACTCAGATAAATTTAATACTTGAACCTTGATTTGATATCCGTAATGATAATCTTTTTTAGTCGTCCTAAAGAGTAATATATGGTTTCATCCAATTTCAGTAAAATGAGTCTGTGAGTCTTTAAAAAGAACCAGGAAGTCTACAAGATTGCATGCAATCATTAGAAAATAATAATCAGTCCAAGTCTACTAATGTAAGAATGACCTTGCTCGAGACTTTGCAAATATTTTACAATGCCTCTAAAGATCTAGCGTAGGCTTGCAGCATTCTTTAATGGTTTTTCCGTGGCCAAGATCTTTATTATCAACAAAGCGAGACGTTATCTTTTTGCTGAGAGAGCATTAGATAACAATTACGAAAGAGGGACGACATAATCGGTTTTGCAATTGAAAACCAACGTGAGATGAAGTTGGCCTATACATCCGGTGCCCACTAACACCTGTTCACCTTTTTATTCCCCCTTTCCTTACTGTGATATTATATATCTTTCTCAATTCGAGAGCGTCGGTGTCTACTCTCATAATCTTTTGATAGGAGCATTCATTTGACCTCCTACAGGTTCAAGTAGACTAGACACTATATTCACTTCTAGACGACACAGATGTGACTCCCTGTTACATAATTGTCAGAGAAAACTTATACTTAAATTTGAGAAATCGCTTTTTTAACTTCGTTTTTTCTATTCAAAGTTAAAGTACCTTCAAATGAAATACAAATTGTCAATATTGAGTGGATTCTCAAAGAATGTGGCGTAGAAGAAACATTGATTGGCAAGAGTGAAAGAAATTTCCTGAGATGGTTTGCTCATGTTGAGAGAATGAATGAAGGACGTTTAAAGAAGCAAGTGTATTCAGCTAAAGTGAATGGTAGCGGACCCAGAGGTAGACCGAAGAAAGAATGGTTGGAATGTGTGAATGAGACTCTAAGGCGAAGAAAAATAAAGAGTCTTAGAAACAGAAAAGCTTGTATGAAAAGATGTATGGATGCAAGGAAGCAAAAGATGTATGCAAGGATTGGGGTGTATGGAGGAAAATCGTTTATAAGAAGATGAGGGAGGTCTGAAACGAAAGGTTTTGGATATTCGTGGGCCCTCATGAAGAGCTTTACTCAGTGGATGTGATGGAGGTAAAAAGTATAGATCTTCCTATGGTTTCATCAGTCAGTTTTGAGTTGTTTGAGTTTTAAGTGTTAATGTGTGAGTCGTGATGTATGATGACTCTGTGAAGCTCTTCACCTGGGGTGATTGCTAGAGAGATTGATCAGCGACCCGTGTAGGAACAGTGTTGTGGAAAGAGTGTGGTTTGAATGAGCAACACGCGAATTCTAAATTGATCTAAAACCTATCTCTTCTCCTACACATTCCTTATTTACCCTTTCGTATAAATTCCTTGATCCCCGATAATGAAACAAGGCTAGAACCGAACGAGTTACGCTTACCACAAAAGGGATCTGGTTTAATGGTATAATAAAAAATATTAATAATGACGTTACGAGAAGGAATTTAATAGCTATGTCAGAAACCGCTAAGGTGTGCAGAGAAGTCTAGCAATGAATCATTTCGTACTTTTCCTAATCTGCTTTAAGACGCTGAATTTTTTCCGGATTATAATAAATGTTTCAGTTAGAAGAAATACAAGTTTGGTGTATGTAAGTTAATTTTTTTGTTGTGTTAAATAATTTATGCACCAAGACAAACTAATTTCTTTCATCCAAAAAAACTTTTTTCCTGTATGTAGGACATAATGATTCATGTTTTGAATGCCACCATTTATCTTTGGAATAGACTGATTCAGATCCAAAATACAATTTAAATTTGTAAGAAAATGATTCATCATGAATTAAGGAAGTAACATCTTGGTGAGATCCATCGAACATCCAAAGAGGTGTTTTCTGTTTGAGATTCTTTTCTGTTTTTATCATTTCTTTCTTTTGTAAATCTTCTTGTATTGAATTCTTCTTTATCACTTCCTTGTATTACGCGAAGGAAGATTCGTTTTATGGTTCTTCGAGACAATCTTGCATCACAGGCTTCTTTAACAGGTTTGCATGTTCATCCTTGTCGTTGTATAATTATTATTTATCATATTGCTCTGACCTTCTCAATAGTAAGCCAATTGTTGATGTGAATCTACAAATTCAGTTCGAAACCTTTACCACCTTCAAAGATTTCGTAAAAGTTGCATAGTCGCGACCTTCCCAGTCTTCAGTTGGATGAAAAATTATGGGTTCTTGAAGGATGCTGACGTATCGTTACAACAGCATAATATTTTTATAGATTTTGTATAATTATTGGTAAATCTTTTTATAAGACTGTTTTGTTCATTTGGAAGTATTGCTCTTTCGAGTTCTATGACTTTTTATTGAACTTGGAGTGAATGGCATGATAAAAGCGGTCTGTGACTCTATCATCGTAACCCTGCCTAATTATTACAATTTGAATCATGCAGCAACTCGCGAGCGACCCTTTGCTATATTTAGATGAATTATTTTTGTAACCTTGCTCGCTTTTGTGACCATTTGGTATCAGTCCAGTGTCCTTATATACTCATCGATGGCACCAGATGGATATCTCGCCTCGACCATAACTAAAGAGATTTCCGTGGGCGCGACCTCGTACAATTTAGTGCCATACACTACGGTCAATACTAGTCGCAGCATGACTGATTTGAATAAAGAACAGTGACTCCCACACGAATTATAATGTCCATCGGACATCCACATTCAATCCGCGTTCCCATTTAGGCTTATCCGTATCCGGATAGTTTGCACCTTTGCAAACCTGTAACCTGCAACGGCACGTCTCGATCAGGAAGACTTTTACCACTCTGACTCAACCTTCTATTTTTGAGATGCCAAAAAAAATCATTACGTATTTTAAGAGTTATGCGATTAAGGGATAGAGAAAATAAGTGAAAGGAAAACTGATTTTTCACATTTAATTAAAATTGAGATAATTGTACCCATTTCAAAATTTAAAAAAAACGTATGAATTTCAAAATTGATAGTTGTACGAATAGGGTTGTTTTGTAACTTCAGATAAAATAATTGTTGAATAGTTAGTTTTAAGCTTGTTATATTCGCAAAATAAAAAATTTCGTTGCAACGCCTGGCAATAGGCAACTCAACTCATTGCAATGCAAACAAGTGGTAGTTATGATGGCAGCGGTGGGAATGTCACTTAAATTAAATTGTGTCAAAAGTGACCCTCCAACAATTCCGAATATTTTTGAAGAAAACTCTGACGTAACTACGTTAAGCTCAATAAGCTAAACTCAGAGTGCGTAGTAAATTTTTTTTGTACGGCCTCCTCCAAAAACTCAACTATTATGCAGTTTTTTACGCATTAGGGCCTAAAAAGTCCTTTTTACGCACTGTAATGCTTCAAAGAATACATAATACGTCTCGTTTTTGATAGGAGGTAGTACAAAAAATATGAACTGTCGCACGGGCGCATATTGAGACTTCCTGCCTCGTGTGAATTATGCCACCCACGCTTCGCTTGGGCGGCAACATTCACTCATCAAGAAGCTCCTCTTTTTGCACCCTTGCCACGCAAATATCTATTTCCGTTGCGTATTATTGAAAGCGCTAAAACACTTATTCAAACTGGTATCACGCGACATGAAAGTTGACAGGGGTTCTCAAATATAAAAGACAATGAGGGATTGATTCTAACCAAAAGTTTAATAAAGAGGTTATGCCAAGTTATAATAAAGACCTTCTAGGGAGAGTACTTCTTAAATGAATGTTTTTATAGAATCTAAAGCTTTTTATATTCTAGTACATAAAATGAGGGTTTGTGAAAAAGTGAGGTTATATCACCATGTCCACTTATACTTATGAAGTATGGATTACTTTTAAAATGCTGCATTACCATAAACATATTTTTATGAGATTTCCGCTGTCAGCTTTCCAAAAAACCTCTTTTATCATTTCTTTAAGACAATGTTTTCCTATTTCCACTGTTGACGTGAACATAATTAACAAAATATGCACGCAGAAGAACTATGTGAGAATCACTGATACCTAAGCTGTAATTGGCGGAAAATCCTACCAGATTGACGTCAAATATGCCGTCCAATCAACATCGTTTAAAAAATTCAGACTTCAACATTAAATTAAAAATAATTGACAAAATGTAACAATATAATTTTTACGTATATGAAATTATAATTTTATAAACTACATAGGATTCAAGTATTGAAAACGTGATATCTGACTTTGGAAACAACCCGTTTTCAAGCTGATGAAAATTGTACATTTTGCAAGATAAAAGATGTTTATTTTTTCAAAAAATGCTTATGATTAAGGGCATGAAACCCTCAATCGAAACTGTAGTAAGACACAATTTTTTATTGGAATGAACAGAGTTATAAATGACGAAAATCGGTGGTATCCGTACAGAACTAAACAATTACACCCCCTCCCTCTTAGCAAATATGCGTCCCAACGACAAAATTTTTTTCCATGAACTAACATCCAGTAGGACTGCACGTTGCTCGAGTTTGAGCCGGATCGATTTTTGGGTTGGGGCAGTTGAGAAATATTGTCCTATAAATCATCTGATACAGGGGAGTGCCCAATGTATGTCATACCGATAAGTAATTGATATAGTCAAGGGACACGTATTCCACTTTTGACACTGATTTGGAAGAGATAGTCTAGCCATAGATAACCAGATTTCACACACTACCGGTTACCAAACTTTTTTCAGGAAAATTGTACAAATCCCAATATCAAGAAAATTGTACTAATTCTTAGATTAGAATTGATGCATACCTCGAGAATAAGAATATTGTACGAATTTCAAGATAAAAGAAATTCTATACACAGTTCAAAATAAGGAAAATTGTACACATTTGAGGATCAAAAAAATTTAACAAGCTTAAAAATAAAAATAATTGTACATATTTCGAGATCAAGAAAATTGTATGCACAAATTTTAAGATGAAAATCATACTAGTCTAAGAAAAAAAGGAAATTATACACGTTTCAAGATCAAGACCATTGTACAAGTTTCAAAAACATAAAAGGCAGCAACTAATTGTATCTTGTTCCTGCCAATTAAATTGATAACTTATTTCTCTTCAATAGATCCCATTAATCTTAATTAAAATTAAGCATTACTTATTCTCGTTAGCAACTCTTGAAAGAAGTTCTGTTTAAAAATGAAAGAAAATAAATAGAAAAAGGCTTTGAAGCAAAAGTTATCTCAAGAACTATAACCAAACGTTTCATTCTTCGCTGACTCGTAAGAATAAAAGCATAATGAATGCACATTTGTACATCGGGGAAAGTATCTTATTGTCGAAAGTCTGAGATAATTGAAGACTTGACACTGACCTAAAAAAGTGTTCGTAGGATGTTGCTATGTGCGATTAAGACGTCAGTTATCTATCAAACAAATTAAACATAACCCAGAATCGAAATAATCGAATCTGGGCCTTGATCTCACTAACTCAAGGTGCTAATTGTTTATATCTTTATCTTGCTATGCTCTGGTTATAATTGACAGCATTTTCAATATTACTTTACGTACCGTTCAATAATGGTATGTTGTGCTACAAGTGCTATTGAACTATTGAATCAAAATGCGCAAGCGCAACAGCTAGAAGAAGTTATCTTTGCTCAAAGTGCACAAGTGCAACAGCTAGAAAAAGTAATCTTACTCAAATAGCGCAAGCGCAGCAGCTAGAAAAATTGTTTTTATAACTGCTTTTTATCACGGTTTTAGAATTGGTCACTTCCCGCACGCTATACATGCCTCGAACAAAAAATTATTTTATTTCAGAAAAAATGTTAAGTGAGAATCAGTTATTTGTATTGAAATAAAACTAATTCGATATTTATATTTCAGGAGCGTGGAATCATTTATGAATGGATGGAGGTTGGACGGAGACGTCGGGCGGAGAATTGGGCGCGAGCCTGGAAGATTTGGAGGGATGGAGGACCAACTCCAGAATCGCTATCTGGAGTCTCGTCCTCTTCGGTTCAATAATCTTGAATGCCACTCTCCTCCTGGCATTCCTCAAACGACCCGGACTTCGCACACTTTCCAACAGGTAATTTCATTTCAAATAATCCACTTGAAAAATTAATTGAAAGTCATTTTAGAGAAGAAAGTAGTCTTAATGCACAAAAGTTTTTTATTTTATAATTGTAGGGTAATATCACTGGATACTCAAAAGAGAAATACAATTTTTTGATTTATCATAAACAGGGCTGCCACACAGTCACTGAAGTCACTTTTAATCACTTTCTTTCTCAAATCACTTCTTAGTTACTTTTAAAAAATAAAGTCACTATAATCACTTTTTTAAATGAAAATATGACTTTAGTCACTTTTGCGTTAAACACTATTGAATTCAGGTCTGTACCTATTTCTGCATTATATTGAATTATTTGAATTCACCCTGAATTATCTGGAATTTCCTTAAAATCGACAGAAATCTAATCTTTTTTTGGATTTTCAGTTTTTTTTTTCAATTCACCTTGAAGAATTTTAAATTCAGATTCTATTCACTCCCATTTATCTGAATTCAATGTATTTTTTTGAATACTGAACATTTTGTTTCATTCACTTAAATTGTTTTTAATTCTTTTTGAATTCGCATTAACTTCACTTAATTATACTCAGTTGCATGGATTTATTTATTTTTTAATTCACCCTGAAGTCTTTTAATCTTGCCCTAAATTCTTAGGCATTTCATCAAATTCATTTGAATTTCCTTGAACTCTTCTAAATTCACTCCAAATTTAATGAATTTAATCAATTTTTCTCATAGTTTTCAATTCCTTAAATTCCCTTAAATTCACTAATTCTATTCACTCTCGTCTATCTGAATTCAATGGCATTTTTTTGAATTAGAAAAATTTGTTTCATTTACTTGAATTATTTTAAATTCACCCTGAATTCTTTTAAATTAATCTTGAATTCTAAATTCGCTCTAATTTTACCGATATCAATGGAATATTTTGGTGTTTTTTTCAATTCATTTGGAATTCAGCCAGAATTCTTCTTAATTCATCCTGATTTCTTCGACATTTTTTTTAATCCCCTTGAATATTTGAAAATTCACTCCAAATGTAATGAATTCAATGAATTTTTAAAAATATTTTTATTTGTTTTAAGTTTACTTGAAATTTTTTAAAGTTCACCATGAATTTTTATCAATTTGATCGAACTCTTCTCATTTCCTTTAAATTCTTCTAAATTCGTTCGAATTTTATCTAATTCATTGGTTTTTTATTTTATTTTTTGAATTTTTTATCAATGCACTTAAATTCTGTTTAATTCGTCCTGAATTCTGTTCACTCCCATTTTATTCAATTCGATAGACATTTTTTGATTTTAAAAGTTTTTTTCATATCACTCAAATTCTTATGAATTTCATCACGGTTTCTTTTACTTCCTTGAATTCATCTAAATTCACTCCAATTTTACCGAAATCAATGGAATTTTTTGATTTTTCAAATTTGATTTGAATCCTTCTGAATTTAACTTGAATTGTTTCGAATTCATTCCAAATTCTCGTAGATTTTTTTTAATTTTTGTAAATGCACTCTAAATTTAATGAATTAAATGAATTTTTAAAATAGTTTTGAATTATTTCAAGTTCACTTGAATTTTTATGAATTTCATCGAATCCTTATTTTCCTTAAATTCGTCTAAATTCACTAATTATATTCATGAGCATGTATCTGAAATCAATGGAATTTCTTTGAATGTTAAAAAATTTGTTCCATTCGCTTCAATTATTCTAAATTCCCCCTCACCTTCTTTGAATTAATTTTGAATTCGTATGAATTTCATCGAATTCCCTTGAATTCTTCTAAAATCACTCTAAATTTAAAACATCACTGTTTCTATTGAGCCTCTTACACAGAATTTTGAAAACATATTTCCTCGTTTCAAAGACTTTTTGTGATATACTATTACACGAAATGACTTTGTCAGAGGTTATGTTTTTTAAAAAAATTGTCTCTCGTTTTTTTGGTTAAGAAGTAGTTTTTTAAATTAAAAATTGAACAATTGCATTCTTCTTCGAAAACTTTTCCTTTTATTATAAAATTCATCTGTCTTCATTGAAAATTAACTTTCCTGTCGAAGAAAAAGTCAAGTGTTTTCTAAAACATCCGACTTTTTAGCTTGAACTCTTGTTTAAAATTCGTCTTTTGGGGTAGAAAATTAAGCTTCTTTGTTGAAAATTCATTTATTTGGTTGAGGGTTGAACTATTTAGACAAAAATTCGTCGTTTTTCGTTAAATATAACTCGTTAAACAATCGTTTTTGTTTTTGTTGAAGAGTAATTTTTTAAAATGAAAATTCAACTGTTCCATTTTTGGTTGAAAATTTATGTTTTTCAGTTGACAATTTAACTATTCGCCAGAAAACTTGTCCTTTGGTACAAAATTAATCTTCTTGGCGAGAAACTCATTTTTGCAGGTTAAAAGTTCAACTACTTTCTTGAAAGCTCAATAATTTTGTTGAAAATTCAACTATTTTGTTGAAGTCACCTTTTTTTGGTCGAAAATGTAAATCTTTGTTATAAATTCGTCCTTTTGTATTGAAAATTGATCTTTTATGGTAGAAAAATCATCTTTTGTGGTGGAAAACTCATCTTTCTTGGTTCAAAATTTATCTTTCTTGCTTAAAAATTATCTTTTTTGTTGAGAATTCAGCTGTCTCCGAAAAAATTCGTCTCCTTGACTTGAAAATTTAAACATTTGGTTGTTAATGCAATCGTTTGGTTGAAAATTGAAGACTAAACTACGATTGTTCACGAGGGGCGACGAGAGGGGGGGGGGCAAAAATAGCCAAAAGTTGGTAACGTAGTTTATGAACGGCCCCTTTCTTGCAGCAGCTAATATAGAAGCCCCAGCACGACTGTTCAGTTTCTTGCATATTTCCGCGACTGGTAGCCTATAAGTAGGAGATCAACAATTAGAAAATAAAACCCACTAAAAATCATAAATATACATCTATTAATTAGAAAAGACATATTTTGGATTCATAATATTTACGATTCATTAAAATATAACCCCAGGAGGAAAAGTTCTACAATGTGAAAAAAATTTCTTATAATTTTCATTTGTTTTATACATTATTTGGATGAAACAATGAAAATTGTACGCAATTTGTTCCATAAGAAAAAGCTTTTTATGAAACATAAATTTCACACATTTTCAGAATGTTAGTTTTCACAATCTTAAAGTTTCCTATACCTATGGATTTCAAACTTTTGCAAAGCATTATAAACAAACTAAGGGTCCCATCGAGAAACCGGAAACACATTTGGATTCGTCCCAGAAATATCTAAATGCGCCTTTTTTGTTTCTTACTATTTTTGAAAACAATTTCATCATTTTTAAAGTTTTGCAACTTTTATAAACGAATATATTATTTGCACATCAACTTTGAGTAGATAATAGAAATCTACATGTAAACACATCTAGGCGACTTTTTTATTTTGTCGAAAAAACAATGACATATTCAAACAAATAAATTATTATTACATTTTTTAACATTGCACGAAAATTTCATAAAAATTAAACATTCTGGAACCATGAAGTATATAAAATAAAAATACTTTTTGAATATTCAGAGAAAGTTATTTTCAACCTTGTTTTTATTCCCTCTACGCTAACTTTGTGCTACTGGAGGATCTGTATATGGATTTCCGATATTGTTTCAAAAAAATTTTCGGAAATGATAAACAGTGTAATTGTTTCAAAGATGGTTTTAAAAAAAGGCGCATCATAGAATCGTATATTTGCATAAGCCGGGAAATTGTTGTATAAAGTTAATAAAATGTTAATAACAATTTATTTGTTTGAATGTTGTTTTTTTCAACAAAAATTAGAGAGTTTCCTAGAGGTGTTTACATATTAATTTTGATTATATACTAAAAGTTGGTGTATAATTAATATATTTGTTTATAAAAGTGGCAGAACTTCAGAAACTTATGTAACTGTTTTTATAAAATGCTTAAACAAAAAAGCGCGTTTAGATATTTCTGAGACGAATTCAAAGGTGTTTTCGGTTTTTCGATTAGTCCCTTACTTCGTTGTGCTTTGTTTATAATGCTTTGCAAAAGTTTGAAATCCATAGATATAGGAAACTTCAGGGTCGTCAATTTTCCACACTCGTTATCAAGGCGATTTTGTTGGTTCTATGTTAGTTCTATGATGCATTCACATCGAATCGGTTTTCGTAATTTAAACAAAAAATTCAGTTAGACCGTCAATTCTTTATTCGGACAACTTCATTTCAAATTTACCGGTGTCAAAATTAAGAGTTGAAATTCGACAGTAATGTTTGTTTTTCCCCATGCTTCACACTGTATAATTTTTCCACAACGGTTCTAGAAACAGGAAAATATGCATTTTATTTAAATAACTTTTTATTTTTGCAAACTTCTTTGCTCAAGTATTCCATAAATATCATACTCCAAAAGTGATAAAGAAAATGAGCGGCATCAGAATGTTAACTTATTCAAGGCCTTCTTCAGATCCCCATTGATTTGACTTTCTTGCAGGAGACAAAAATTGGTTCTCCTGATAAATTAGACAAGACTGTATTGGCCTTTTTACAATTGCATCGACTTGTCGGACATGTGGTGAATTCGGCGCAAAATATATAACCTTGTGTTTATAAAATATGCGTTACTTCACGACAATCATCACAGGATCATTGTTGGCATCTCTGTGTTCCCTGATTACAATCACTGCCGTTGATTCTCTAAGAATGCAAGCAACATTCTTTCCCTGCACCAGCATATCAATGCATTCTTCATTTTTCGAAACAATCCTACATTTTTTAGCCAATGCTCGAATAACTGGATCATTTAGTTTCCACAAGAAGTATAAATTGCTTTCTAGATTCGGCGGAATGAGGTTTTTCCCATTTAATTCCTCTAATGTGTCAACAGTTTTCTCTGCCTTTTTCATCAGTTTTGTATCAGTTAGCATCGCGAAGATATTGGAAGAGAATTTCGAAAACGCCATGAGAATTGAGAAAAATGCAAGCCTTTCCGATAATAATCTAGAAGGTTCACGAGGTACTCTGAATCCTAAGCTTCCTCGCAGTATCTCGAATCATAGCCAAACATCATTGACAAATTTCAGTAAGATGGTGAGGATTCGGATGATGAAAACCAGTAAAGCCAAGTACTACATGGGCTGAAAAGTCTTCGGCCTGACACAGAGATGACGCCACAAACAAAAAATCTGTATGCTCGTCATAGA
>JAUMHM010000016.1:31144761-31165836 GCA_032362435.1 Melikaiella ostensackeni | reverse complement strand
AAAACTGGTTTCAATTAGAATATTTAAAAAAATAATTAGAAAGAGGAAACTTACATAAGAAATGCTTTGGACTCCCCCCTCCTCCAATTAAGGATTCGTAAAATTTTCCAGCCCCCCCCCCGTCCCAAAAAAGCCTTATGTAATTAATTGACGCTCCTTAAGCGAAAAATTAAAATTTTCATAAAGTTTGCAATCAAAATTGTATGAATCCACACCAGAAAGGATTGTAATTTTCCATCATTCAAATATTCCTGCGCGTGGAATACGGATGAAATCTTTCTTCTTTGTTGTATTTTTTGTAGAGTTTGTTGGGAACCCATGAGGCTTATATTCCAAATATCAGGTCTGCGTTGCTGTCTTATGGATTTTAATGACTAGTATTTTTCTGACTTCCACCTTAAATAGTAGATAAGTAAACTTACATCAGTGAATTAAGGCCATGTCAAACTTGCCCGATTCCTACCTTACCAACATTTTTTCTTGGAACAACTCACGTCCACACGAAATGATATAGCGAGTTGAAAATTTGGGAAATTAACTAAAAGACACTAAGAAACGTTTGTATGATCTTAAATTTCTAGAATTACAAAAAAAAATTATTTTTGAATTTTTTTCTTCCACACATTTAGACCATACAAACATTACCGTTCCTTAGTGTCTTTTATTTAATTTCCCAAATTTTCAACTAGATATTTCATTTCGTGCGGACGTGAGTTATTGCTTTATTGCAAAAGAAAATGTCGGTAAGGCAGAAATTGTGTAAGTCTGATATGGCCTTGAGGCCATCTGATACTAACCTCAAAATAATTTTTCAACATATTTTACGCATCAACTCACGTGCATACGAATTGAGATATCGGATTGCAAATTTGGGAAATTATACCGAAGGCACTAATGAACATTTTTATACTCCTAAATTTCGGGAAATCAAAAAAAAGAAATTTGAAAAATTGTTGGTATTTTTTTTTGATTACCAGAGATTTAGGAGCATAGAAACGTTCATTAGTGCCTTCTATTTAATTTCCCAATTTTTCAACTCCATATCTCAATTCGTATGCACGTGAGTTGTTATAAAAAAAGCAAAAAAAATTTTTTTTAGGAAAACAGCTTTTTTTATAATTATAAAAATTTAGGACCGGACAAACGTTCCTCATTTCTTTTTATTTAGTTTCCGAATTTTTCAACTCGATATTGCGTTTCGTGTGAACGTAAGTTGGTTTGAAAAAAATGTGATGAAAAATTGTTGAGGTTACGCTCACATGGCCTTGAACGAAAATTTAATAAGTTTATTATTATACTATTATTTCTCAGTAATAGCTTTTTCAAATATCTCTAAAATAACGAGTAAATAAATTCAAATGCGACTCATAAGTTTCTCCTTCGCAATTGAATATTGATTTTCTTCAAAACATGTGTTTTTCTTCAAGGAGGATTCCTATCGTCAGTAAAGATTAAAAGCCGAATGGAATTCCTCTTAACACGTGGAAAAGATCCAAATCGATGGCCTTTGCTGTCTCCTTAGGCCTGGATAAAACGTTCAAAAGTGAGAAACAGAATAAAACTGCTCGCAACCTTGTCACTCAAAAACTCCCCTCTCATTTTTATTTTTGATGCCTTTCGGACTCTGACGCTTATACTCTAGGAGCTAGGTGTAATTCCGTGTGCCGTTCTAGGTCCATCAGATTTTTTTGCTGAATATTACGTAAAATGTTGTGCTGATTACAAAAAAGTAGGATCCCCCCCCCTCCGAAAAATCGGTCAGTATTGAGATATTCGCGTTTTAATTTTTTGTTAATTAATGCAATAGTCCTCTTATAATTTCAGTTTTTTAAAAACTTCTAATATAACATCGGATAGGAAACCGATTCACGAAGAGAAATTTCCTATATCATTTTTAATTCAGTCAGTTGTTAACAAAAAAAAAAATTAGCAATTACGTTGAAAAATGAGGAAAAATAAAATTGTGCTTATTTTGGTTGAAATATTGATTTCACAGCAAAAAGCTTCAAACAAAAGTTGGACTACTCCTAGAGGAGCATCTTTTTTCAAAGATAACATTTTTGATAAAAGTGATCAATTTCGGGAAACCATCGTTTAGAGAAATGAAAAAATTCAGAGCTAGAATAGAAAGCTGTTAGTGTACAGTTTTATTAAAAAATTGGCATCGGGCAATTTTTGGATGAAATAATAACTGTTTCTGCTGTAAACTATAATAAGCAGAATCTCGTTTTCAGCTTCTAATAATCGCAGACTTGTAGTAAAGCTTAATAAAGCTCATAAAAATTAAATAATAAAACGGCTTTATCTTAAAATTCCTATTTCTTACTCTTGGCTTATTATTAAAGTTTCTTTTTTGTTAAAATGTAATGGATCCTTATGACTGTCACAAACAACATTTCTTCGTAATCTGCATGGCCTCTCCATAAACCAGCCGAAAGTTTTACTACGCTAAAGGCGTAAACGAAAAATGGCATGAAAAGGCGTCGAAAAAATTTGGGATGGTTTGTGGAAAGCCCATACAGCTTTCGAAAAACTATCCCCTGTAACAGCCATAGGGATCGATTACATTTTGACTAAAAAAAGGAACTTCAATAATAAACCAAGAATAAGTGATAGAAAATTTTAAATAAACAATTTTATTATTTGATTTTTATGAAGATTTTTCAGCTTTATTACAATTCTCTGCGATTATTAGAAGCTGAAAACAAGACTCTGCTTATTATTGTTTACAGCAGAAACGCTTATTATTTTACCTAAAAATAGTTGATGCCAATTCTTCAGTAAAGCTTTACACTATGGGTGCACAAATTTCTGGGAGATTTGATTAAAAACCACTAAAGGCTAGAAGGTTGCGCCGACAAATTTTTCACCGGCGGCGGCGATTTGAGTATTTTTGATCGTCGACGGCGCGGTGGCACGACGTTATAGTTTAGTACTTTTTTAACATACAGGTAAAAAAATATAAAAATCAGTAGGAACAAAAGATCGATTTCCAACATAAGATATTTATTTAAATCGATTTACTTTAAAACTCACTCTTTTTATCTTCTGATTGGTCTAGATAACACATTTCGAATCGGCGGCGGCGGCGCAACCGTCTGCTAAAGGCATAGCTTGTCAAAGTATACGCATTCAAAAATGAGCATTAACTTGTTCAATATAACTCGAAATATAAACATTTCAATGAAATGTTCTTTATGAAAGTTGAAGTAGACCCGAAAAGGAGTATTTTAAATCTCACAATTCTTTAATAAAACTACTTGCTATAAAGAAAAATAGATTTCTATTCTAGCTCTGAATTTTATTTATTTCTTCAAACGATGTCTTCTCGAAATTGATCATTTTTATCAAAAAATTTTATCGTTGAAAAAAGATGTTCCTTTAGGAGTGTGTACTTCAACTTTTGCTTGAAGCCTTTTTCTGTGGAATCAATATTTGAACCAAAATAAGCACATTTCTTTTTCCTCATTTTTCAACGTAATTGCTAATTTTTTATGTTAACAATTGACTGAATCAAAACATGATACAGGAAATTTCTTTTCGTAAACCGGTTCCCTATCCGATGCTGTGTTATAAGTTTGAAAAAAAAACTGAAATTATAACAGAACTATTGCATTAATTAGAAAAAAAAATTAAAATGCGAATATCTCGAAACTGACCCATTTTTCGGGAGATATTCAGCAAAAAAATCCGACGAACCTAGAACGGCACACGGGATTACACATTGCTCCTAGAGTATTAATTCCAACGTGGTCAGAATTCAGAAATCGGAGGATACGGTTTTCTGAGGATGACAGTTATTTCGAGCTGGATTCAATTTATTTCCAACTCTGGTGCACGCTTCCTGGTGAAATGTAGTCTAGCAGTCTCTACTGTAACTGTATTTAATAGTGCGGAAATGTAATATATATCGCGGACTTCACCGCACTGTAACTTGCCAAACGATTTATTGCGGTTGACCCGAAAGTCCGTTTCCATGCGGAACGATTTAATTATTGCGTTTTGCAACACCTTGGAACAAGGTCCTTTAGATTCAAGAAAGGCACTGGATATAAATAACGAAGAGTAAAACAATTGATTATGAATCAAAACACATTTTTCTTTAAAAGGTATGATGAAACTTTTGAAACAAAGTCAGCAATTTTAAAAAACAGTTTGAAGTTCTTATTTGAAAGTACACTCATCTCGCTTTACTTGTCCGACCGATCTGTGGCCGGCCTCATGGCTGTTCACGCTTGAATGCTTCTGTCCCCGCAGTCAGCGCCGCATCAGAAGTTATTTATATCGTGACTCTCTGGGCAGCATATACTTTCGTACGTGTACCGGGTTCAGAGAATATTTATATATATATATGCGGTCCTAAGTGTTTACTCACTCGTCTCGTTAAATCCGTTTGAAACTAGATTTTAAAAGCCTCCGCATCCTGGCCGACCAGACCCGAGGCTGGCCAGGTTACACGAGATGAGTGCAATCTGATTTCGGAAAAATACTTATTGAGAGAAATACACATTTTCCTGCTACTTCATTAGAAAGAATCAAAAGTCTTTTTAATAATAATAAAAGTTTGAACGAATTAAAATTGTAGAGAAGACAAATTCAAAGAAATTGAACCGCTCCCCATCAAAAGGGGATATGTGTGGATTCAGCCTGAAATAATTGTCCAGAAGGTCAATTTCCAAAATCGTTCGAATTTTAATTTTAAAGACGGATACTTGTAGAGAATTTCAAGGCGCATCTTTTTCCCCCTTGCAAAAATTTGTAGTTTTTGAAGTAATTGGTAAAAATTAGATTTTTCGAATACAAAAAATTTTAATCTTTTTTCACTTCAACTCGCGCTAACTTAGCGAAATTTTAAGAATTTTTCGATTTTATCAGTACTAATTTACGTGTTCAAGTCTTCTGAAACAATTTAAGAAAGAAAAACGTAAATATTTTAGTAAACAAAAAAGTTGTAATTTTTTTTTTGAGACTTTGAAAAAATCATGAATTTCAACCTTCAAGCGCTCGTTTATCGAGTGAATTTTAAGCAACGGTAAACTTCCAGAGAGAAAGTTGTTGATTAAGGGCCAGAGAAGTATTCTGGAAAGTTTGAGCTCAATCGGATTAATGGTTAAAAAATTATGAATGTTTTAAATTGCAAGCGGCAATCTTAATGCTGCCCGACGCATGTGTCTCCTCGGGTACGAATGTGTTGCAGCGGACGATATGAAGGTCAAGTCAGATACCAAAACAAATAATAGCAACCGTTTGTAGTTCTCTTCTAAAATATAGTACATATAAATAAAGTAAAGAACCAGTGAATGGACTATTTTTTAGAATAGCTGCAAAAGTATTATTATTGAGATAGGTTTACTTTAGTTAATACCCTATTAATTTAAGAAAGAATCTCAAAATGAATTGAGGTAGAACAAGAAATAGGCATGAAGAATAATGGATTGAAAATAGGAAAAAATGTTCCAGAAATCAGGTACGATTGGAAACCGTTAATAAAAATTTTATTTAATTTTATTATAAATTATATTTATAATAAATATATTTATATTTATATTCTAAATAAATATTTTTATTTAATTTTTAGTATAAATGTAATATTTTTAAGATTATTTTTTATTCTTGATTTCTCAAATAATTCTTTCATTGAATTATTTATAGATAGCTTGAAGTAATTATTTTTTAATGAAGAAGTTGATGGCATTACTTATTATTATATTAGGGAAATGAATACATTGTAAAGTCTATAACTAAAAAAGACGGTGTTGAAGATATTTTAATCCCAGAGTGATCTTTCATACCTATTGAATCCTGCTGTGGAGAAACATGATACCAAAAATTTTCAAGTCTTCAACAAGAAAAAGTACAGAAAAACTTTTGGAATCTCGGGAAGTAAAATTAACAAAAATTTTTTCTCAATGGAATGTTAAAATGCAAGGATCCTATCGAAACGAATGCAGGTGAAAAAGTAGGGCGATCAATTCATTGGATTTATTTATTTCTTACTGACGAAGAAAGTGTTTCAGTTTGTAAGAATTTTTTTTGTGCTTTTCTGTGTTTGGGCAAAAAAAGAGTTGAAAATGTTAAAAAAAAATTTTAAATAAGCAGCCTTAAAATAATTTGGCATGTGGATGACGCGAAAGTCGTGTTAAATCAACGGAAGACTTTTAAAAAATGATTAAAGAGCATTGTGAATTAATCTCACATCGCAATTCACATCACAAACGAAATTCCTGCAATCTACTCGTAAAATATTTCGAAAATCCTTCATTTAATCTTATAGAACTTTCCAAATTGCTCGGAGAATATTATTCAGAAAAAACAGAAGCTAAATTCACGTTAAGTAAAACTGCTTATTGTAATTATTTCAATCGTCATGTTGGCTTCACCTTTAAAATACCTAGAACTGACGTGTGCAACACTGGCTATAAAAATGAGACAGAAGGAGAGGTAAACGAAGACGTAATTAATCAAAAGAAAAGTGCTGAAATTTATTTGAAATTGAAGAAGCAATTATTGTTTGAAAATAGCAGTCTATGGTTTATTCCGGTTTGCAGTTTTATTCAATACACGATATTAAAAGAATTTGATAAAGACAAATTCAACAGCATAACTGTATTTTCAGATTCATGTCCCGAACAAAGTAAAAATTACAGTGTTTTATTTTTTGGTTTTATTGGCAATTTGTTTGCAAAGTGAAATAAAATATGTGTTTCCAGTTCAAGGACATTCCTATCGCCAGCGCGATAAGAATTTTGGCACATATTCGCAAAAATTAAAAAGATTAGAACGCATTGAAACTGAAGCAGAATGTGTGGAAATTATTCGCAATGCTCGTTCTTTTTCATTCACAATGGTCGAGAAATGTGAAGATCTTCTGCAGGATTTTAAAAAAAGTTTCAAAGGCAGAACGCGAAAGGCAAAAAACTTCCAAATCAGTAAAGCGTTCGTTTTAAATTTGTTTCCTGATGAAAAAGTGGATGTTTATGACAATTACGAATTGCAGAATCCAACCTTTCTCTTTAAGCTTACGCTGGAACTGGAAAAACTTTCAAAAAGTCCTCCACCTTAAATTGGATTAAAAGCGGCCAAAGTAAAGGATGTAAAAAATCTTTATAATGATTTGAGCGCTAAAGGAAAAGAATTTTTCGAAAAGTATTTTTTTTAAGTAACAACTCAAGAGTTCAGATGCCGAAGAAACTGAAGAGAGTGACGAAAATGATTGGAAGTAGTTTTTAATAAAGTATTATTTTAATAATTTATTGTTTTAAATATCTAATAAATAAATTATTCTAATGATAATTTTAGTATCCGACTTGACTTAGAAAAGCTAAAACTTTCTAGAAAACTTCTTTGAACCTTAATCAACGACTTTCTCACTGAAAGTTTGACATTGCTTAAAATTCACTCGATAAACGAAGCGCTTGAAGATTGAAATTCATGATTTTTGCAAAGTTTCAAAAAAAAAAAACTTTTTTGTTTATCAAAACATTTACGTTTTTCTTTCTTAAATAGTTTCAGAAGACTCAAAGACGTAATTTAGTATTAATAAAATCGAAAAATTTGTTAAGTTTGCGCGAGTTGAAGTGAAAGAAGATTGAAATTTTTTGTATTCGAAAAATCTACTTTTTACCAATTACTTCAAAAACTACAGAACCTAAAAATTTTTATAAGAGGAAAAAAGGTGCGCCTTGAAATTTTCTACAAATGTGAGTCTTAAATTAAAATTTGAACTATTTTTAGAATTGACTTTCGGGACAATACTTCTCAGGTTAAATCCACGCATATCCCCTTTTGACCCGGAACGGTTCAATTAAATTAAATTCAATTAAATTATAATTTGAAAGAATTTTGTAGATTTTGATGCCAAATAATTTTAAAAAAATTTCTTTCCCCTAGTTGCCGAGAAAAGCAATCATTTTCAACCCCTAAGTTTCAAACATCAATAAAAAAATTCTGCAATGTGTTGCAACTTTCCTACCTAAAATCTGGGGCATGAATTTTGTAGATTTTGATGATAAATAATTGTAAAAATGTTTCATCCCCCTAGCTGCCGAGGAAGGCAGTCGTTTTCAACCTCTGAGTCTCAAAAATCCATCAAAAAGTTCTAAAATATGTTCCAAGTTTGTTACTTGAAATCATGCCTTAAGTTTTAGGTAAGAAACTTGGAACACATTTTATAATTTTTCTTTTCGATTTTTGAGACTTGGGGGTTGAAAACGGCCGCTTTCACCGACAGCTAGGGGGATGAAACTTCTTCTACAATTATTTATCATCAAAATTTACAAAATTCATGTTTAGATTTTAGGTAAGATTACTTTTTTTATTTTTCGTTTCACATAAACGTTGCAAACTTCAGTTTTATAGACGAAATTCTAAGTTTCAGTTATCATTTTTGATAAAAGTTTGAACGACCTAAAATTTTACAGCAAATAAATGAAAGAAATTATATTTTGAATGCAGATCAAATTGTGGAAAATGAAAAAAGATTTAAATAAATTCAAAGTTGAAATTTTAATTTTCAGTTAGCATTTTTTTTTAAGAATCCTAATTGATAAAAGTTCAGTATTCTGAGCATCAGCATTAAAAAAAAATCATAATTTCAATCTTTTCAAAACTGATTTCGAAGATCAAAGTCTCTACTTTTCCCATTAATGATATTATAAATATTTATCTTTGCGGGGGGCTATTTATCTTTTAGATTGAATTGAGAAAATTCGGTAATTGTATAAAATTCTAGACAATTACCGCTAATTTCAACATCAATCGAAAATAATCAATTATGTATAATTATTATTTTTGAAGAATTTCAAGCTTCATATATTCAATTACCAAAAAATGCTTGGAGGTCTTAAACTTTTAAACCGTTTAAATTGCCAAAGTTCCAAAATTCTTAGCATTAAAATTTTGTAAAAAAATTGAAAGCTTTATTTGTAATTTAATTGAAATAAAAAATGGAAATTAAATGTAATTAAAGTTGGAAAGCATTAAACTCCGAATTCAATCCTAACATTGAGAACTATAATTTGAAAAAAGTTTCAGGTTTGAATGTAGTTTTTTTGTTGTTGTAACCTTATTTCGATTATGAATGAATTCGATTGAAATATAGAATACTTAAGGCATATTCAATAATTGAGTAGTGGCTATATTAATGAGTTATTTCAAAAGTAAAAAAATCACCTCTGCTAGTAAACATTTACAATAATTTTTCACTGTTATATTTGTCAACAATTAATTTCAAGGTATTGCTAAGATTGAATTCAAAAGTATGAAAAAAAAATCTATTTGTTTGAAAAAATCCTAGCAAAACTGCCTTATTGCTTAAATTTTGTATAATTTAGTGTCGAATTTATTAAATTTTTGCTTAGCTCTTAATATTTGTGATGAAAACTGACAGCCAACTATTTTTAACGTTTGTTTCCCAACCAACTTTACGTCTTCTTCTTAATTAAATCTACTCTGAAAAGTTTATTTTAATCGTTTAATAATTTTATGCTCAATTTTTTAACTTGTAATTTTATTTAAGAGTTTTATAAAACCTAAAAATTTGATTATTTGTCGATTAAAGCTTTGTGTGACACATGTTTAAGGAGGAAATGTACTGACATTACTCTTTGAAGAGAAGGGAAAGAGAAATTGGCAACAGTTGAATTTCTAACCAAGTTATTTATTATTAGCCACTGATGGAGTCCCGTATATTTTTGAACCTCTTCCGAAAGTTTGTCTTTACCTGTTTTTTCATTCATTTTATTTGACTCTAATTACTTTTTATTTCTGTGAAATCGTACCAACTGTTTTTTTCTTATCCGCCTACAATCCGCAACTGCAAAATTACTGCTTTAAGAATTTGAGGTAATTCGATGAGGAAACTCATTTGGTAGTTCTTACATGTAAAAATACTTTATGGTACGTATTTTATGGATAGCAATTAGAATACAATTTTTATAGAATTTTTGAAGAAAAAAAAGTTACAGCAAGGGACAACTTTTCTCAACAGGGTTAGCATTTAAAGTAAAATTTAGTGAATAATATTTTCACTGAATTATAATGAAAGAAAGTTTTCTCGAATAAATTGAGTGGAAAAAGCTTTTGCGTGAAGCGTCTAGGCTAGACTGCATTTATGAAAATGGTACTGCACCTTGTCGGCAAGAGTCAATTAATTATGAGACAGTGAAATTGTGAAAACCGCGTCGTCTGCCAGGAACTAAAGTTACGTGCTTAGATTCAAGCACTATCTTATTTCAGCTAAAGTTTCTTACAATATTTAAGCTTGAACTTCGTATTACTTTCTTATATAATTTTTATTTGAAATGTATATTTCTATTAGTAACTTTTAGTGTGATAATAATTAATAAAAAAATTAACTGACAATCAAGTATAAAAAAATCTACTTTCTTTTTGTATATTTTTAAACCATATAAAAAAATATTTTTATGTTGTTGAATGCTAATTTGAAAACTAATATCGAAATTATTCTATTATTAGGTACTCTCCTTGGCATTCGCTTCAGTGCTTAGAAAACTACAGCATTGCGAAATAAACTCATCATTGAAATTCAAAACGTTAACCATTCCATTTCATTTGATGAATCATTTTCCTCATGCTCAAATCGCGCACGTGGCATATTTCGCATCATAATACGCCTAACCAAAGTAACGTATATTAGGAAAAAACATAAACTTAAAATATAACTGAAACAGAAATATTCAAACAAAATTTTTGCACGTTCTGAATAAGAGAAATTGATTAATACTCTCATCGAGTCGTTTGGTCGCTTTATTTTACATTTATACGCGTGTCTAAAATAATTATGTGCCTAAAATGCGAATCGCCTTTTCCCATTTCCGGATCGTTTGTCGGTCAGCTAAGTACGCTTTACTCTGTGGATATTTTTCATGGTCCGACATTGAAGTACCAAAATGGTGCCAATAAAAACAAATGGTCGTCAAAAGCGAAAAATCAAAGATTTAAAATAAGCACACTTCGAGACTTAATCTTTTGCTACTTTGTTCTTTTTATTTCAAAATAGAAATTGCAGTTATCGATAGAAATACATTTTTTTCAAATTGCCAAATGAAAATTGGAAAAAATTGAAAGTTTGCAGGAAAATAAATTTCAAAGCGACCCACTAATTTAGGAAAACACATTGGATAGAATTTCAAATTTCAAATCTATCTTACTTTCTATAAGCAATTCGAGGAGAAATTAAATGTGAATAAACATCAATGAAACTGAAAGTCATCGCAATTTCTAAAATTTGATTGTTCATTAAGTTTTAGCTTTAGTTTCTTTTATTATCATCTGAAACATGTCAAGTCTTAAGCCTGATCTGCAATAGAGTCCAGACGTAGTATGTTTGCTATTATCATAAATGATAATCGTAACGCCATCGACTAGTTAAAGCAATGATGATAAATTCACTATGACTGTAAGGAGTAAGTGAGAGTGTCACGAAGATACCGATCTCTCGGTTTTCCGATCACTCGTCACACGATCGGTTTCACGTGTTCAAAAGATTTCTCGCTCAAGTAGATCAAGCAGTTCCAGAATATGCGCGTGACCAATGGCCATAGTCAATAGTCATGTCTAATAAGAGACAACTTTTTTCACTTCTTGCTGAGAAATCTTGATTAAGCTTTGTCTAAGCAAATTACTCATCTAGCGACGCTTATTCATTCAACACTTCTCAGTCTTTCCAAGCTTACAAGAGTCACTTTAATTCTTAATCAAAAATCTTCTATTATTTCTTTAAGTTATCTAGAATTTCTGTATTAGTGAGAAGTTGAAATTGGAAGGAAATAATGAAAAGATTTTGAATAAGGAACCAAGAAGCCCTTTTGTTCAACATTTCCTCTTAGTTTCTTGGTTTTGCGAATGCGGAAACGAGATTCCTTTTTCACGATGGCCTCTGAACTAATTGTCTACTTGATATCGTCATTAAGTGCATTTAAAAGGTCCAAGCACTGTGAAACAAAACCGACTTTTCAAAGAACCCAGACATTGGCAATAACGCAGTTCGATGGAATCGTGACAAGACACGTGGCTTAATGATGTGGACTTAGGGCAAAATATAATTGCTTAGTGAACATTCTTGCGTGAATGCACTTCAAGAAAAACGCCCACTCCCTGTTTCCAACTAAATAAACAAGTTGCTTCATTTTTCAAAGAAGCGTAGAAGTTTGACAATTTTTATCGGATATTTTTCACAACAATTAATTTCTTTCTTTTTTCCAGATTCGTGATGAACCTGACAGCATCAAACCTGGTGACTTGCGTTTTTCTGACCATCCTCTTCATTCTCAACAACACAACATCATCCTACACTCCAAGTCTCTGCGCGATATCAGAAGGTGGTACAGCCCTCGTGACATCATCCTCCATCCTCACAGTTCTTCTCATCGCCATAGATCAGTACTTTGCAGTCGTCGATCCCCTCAGATACAGGAGTCGAGTCGACAAAATAAAATGTGGACTCCTCATCGTCTCAGTCTGGATAATCGCAGCTCTCTTCGGTTCCCTAGCAGCCTCTAACCCAAACCCTCGTAGCCTCTGGCAGAGTTGTGCCAGAGCTTCGGATTCCCTCTCCAAATACAATCTCAACACCACCCTCAACCTAGACTTCAAGTCCAATCCCAATATCTTCTTCGAAAACGAGGACGACCTAGACCTCAAAACCCAGGTCAATTTTCCTGAAGAGGATTACGGCTCCGACTTGGAAGAAGATCTAGAACTAATGGAGAACACCACAGCCCTCCTGCGAACTGCTTTTCTCGAAAGCTACCGAAACTTCCCTCTTGAAGACCCCAATAAAAGTTTCACCTACGGCCTCGTTTACTCCATCACCTTCAGCATCTTCGTCTACCTTCTGCCCTTTTTAACAGTCTGCTGGATCTACATCAGCATCTACACAGCAGCCAGAAAAAACTCCGAGAGAACTAGAAGAACAGGCTCGAGACCAATCCTCTCTTCAGGAAGCTTCTGCGAGGAACACCACCAGACGAAACAGGAACCTGGGGAAGAATTCCGTAGGATTCCAAAAATTTCGAGTCTCTCCTCCATCGACGAAAGCAGTGAGACGCCACCTAGTCAAATAACCCGCAGCAAGAGCTCCGAGCTTGTCCTCTCTTCCAATTCCAGAGGACAAGAGGACAGGGATCGAATTTCGACTGTGATCTTTACTGTTGGATCTCAGGAAGTCGATGTCACTCCACAAAAAGCTGTTGGGGATACCAAAGATACGAAAGTTCCTATCGCGAGTCTCAAAGCAAAATTCCTCGGCCAGACGGACCAACGTCCAACTGATGAACTCGTCAAGAGCAAGTTCCCAAATCCACCAGATCAGAGAAGAAAATCCTCTTATGATCTCATGTATGAGGAGATGATGCTTCAGAGGAAGATGAGTGGCATCAGCGACTCTTGTGACGAAAGCAGCGACGAGGAAATGATTACTTTCATGGGAGGCAAACCTTTACAGGAAGTTAAGGTTGTGGAGATGAGAAATCTTTCCTTCAAAAAGAGTACTCGTGAGAATTCTAATCATTCGAATCTTAACCATTCAGATCAGATTCTAATAGAGTCTCCCAGATTCTTGAACGTAGAATCCGAAATGCCGAATGGTTTCAGATCTGAAAGAAACTACAACTCGAAGATGTCTCTTGCGTCAGCAAATACTGAATCCTCATCAGCAAATCTGCTAAATGCTTCTCACAACACACCAATTGTTACAATCACTCCTCCTTATAAGGTTCCTCTTCACAGAGTTTCGAGTGTCAGGAGCACTTCGAGTTACATCCATTCCCTAAAATACAGAATCAGCAATGGCTCTATTTTTAAGTACAGAGAAGAAACAAGAGCTGCGAGGATAAGTGCACTTGTCATAGTCATGGCACTGATTTGTTGGACACCTTATGTCGTTGTGCTAATGTTAAGGAATTTGTCTAATGAAGAGAATTGTCTTCCTCAAAGATTCGACACGATTGTGCTAAGCTTCCTTGTTCTTTCAACCTATGTGAGTCCTCTACTTTTTGGATATCGTTCCAAGAGAGTCAAGAGAGAATTGAGGAAGTTTTTTTGCTTCAGAAAGGAACTTTCTTATAAGAATAATAGGAGTCTAATGGCAAAGAAGGTACTTAAAAGGAGGCACAGTGGAAATCTGAGTCAGTTTGAGATGGAGTCGAAGTACAATATTTTGAATTGTGTTTATGGAAGGAATAAGTGGCCCAAGGAGAAGGTTCAATTTGTTCAGGTTCCAGAAACTGCTCTTGCTGTTGAGACCTGCAGAAGCAGCTTTTCCAGCGGGGCTAGTACTCAAATTTCGAGTACTTCGACTGATGATTGTTGATTAATGAGATCTGGATTTTGGATAAAAACCATTAGGAATAGGCTGCTGAATTATACTAAAGCACCAGCAATTTTCTTAAAGTTTCGAACATGAAAGACTGCTAGAATCTCACTATCAATTTCCATGACACTTTTGTACAGTACTGCTTTAACTTTAGAATTTTAGAGTCGGATTTTTGAGTTTGGAATTATGACAGGAATTAATATTTCGGGGTGTTGATAGGACCGAAAAATGGGGAAAGATGAGGAATTTCATTCAGAGAGAAAAAGGTGGAAAATACCAAGATTGAATACTTCTAAATTGATATTTAAAAATTAAGCTTTTAGAATGGGACGATTTAAAAATGGATGTGTAAAAAATTGAACAATTTCAGTATTCTCAAATTTTAAACAAATAAATTTTAAAACTTTAAGCGATATGATTGAAACCATTGTTAATTTCTGAACAATATATTTTTTTGAAATCTGATTCTAAGCTAAAATCGTTTTGAATGAACTTTTTGCGAACTGGGCAAATTATTTCGTTCCTTTCAGTTACAGAAAACTTTAGTAGAATCAACACCCTGAATTCTTACCAGAGAGTTGATTAATTTATTTCCCTATTATCTCCTTTATCAAAGTATAATTGACTAAAGACTGCTTCAAAATGATTAAACTTCCACTTTTCTCTGAAAAAAAAATCCGAAAATAAGAGCTGTTGTACTCACACTTTGGAGATTACGTTCAATGATAAAACGTATTTCTTTTCTATGTAAATAGTTTTTAACAGTAAATGACGAAAAAGAGAACTATTGATGTAATTATTATAATATTATATAATGCGAATGTTGATTATTTGTGCCCAGAGCGAATGATTGAAATAAATATTAATGATTAAAAAGTGGGAATTAAGGTCCCATGAAGCCGAAGGTATTAGGAATGAGTGAGGACATTGTCAATTACATGATGAGTGTTAAACTTCCAAAAGACTTCGTACCAAGTTATCTATGTAAGAAATAAGAGAAATCATTTTTATACCTTTCGGCTCCTCGAGACATTTTTTACATATTTTATTACTAGAGTAATTTAAGACTTCATCTTCGTCGTAATTATTCGTAAAAGCTGTATATTTTGTATTTCATCGACTTTTCTCACAGGCGGCGTCTCCTGAGACGAGCATTTGATGCATTTGCGACAGACATAATACGTATTTAGTCGAATTATCCTCAACCTCTTCAGGAATTTTTAATTATTCATTTACAAATAATATTTTGTAACCGACGTTATTTTTCAATCTCGTACTCTTCACTTTTAAATTGATGGATATTTTTTCCATAGTAGTATTTTTAGAGAAGAATGTAAATATTTTCATAAAATGAGATATTTTTAAAGAGATTTGATGGTAAATTTGCTATTCCTTACGTAGCCATTGAATTCTACTTCGCACAGTGCAGAGTATTTTTTCCGTATTTTACCGTGTAAAATGTAAATATACGCATAACACAGCATTCTAGGCGCGATATTTTTTTCTGATATTATTTTGTACATTACAAAGATCAATGTTTATTTATATTAAATAATCCGTATAGTAGTGAGTATCCTAAATGACAATGTTTATACTTAATAGTTTTGATCAGCACCGACAAAAGAGAAGGAGACTCTCTGAAATAATGATCTCTTCCATAATTTTCGTAAACAGTTAGCTTACACAAATTTCCTGCTCTCGTTCGAAAGTTCATGATTAATTTCTCCTCGTCTAGTTTTCGATATTTTCAAATTTTTCGGGTCGAGAGCAAAACGGGTTTCGTCAAGTTAGGCTGGGTAGGGCGATTTCAAAAATAGAAAGCAGTTCAATTTTAGAAGTGCTTGAAATCCGGAATGTCGGATATTCTAGTTCTTATTTTGAACTCGTTTAGCAAATAATACATTTTTGCATCTGTCTCTAGTAGTTTCTAACTTGTGATAACTCGTACATCAGGCAATACGTCAGCCTTGAACATGGTTAATTTATTCGATTTTCATAATAAATACTACATTCAAAACATAAGAGTGTCTTTTGCATTATAAATTAAGATTCTTCTTAATCCCTTCGTTAGCATTGATGCAATAGTGCGTCAATCTTTTTTTTCTTATTATTATATTCGTAATCAGCGCCCTCAAAAACCCCAGGGTACAAATTTTTCAGGATAAAAAAATGTCCAAAATTTTCCTGCCATTTTGGGCACTTTTTGTCAAATTCTCTCTGCCAACGAAGGGGTTAACATTCCTTATCAGCTCCTTAATTCCTCTGTAAATTTGAGTTTATTTAAAAATTTTAAATACGAGTTTTAAAAACCAGATTATGATACGAGTAACGAGATATAATTGTTTTTATTTTCTTGTCTTCAAAATATACAATGCAAATATATTTGAGACACTCACAACGACAAGTGGGTAAAGCCCAAAAATGAAATTTTACAGGAGAAACAAAAAAACGTTTTCTGTGATAGAATTCAAAACAGAACTATTCTGAGTAAATTACAGAAGCTAATGGTTTTTATGAGCTTCAAGAGGCTTTACCTAGTTGTCATTCCCAATTATTTTAAAATACATTTTTTCATGCTTTAAATCTACGAAACAACTTCAGAAGTGTTTGCTTATCAATAGATTTTTATCTAAATAACTTGGAACTGCAAAAAAGATTTTCGAAAAAAGTGGGCTTTACCTAGTTGTTGTCATTCCCAATCCCTCACTTCATTCTGGTTTATTTTAAAAAATCAATAGCAATCTCGTTTTTATTGTGTTTTGTTTCAAGGGGACCAACATTAAACTCATTTGTAATTTGAAAACTTAGATTATGGAACCAGCCTTTCCTCGAAATTTATATTTTCTATTTCTATTTCTGTTTCTGAAAGCTTGAACTTGGCATTTCATCTACGAGTCGAAAAAAGTTCCGTTTCGGGTCTAAAACGCAAGAAACGCAACCACTTAAAATCTTGGCACTTTGCCAGACTAAAAGTTTGTTTCTAGCTTGAATTGGTATCGCTGACGAATTATGGAACAGTTGGATGATTACGATTTAGACCAGACTGCCTAGAGTCTGATATTCGTGAAACTGATCGTTATCGTGTAAACAAGCTTCACATGATTCATACGAAACACAAAAACTCGTATAATCTCTTAATTTATGAATGAACCCACATTTGGGTTTTTTTAATAGATGGCGGAAGCTAAGCGAAATCTATTTTTTTTTTTTAAATAAATGTCTGACAATTAATGAAATACTGGACTGCAACACCAATTCATAGGTATAATCGATCTATTCTAACAATTCGAAGTTTTAATTAATCAATTAAAAGGGAAAAGATATAAAAACTCAGACTCGTCTTACAATAAATCTCTTTATCTCCTCAAAAACTAAAGTTAATTAAATAACTTCTAAAAATATATACAGATTTGTGGAAGGAAATTCAAAGAAGACAAAATTAGGCAGGATTAGGCAGACGAAGATTAAAAACTCCCAGTTCGCTTTATGAAGATGAAAACGAATAAGATTTTTATCTTGGCAAGAGTTCAAGGGAAACCAAACAGGCTTTTCAACCAAGAAAACATTTTACATTTTGAAACGCTAAAATTTGTGCAGACTCAACACACTTGACTCTCTTTCGGCAAATCATTCAATTTTCCTCTTAATTTAAAATAACTCCAGAAACAATAATACTAAACCTATTTTTTATATAATACTTTTCTTCAGAATTAAAAAATGAAGCCTAAATTATGAGTATGAATTGAAAATCTTAAGCTGCTTTGATTAAAAATAAAGTTGAATCGTAAAGAAATAAAAATTAATTCAGATTCAACTCAGGCTAAAAATTGTCATGCATTCTTTTGCTTTCCTATTTTCAAATTAAATTTAAAAAATAGCATTGTACTCTTGAGGACCTTTTGATACCGAGATATATATTTATTTTTCAGTACTTGGTCCAGCTTCATTGAATGCTGTGAATCCTTCGGGACTTTTCTATATATTTTTTTGCTCAGCAGTCGATAGGTGAATATATTTTCTTAATTTCTCCTGGCTTCTGGACATCACAGGGATTTTCTTTGGAAGTTGATTCTAATTTAATTTATAACCTTGAGTCACCAAACTCCTGTGTCCTGGCAGGTAATCTAGGTAGTTCCAAAGTTGAAGAACGACCTTCATCATCCATGTAGGTTCTGTTATCGTGTCCTGATTCTGCTTCTGTCGTCTTGTCCTTCACAGGACCATCCATTAAAAGCATAGCCAAGAGAAACAGCACTGAACCTTAGTTGAAATGATAAAGTGTTAATTAATTTCACAATAAATTATTTATTATAATGTAAATATTGTAATGGTTCAAAAATACTTTTGTAACTTTTTATTCAGGGTGGCCACTTTTATCGCCGAAAAAAATTCCTGATCATTTCCCGTTTCACAAAAATTATTCCCGATCATTGAAATTAAAAAGTTCAAACTGTTAAAGCTGAAGATTTTTTCATTTGAAGCAATTAAAACTAAACTGCAAACTAAGGCAGCCAAAATTGAACTCTTCTGAATTTTCTCAACTTTACAAATTAAATTTAAAGACCCTGGTCGACAACACGAACACCTCTTACTAATTTCCAAATTAAAGCTTAAAAAATTTGTCATTCAAAAACTTTCGATTCAATTATTTAATAATGAGCAAGTTGTAAAATGGAAACCTTCTAATTTTAATAGGTTTAATTCTAAGGGCTTAAAAATAAACATTATCTTGAAATGAAACATTCAAAATGGTAAAATAAAATTCAAAATGGTAAATAGTAAAGGCTATTTAATTCCCTTCTCGATACCCACACTGCTCCATACGAATATTCCATTGATTGAAGCAATTTTGCAGGTCCTTTTCTGAGAGGTCTCTCGTGAGCCCCCCCGCTTTTTCCTTCACAGCATCTACCAACTCGAATCTGGTTCCTTTTAGCTCAGGCTTGATCTTCAGGAACAGAAAAACACCATATGGGGCTAGGTCAGGTCAGTACGGTCGGTACTTCAATAAGGGAATCTTATTCTTCACCAAAAACCTCTGGACAGACAAGCCTTGTATGCTGGGGCGTTGTCCTTGTGAAGAATCAACAAGCCGTTCTTTCACATTTCAGGTCTTTTTTTTCTTACTCGTACACGAAGAGTCGTCAAAACCTCCTTACAGTACACCTGGTTAACAGTCTTCAGGTACCCATTCAATTTAAACAATTCCTCGGGTATCAAACAAAAAACAAACTATCATCATTGCTTTAAATTTCGACTTACTCATCCGTGCTTTCTTTTGTCTCGGTGAACTGGGACTCTTCCAACGCATGGATTGGCGCTTAGTTTCAGCGTCGTATTGAACAAACCATGATTCGTCACAAGTTATTACATTTTCCAAAAACTTTGGATCATTTTCAATGTTCTCCAGAATGTCAGCACAAACGTTGCTGCGAATTTCCTTTTGCTCAGGAGAGAGCAATTTCGTCACCATTTTAGCACAAACTTTTTTATGTGTAAACTTTCATTTAAAATTAGTCTAGCAAATTCTTTATCGATGTTCACTAAGTCAGCAATTGCTCGATTGCTCAGGCATCGATTTGTTCGAAAAATTTTATTTACATCTTCGATGTTACCGTCAGTTTTCGATGTGTGAGGACAGCCGGGAGGCGGATTGTCTTCAATCAATTCCCTCCCCTCCTTAAATTTTTTAAACCAATCGAGAATTTGAGTACGACATAAACATTCATCACAATAAACGTCCTTCAACAAATTATACGTTCCTGTAGTGTACTTCCCAAGTTTCACAAGAAACTTCACGTTGACGCACTGTTCTATTTTCACACTGAACATAATTCCGGCGGAGCTCAGGTAGACGGTCAACTTCGAGCAAAGGTTACTGTCGTACTGAGGGTCGTACAACCTTGACATCTGGAGGATGGGAGGGAAAAGAATTGATTGTTGTTGCCGAGGCCCCAGGCAAGGGGCAAAAAATCAGTCTGGCCATTTAATAGCCACACCTCGTATTGTCTTTTCTTACTCGATAAACATTGGTAAAGATATTTTTTACCATGAAGGATGTTTTATTATGTGCTGCTGTTGGAATTAAAGTCAACTTTCTGCTAGTAATTTAATCGGCAACGAAAAGTGCTTCAAGCATGCTTCATTAGTGGAATAGAATAACCTTTTTCATAGTATGAAAACCCTATTTTAAAATTTGTAAATATACTTCTTTGTTTTATATTCTGTACATAAAATCAAAATCATTTCTTAAGAATTAAGAGTACATACAAATCTGCCAATCAAAAACTTAAATATACACTGACGGCGGAAATTACATACACGCCTGTTTTTTGAGCTGTTGTTAAAGTTCCTTAATTTTTATAATATTAGCACGAACATATTTTCCTCATGATAATACCAAAAGTAGTAGAATTCTGCGTTTAATAAGTTCAGTAAGTTCTTTGGCTCATTTTAAAGGTAAGTCGCCATAGTATTTTTCTAAATTATCCAGATATATTTAGAATTTTTTCCCTAGATTTTGCCCTAAGGACAAACTCGGTGCAAAAAAGTCGAAAAAAATGTAATTATTTATCATATTTCAATCAATCTTTCAAATACTTATCAAAATACTATTCTTTTGAATTTTTTTTAATCATGTGGTAAGTACAATCATTATTTGAAATTTTGCTACTTTTTTGCACCAAGTTTAACCATACGGTAGAATCTTGAAAAAAAATTCCGATAATATCTTAATAATT
>JAUMHM010000016.1:31081916-31096570 GCA_032362435.1 Melikaiella ostensackeni | reverse complement strand
TGGAAAAATTTCTAGAGGTACCGGCTCAGGGATCGAACCCCGGACCTCTGGTAGGAAGTCCGAGCGCTCAACCGTCTTTTATTATTATTATTATTATTATTATTATTATTATTATACTGTATAGAAATATTTTACACTGCCGTCGGAAATTGTCGGTACGACTAGCGCGAGTCTTATTAAAAATCACTTCCGACTTTGAAGCATGATAACTCGGTAAAAAAAGACAGAGATTTGCAAAAAAATTGTTGAAGAACTAATTAAATTTCGCGTCTGATGGGCCTTAGTGGAGATATTTTTGACTTTTTCAAGAGGATATATCATCTGAGAAGTTTTACGAAAAAATTCAATAGTTTCTCGAATTCTGTACCTCGAATTTAACTCATGGTATGAGCTAAGCAAGTTGTAGTAAAAATCTAAAGTGCACACCATCTTATCCCTTAAGTCACATCCTTAATTTAAGCCAATAAAATTGAAAAAATCTTCATCGGTTCCCGAGATGTGACTAAAAATGCCCATGCCTGTCTGCGTCGAGTTTCAGTCGGCGTTCGACGATCGGGCTGTGATTGCCGGGAACTTCCCGGATTTTGTACCTCGACTTCAACTCGTGCTATGACTTAGGAAAGTTGTGGAAAAAATCTGAAATTCACAGGACACAATCTGTTAAGTCTTATCTTTAATTTAAGCCAATAAAACTTTAGAAATCTTCACGGGTTCCCAAGATACTTCTAGCAATGCCCAATAGTGTCTGCGTCGAGTTTCAGTCGGCGATCACCGCTATCGCTTCGACGCATGCAGGCATGGACACTTTTAGTCATATCTCGGAAACCCATGAAGATTTTTTAAGCTTAATTGGCTTCAATTAAAGATAAGACATGAATGATAACGTCATAAATTTCAGATTTTTGCTACGAATTTCCTAGGTCATACCATGAGTTAAAGTCGTAATACAGAATTCGAGAAATTATGGAATTTTTTTGCAAAACTCCTCTGGTGATATATCCTTTTGAAAAAGTGAAAAATATATTTACTAAGGCTCACCAGACGCGGAATTTCATGGACTTTACAAATGATTTTTTTTTCAATCTCTATCTCGTTTTTGACCGAGTTATCGTGGTTAAGTCAGCAGTGATTTTTAGTAGTACTCGCGCTAGTCGTACCGGCAATTCCCGCCGGTAGTGTATGTCGATAATAGGTATTAAGTAAAGAGGATTTAATAAAAAATATAATAAAGAAATACTTTTGCTTAAGAATTTCTGTAAGCCAGAAGGTTAACAACTCTATTGGCCTTATCGAATTGAGTCTATCGCGAATCAAGGTATTATAAATTATAAGGTCATAGGGACAATGATGGAAAAAATAAATACACCTGCGATAGATAATACTGGATGTGCTCACGTCTTATATACGAGTCATTCATTTTGCGTCCAGTATAATTACTTCAGATGGTAAAGGACACGATTAGATGAAAAAGTTTAAAATTCTCACGTTTCGCGATTATGTTTAATCTCTATCGCATTTTAGAGAGACTTTTATTATAATATATATGATTATTAATATGCTCTGATTATTGAATTGTAGATTATTGAAATAATTATGATAATCTACAATATGACAAATACAGATACCAATATTTCATGCAGAATATAATGCAGATTTAAACTCAGATGGTACTTTTATCTATTTACGTAAGATAATTAAAATTTAACTTTACATCAATTTAAATTTGTAATTACAGAGATAAATCCGCAGATGTGCTTTGTGCTGAAACATTTCAAAAATGTTTTGCACATTCTTGTGATTCTTTTCTAAAAAAATATAAATATTCAGTGAAGAGTAAATTATAAACGACCGAGACATGTTTTGTGATGATAAAATTATTTATAGTTTCGCGTTGGATTATAAAACTCTTGTTTACATCTCTGTCATTCTGGAGGGAGCAAATTAACCAATCCATCTGTCGTTTTTTGCTTTTCAATAAAGACAACACGAGTACTATGGTTACGAGACGACTATACAATTTTATAAAGTTCAAGGAATGTTAAACAGATTCCTGTAAAATATCAAACATAACATTTTCAATTCGTACATTCTTCCATTAAAAATTAATCTATTTTGAAATTAGTCAATTTCATACGTGAAATTTGAACCCTTACACAATTTTTAAAACTTTTTAGAATTTGATTTCCACATTTTTACAGATTTAATCGTTGACAACAGTGTATAATAAGTAAGAGAAAACGCTGTTCCTATACAAACATATTGTACACAAAATTTCTTGTACACAAAGTATACTGACTATATTTTTGCTGCATAAAATATTTTCTACACAGAATATATCCTACATGGAATTAAATAGTAATTATTTTATTCTGAAAATATTCTCAAAAAATTGCACAGAAAATATTATGTTCAATATTTTTCCTACACAAAATATATTCTACACAGAATAGATCCTACACACAATTAAATAATAATGATTATTATTATTTAAATATTTTTCCTGCTCTATGGAAAATATTCTATTGCTCTTATAAAAAAATTTCTTATACAAACTTACGCAGAAAAGATCGATTTCTAAGCAAATTAAAAGAAAGGCTGAATTGTAAATTTTCAACTGTTTATTGAAAAATCAATTTCTAAATATTGTTTTTCAACCGCTGATACAAACTGTTCTGTAATATATCTGTAACAATTTTATAAAAATGTTATTCACTTAAGTAACAGTTCTGCAACTATTATGTAATAAATATAAAACTGCGTTACGTAATAAATATTTACCAGTGTTCTATAACAGATATTCTAGTATAGAATATTTAGTTATTTATCTAGTGTAGAATATTTCTATGTTGAATATCTTCACTCAGAAAATTTTCCATAGAGCAGAAACAATATTTATATTAAAATAATAATAATTTCATTTTGCGTAGGAACTACTTTGTGTAGAAAGTATTTTATTTACTGATTTTAATATTTTGTGTGGAATATATTTTGTATAGGAAAATTATTGGACATAATAGTTTTTACTACAATATTTTGAAAACATTTTCAAAATAAAATAATTAATATTTAATTCTGTGTAGGATATATTATGTGTAGAAAATATTTTGTGTATGAAAAATATAATCAGTACTTATACTTTGTGTACAATATATTCTGTGTACAATTTTTTGTGCAGGAACGAGGGCTACTCATAAGTAAAATTGAAAAAATGGAAATTTTTTATTTATGCGAGCTTCACATTTGAATTGTTTTAAGTTCTGAATTTTGTCAAATTCGGGTTGTTGATATTTAAACGCTTGAATTAAAAGTGTTGGAACTTTTTTTTACCTTTTCATACAATTATTAATGTTCCTAATACAGTTTTTTAATTTCAACGTGATTCAAAATTTAAAATATTACAATTTTGAAAATTAGAACTTTAAAATATTAAATTTCCCAAGTTTTGAAGATTTTTTATTTGAAAATTTTAATTCTTTGCATGCATTATTTTTCAAGTCATACACTTAAGGCTTGAAAATTTGTCTAATTAGATTTTGAATTGTGCTGAACAGTTCTAATTTCAAATTGCGATGAAATTTGAACGCTTTAATCACAAATATTCTTTTATAGATTACCAATTCAGCCGGTTCAATTTTGAAAATTTTCGGTTTTTATATTTGAAATTTTTCAATTCAAAGTATTGATTTTCAATCTGAAAAATATTCAATGGTTTCACGGTGGGCTTGGATTGAGTTCAACCCAAAAGAGCTTGCACCTCTTGTTTTTCTTCTAAAATCATTTCAGTGATGCCTGACAATTATTTGAAGACCAAAAATTTAAAAAAATCGCTGGAGGGATTGTCGAATAATCTTGATGTTTCTTTTTTATTTTCAGGTTATGTATATTTTCGTAAAAATAACTCCAAAGCTTAAACTCTGTAGTTTGGCATCGGAAAAAAGTATCTAAACGTAAAACTAAAAAAAAAAGAATTATTTGTCTCATATAGTTTAGGAAAAACAGCCTTCAAAAATTATATTTATCTGAAAAATTTGTCAAAAAATATATTTAATTTTAGTTTATATGAAATATCATATTTCCTGTGCACTGTAGAAAAAAATAGTCAGAAAGTGAATTAAAGCAGACTTGATTGCAAGCAAATTTACAAAAAATAAAATGTTATACCTCTCATACGTCTGAAGTTAAAGCATGTTGAAAAATACCCACTTTTATGGAAGTTCGTTAAAAAGTAATTTTTTTAAATATTCGGACTTCCACTACAATCTTTGTTAACAGTTGTTCTTATAACAATAAAAGTACATCCAATTATATACAAATCTTAAAAGCTTTAATGATTCCTGAAATATATCCATAAAAATTGAGGGCACCAACTTTTAAAAGAAAACTCATTTTTATGGATACATTTCAGGAGTTATTAAAGTTTTACAAATTTTAATATTATTTCATATACTTTTATTATTATTAAAACAACTTTTAACACAAATTTCAGTAGAAACGCGAAAATTAAAAAAATTAATTTTCAACGAACTTTCATAAAAGTGGCTATTTTTCAACATGCTCTCACTTCGAACGTATAAGAGGTATAACATTTTATTTTTTTTTAGATTTGCTTGAAATCAAGTCTGATTTAATTCATGTTTTGACTATTGTTTTCTACAGTGCACAGGAAATATGATATTTCACAAAAACTAGAACTAAATGTTTTTTTTCGCAAATTTTTTTTAAAAATATAACTTCCGAAGGCTGTATCTCCTAAACTATATGAGATAAATAATTCTTTTTTAGTTTTACGGGGAATTTAATGTACCTCAATTTTTGGTCAGACGAATTTGAAGTACCATGCTCTGAAGTAAAAAAATATTTCAAAAACTGATGAAAACTGCAATTTTTCACACTTTTTCCAAAATTTTAATGGGTTCCGGATGTCCAAAGGTGTTTAACGTTTAGATACTTTATTTCTATGCCGAACTACTGCTTTGGAGTTATTAAAAAAAAATATATGCATAACAATCTAAAAATAAAAATGAAGAATTAAGTTGATTCGATAATCCCTGCAGCGATTTTTTTCTTTTCCCTCTCAAAATAATCGTGAGGTATCACTGAAATGATTTCAGAAGAAAAACGATAGGTGCAAGCCCTTTCGGGTTGAACTCAATCCAAGCCCACCGTGGTTCAATTTGCGAAAAGTATTAATTCGTGAAGATGTATTGTTTAGAATTGTTCGTTCTCAAAGGTCTGCAATTTAAAAGCCTTCAATTTGCAATGCTTCTATTTCCAATTTTTAAATGGAGAATGCTGCAAATTTGAAAATGCTTAATTTCAAATGCCTCATATTTAAAATTGCATATTTTTTATATCTTCAAATGAATCCTAAATTATACGAAATAAAACATGCTACCAAATCTATCCCCAGGGGTGTGATTTTCAAATTATACCTTATTTTCAAATTATTCACATGACACACATTTTGTAAAAATTCGTTGATTATTAAATTTACTCACAGAACCTCCGAGGGTATCACAGATCCAAAAATCAAGAAATCAAATCTGTCTTAAGCGAAGAAGAAAACCACATATGAGCACATGAACACTTATTTCAAACACTTGTAATTACCACACTGTACGTAGAAATAATCCAATAGCTCACTAATTAATGGAAAGGGGAATTAAAAAAGAATACAAAAATTAGAAAAAAGGGAGGGACTAAGCAAGACGCGAGTCCCTCCGGGGCTGAGGGTTGGAGGATTAAATGAAACTCGATCCAACGTTGAACCTTCATTTATAAGAAAGTTTCAAGGATCACAGTAGACCTTCCTTCGAATATGTGAAGGAAGGGGCAACAACGAGCTGCTGCATGGTTGTTTCCTTACTCGACATTTTCTCGATGGTGGGAGTCGTCATACTCTCGATCTTCGACTTTCAAGGTCAGATATATTTTGGAAATATTAAAAAGTCAATTGAAAAAGTTAACCATAAACATTTCCAAACCTCTAATAGTACAGTCAAATTAGGCGAAATTGGTGGCAGTAATTTTTTTTTTATTACTGTTCGCATGGACGTCCTAATAAAATCCTGAAACTCTCCCGTCTGCATGTGTTGTGGAATTTTTGTTAGTGATGCATTCAAGTGAGACAAGACTTGAGTTCGATACAAATTATTGAACTTGAACTTTTTTATTCAAGTTTAATACTTTGTATCGAACTTCAATCCGAGAAAATTAATTTTGTCTTGACATTTCAATCAATATAATCAATAATCAAGCGAGAACGAGCGATAGTATTGAAGTTTGTCAACTTTCTAAATGTCAATTTGACAGATATCCAAAGTAATTGTATCATCAAATTTGGTAATTTTAAAGTACATAAAAATTCAATAAATTTGGATATAGCCACATATTAGCTGCTCATTTATTGAATTGAATAACTCTCTGGAAGCTTTTTTGTCTTTTCTCTAGGATGAAACTTTAAACCGACAAACATGAGACATGCAAATTTAAATTTCGAATACAGACACGTGCAAAGAATATAAAATTTCAAATAACATTATTAATATTAATTTTTCTACTTCACAACATATTGATAATTCCTACAAATTTCAATCCACAAATTTATCTACAAAAAAGCACATGTAATCTGTCAATGTGACATGTGATCTTGACTTTATCACTTGGAAATTAGAAGCAAGAAGATACGATAAAAAGTAAAAGAAGTTTCGAAAACCATGTTGGCAATATTTTTTCAATATCGAGCGATAAAGTTCCAGAATCAGTCAATTCTTTTCTTATCCTGCATCACTAATTTTCGTTATTAACTAAAAACGAAAAACTGATACATTTCTTCAAGACGTTTGTGTGAATTGTTGCTTTCATTGAAGAAATACATAAAAATATGTGAATAATAAATTGCAATTCATAAAATAAGCTTTAAAATGAGCCATCATCGAAACCTCTGAGACTAATAGTTTAAAAGTTATAAATATGTTAATTAACAGTACCGTTTTCTCTGTAACGTCTTAGCGGTAATGAACTTTCGTTGTTATAAATACAATTTTGATCAAATTTTACTTATTAGGTTCTAAATTCAATGGTCCAAAGTATTCTAAAATATTTTTTTGAACTTAAAATCCAAAATTTGCGGAGGGGTAGGGGAAAACTTTTTTTCTCAAAAACTATTATTTTTTAAATACAAAAAAAGTGTTCCTCCATCCCTCCACCAATTTTGGAATTTAAGTACTAAAAAAATGTTTCAGAATACTTTGGACCATTGAGTTCAAGGACCTAATAAGTAAAATTCTATCAGAATCTTCTTTACAACAATAGAAATTCATTACCGCTAAGACGTAACAGAGAAAACGGTATCATTAATTAACAAATTCACAACTTTTAAACAATTAGTCACAGAGGGTTCGATGATGGCTCATTTCGAAGCTTATTTTATGCTTTAGGAATAATTTTGTACACATTTTTATTTATTTCTTCAATGAAAGCAGCAATCCACGCAAACGTATTGAGACAATGGATCACTTTTTCGTTCTTTGTTAATAACAAAAAATTCACAACACTTGCAGACCGGAGGGTTTCAGGATTTCATTAGGACGTCATGGGGAGCAATAATCAAGAAAAAAATTACTACCACCAATTTGTTCTAGCAGAAATCCTAATTTGACTGTACTAGAATTGAAAATCAAGTTCAGATCCGAGAGGTCCTACTACATTACCTGATCCTAAGAATGATCTCTCTCAATTTAGGTCAGTGAGAAATGGGTCACTGAATCAAATAAGGGGCCATCCATAAATTACATAACAAAATTTTTGCCAATTTGAATTTAAAAATTATTATACTTTATTAAAATGAAGAGAAAGAAAATTAAAACAATGTGGAGCATGCAAAAAAGGAAATAAGAAATATAAATAAATAAAATAAAAAGGTAATAAAACGAAATTGCAATATACAATTTTCTCAAATCTTTCATCAAATCACTTAACGCTATATTTCTAACAACAATTTAGTAATAATTTCAAAAATTGCGAAAAAAACTTTCTTTTTATCGATTTTGTCGACAGAATAATGAAAAAATCCATATCTAATCTAATTATACCGATATGAAATCTTTATAACGTTATTATAATCTTTTATTGTAATTACTAATTAGTTTAAAGTTTAACAATGCATTCAGGGCTGATACACAGTCACTCTTAGTCATTTTTTTTCTCAAATAACTTTTAGTCACTTTTTAAAGATAAAGTCACTATAGTTAATTTTTAAATGAAATATCACTTTAATCACATTTCTATCAATGGAACAGAGAACCCAAGGGTTAACTACTATTGATTCAGGTTTATATAACTGGATTTTCTGAATTTTCTTGAATTCTTTTGAATTTACCCTGAATTCTTCAGAATTCCCTTGAAATTCACTGAATTCAATGGATCTTTTTTGGACTTTCGATTTTTTTTTATTCATCCCGAAGACTAATAAATTCTCCTTAAATTCTTATGAATTTTATCAGATTCGTATTCACTCATTCTATACACTCCCATTGATCAGAATTCGATGTATTTTTTAATTTTTTAATTTTGATCCATTCACTTGAATTACTTTGAGTTCATCGTGAGTTCGTATGCATTGAATTCATCTAGTTTCACTGCAATTTTACTGAAATAAATGGAATATTTTGTATTTTTACATTTCTTTCTAATTCAGATGAATTCATTTGGAATTTACCCTGAATTCTTATTCATTCATCCTGATTTTTAAAAATTTTTTAGAATCCTCTTGATTTTTTTAAAATTCTCTCTGAATTCTTTTGAATTTCCTTCATTTCTTCTTAATTACTTCCAATCTTACTGAAATCAATGGAATATTTTGGATTGTTGGAATATTTTCAATTCATTCGAACTCATTTGGAATTCACCCCGAATTCTTTTTAATTATTCCTAATTTCTTTTAAATTCTTTCGAATTCTCTTGATTTCTTACAAATTCTTTCTGAATTATTTTGAATTTACCTGAATTCCACACAATTTAATTGATTTTTTAAAAATTTTATTTCAGTTTTTCCTTTAATTTATCCTGAAGGTTTAAACTCACCTTCAATTCTTAGGCATTTCATCGAATTCTTTTAAATTTTCCTAAATTCGCTCCAAATTTAATGAATTCAATGAATTAAAATTTTTTTTGAATCGTGTTCAATTCACTTGAATTTTTAAGAATTTCATCGAATCCATCTCATTCCCCTTAAATTTCGCTCAAGTCACTCGAATTTTGTTTAATTCATTGGTTTTACTTTTTTTCAATTCACTTAAATTTTGTTGAATTCAACCTGAATTCTGTACACTTCCATTGTATTCGATTCAATGGGAATTTGTTTATTTTTGTGGTTTTGTTCAATTCACTCAAATTATTATGGATTTTATCAAAGTCTCCTGAATTCCCTTGAATTCTTATAAATTTACTCCAGCTTTACTGAAATCAATAGCATTTTTTGGATTTTTTTTTCATTCATGTGAATTCTCTGGTTTTAACTTGAACTATTTCGAATTCATTCTGCGTTCTTATGAATTTATCCTGAATTCGTTGAAATTCACCTGTCATTCTTATAAATTTCATCGAATTCTTTAGAATGGTTATTTTTTCACTTTTTTCAAGTAAATTAGGCTGTGACAGGCTTGGTTATACTATATTTTTGGATACACGGATTTCCTGTAGATTTGTTTAAAATATTACATAACAGTATCTATTCACGCCCCCTTCCCCCACTAACCCATGTAACAGATCGTAAAACTTCCCCCCCCCAAGCTGTTACGTAATTTATGGATGACCCCTGAGTAAAAATTTTCACTGATGTACAGTGAAATCTCACTGGAAATTAGAAACTTATGTACAAAGCATATTGTATAATTTCATGGATCGTGCTTAAGTACGTTTTTGTAATTTATGCTCAATTATACTTAAAGCAGTACAGTGTATATTTGCAGAATGAAGTTATTAAAACATTTTAAGTGTTTCCAAGCATGATTGGAATTTTCATTTCAGAGCGCTCATCGTGTTTTTTTTAAACATTTTAATAAGAATGAATGTTGCTATACATCACGTTTTTAGTTAAAATTTATTTATCAAGATTCGCGGCAGTGAATCGCCGCCAAGTACAAAAAACGCGAATATATTTTAATTCCTAGGCGAAGGTTGCTTCTCCTACCTGTATTGGATATCTCGGCTAATTATACACTAATTTGCATCAAGCCTTGTGGAATCAATAAAAAAATACTAATTTTTTTGGCTTAGTGGCTTTGGGGTCCGTAAATGATGAAGAAGATTTAGATTTCCATCATTCATTGCGGCTCCATATATGGCACAAACCAGAAGACTATTATTACTGAGCATCACAAAAAGCCACGAATAATCCATTTAAAAAATCGCTAAAAAATTCTTCTGTGCATATTAGGGGTAACCGGAAAAAACACTTTTTTCAAAATTGATAGTGGCCCAAGCGGTTTTAAGTTCGAATCCAAACAAAAAACTACAATCATATATATTTCTTTTGAAATAAATTCATATTTAGAGGTGGCGCGAACCCCATGAAGTTTAACACGTATTTTCCATAAGAAAAAAAACGTTTTTGTTATTTTTTTACAGAATCGGCAATATTAGGCATATCGAGAAGTCCTTCAAAATTTCTCTTCACAACTAACCATAGAATACAAATCAAAAATTACTTTTTGAATTTCATCCCCATAAGACTGTTTTATAGGGTCCCAAAAAACCCCCATACGAGTGAAAAACTGTAAGTAAAAATTGATGAAAAATTAATTAATTAATCGTGAGTGAAGAAATGGGTTTTGCGAGTTTTTATAAAAATTCTTTGTACGACATGAAATATCACTTTCTACTGATAATCAAATGTTTTAGAAAAGTGTTTAAACAATTTATTATTGCTCATAACTATCTTCTCTTAGAGTAATGTCAGAAATTTGCGGTTTTTTTCTGAATACTTAATCTTCTTTCCAGATTTTTAGTAGGAGCGATGAAATAATGAAGTAAAGTTGAAAAAATGATTGTTTAAACAATTTATTATCGTTCATAACTATCTTCTCTTAGAGTAATCCCAGAAAGTTGCGATTTTATCTGAAATTTCGAACTTTTTGTCAAGTTTTCACTTCATGCTAGGTAATAATTAATCAAAGTTAACAAGAATAATTGTTTAAGCAATTTATAATTGTTTATAACTATCTTATGTCAGAGTAATTCTAGAAAGTTGCGGTCTTATTTGAAATTTCCAACTTTTCTTTGACTTTTTAATTATAACCAAATAATAAATTGTTTAAACAATCATGGTTGTTAACTTTGATTGATTATTACCTTGCTCTAAGTGGAAAGTTTACAAAAAGTTGGAAATCTCAGATGAACCTGCAATTTTCTAGCATTACCCTAAGCCTGAGAGAAGAAAGTTATAAACATTAAAAAATGGTTTAAACAATTATGTTTGTTAACTTTGATTAATTATTACTTGGCTCTAAGTGAAAATTTGAAAAAAAATTTGAAATTTCAAATAAAACCGCAACTTTCTAGCATTACTCTAAGAGAAGATAGCAGTTATAAACGATAATTAATTGTTTGAACAATTATGCTTGTAAACTTTGATTAATTGTTACCTGTTTGAAGAATTTTTTTAAACATCTGATTATTATCATTAAAAAGTGATATTTGATACATTAGAAATAGTGTTAACTGAAACAAACAGCATAAAAATTAGCAACCAAATTCTCGCCAAACCCAATTTTTCACTCATGGGGGTTTTTTGGGCCCCTATAAAAAGGCTAATGGGGATGTAATTCAAAAAGTAATTTTTGATTTGTATTCCATGGCTAATTTTGGAGAGAAATGCTGAGGGAAAACTCGATATGCCTAATATTGAGGATTCTGTAAAAAATTTACAAAAACGTCTTTTTTTCTTATGGAAAATCTGTGTTAAACTTCATGAGGTTTGCGCCAACTCTACACATGAATTTTTTTTTAAATAAAAAAATACGTTTTTTTGGGGGGGGGGGGAGATTCGCACCAAAAACCGCTTGGGCCGCCATCAGTTTCGAAAAAAGTGTTGTTTTTTGGCCACCCCTTGTGCATATAGGTATATATTATTCATAGTTTATAAACTGTACCTAGCAGATTCAGAAAAGAGAAAAAATGTACGATTTTTAGTATTTCAGTCTATAGGGCAATTTTTCATGAAATTTTTATTAATCAATTCACAGAAAAAACGAAGGGCAAAAAGTGATTCAGGCAAAAGTGGTGGGGGTAATCTCGGCATGCAAAAAAATAAAGATCGACAAGGGTAAAATGAAAGATGGCTGATTTTTCATTTGACCCTTATCGATATTAATTTTTTTGCATGCCGGGATTACCCTCAGAATTTTTTCTTGAATCACTTTCTACCTTTTGTTTTTTCTGTGTTATTTCTTAAGGATATTGCACTTTTTATGCAAAACATTCGATATTTTAGAATTTCAGTAGACCGGAGCCTATATACTATTCAACCGATTGGTACCGAAATTTCAACATAGGTTAGTCTGATGGAATGAAATTTTAGGGAACTTTTTCATGAAATTTTGATTCATCATTTGATTCATCGTTCTCGTTAAGCGACCGCCCGTTGCCCTTGCGCCCGTAGGCGACGGCCTCCTCTGCCTCCGGCTGAAGCGGCCCCGGCTCAAGATTTTGCACTTTCTATGGAAAAAAATTTAATTTTATTATAGTACCTATTTTAGTAAATCTGGAGTCTTGAGCCCTAGACCTATAAAATTAAACCGATGTTTACAAAAATGTCAACATAAGTCTATCTTTACTGTGTCAGATCATCATCCAATTTAAATCCTTTGAATTATTATTTTACGTTATGATATATTATCAGTTATATCAACTGTACTAATTATATGTATTATATTGAATATCGCGTTGAGTATTAAATCTTTTTCTTACTTGAAACAAGTACTTTATTTTATAAAACTATTTATAATATAAAAGTGAAATCTCAACAAAAACATATACGATGTTAAAAGCTCAGCCACGGGTAAAACGTTATGACAACAATCAACATAGTTTGTGAAATCAAAATTTTCCAAGTAATTCTATAATAAATAGTAATAGTTAATTCATAGGTCATGAAAAAACTCAATGACGAAAAATCTTGATCGTAAATATTGCACGTGTTTTGATAATTATTGCTCTTACTAGCAATAATTTTCTCTACCTGCCATTATATCCCACCTGGAGATTTTTATTATTTTTTTATAGTATCGTAATACATTTCCAGTAAATCATAATCTTAGTTATAAAAAATACTAAAATAAAATGTTTCAAATAACGATATGAAGGAATTATTCCTTCAGCTCCTTAATTATTTATAACGTACCAGATTTATTAATACTTTTTTTTCATCTTGTGTATTTTAATTTGATTAAATCACAGTTTCTAGATTAATTCACGTCATCAGACATGCCGGATAAAAAGTTATGATGAATTTGGAGTTCAATTAAGCTGCCAGAGACATGTGTTTTATTAAAACGTGAAAAAATCTTTACTTAGCGGTGCTAGAAGACTCTGCAGGATATAGTATATGTAATCGAAAATGAGGGATTAGTGATTTATAAAATGATAAAAGTGGGGGAGTTGATGTATGTACTTTTATTGTAATAAATTTCACTATACTGAGAATAAACATCAATACCAATCTTAATCTAATTGACCAAATGACCAAACATGTTTTTCCTTCCTTTTTTATACCAATTTTCATTAGATGAATTCAGAAGAGTTTTGTTCATTTCCTACCATTTAATTGAGAGTTCCAATTGAATTAAGAATTAAATTGATTGATTTTATTGATTGAACGACATTGTTTTGGCTCCAAGATAACGCACATTTCTTGGAGAGAACAGTTTAAATTTGGAAAAAAATCAGGAATTAGAGATAATGTCCTTCGTTTAAATTACGCTTCAATACATACAACATTGGTCCGGAATGTAAACGGAAGTTATCATTACCAATCCTTTCACGGTCGAGATGAATCAGCCGCTGTATCCGACGAAAAACGTCTGCTAACTCATAAAATACATATTATTGAATTGTCAACTGCAGAGTGGTAAAATAACTGTTTCGACAAGGCATGCTTCATACACTCAAAACTGGACATAAAATAATGTTTCAAAATTTCAGATTAGATTTTTACATTCTCATCAGAAAAGGTATTAAATTTGTGTAAAATTTGACCCCCCCCCCTCCACTTTTGTCAAATGTCCACGTTTTGAGACCCCCTGAACCCTAAAAACAGGTTTTTACAAATGTGCCTGTCTGTCTGTCTGTATGTCTGTCTGTGAGCACGATAACTTTCGAAAGAATAAACCTATTGGATTGGCCTTTGGTACACTCTTTGAGTATCGAAAACTGAAGGTCAAGTTCGTAAGCCAGCCATTTTGGATAAAAATTCAAAAAGTTGGAGCATTTTCAAAATTTTTGAGACCATTTTGTCAAGATTTTAAAATTATATGTACGGCTATTCGTAGTACTTAAAAAATCGAACAATTTATCCCAATGACTTTTTTCGATAAAAAAAAATTATGAGAGTTATAGCATTTTCAAAATTCAAAAAAAGAAAAGAAAATGAAATT
>JAUMHM010000016.1:31065113-31081816 GCA_032362435.1 Melikaiella ostensackeni | reverse complement strand
TTAACTATTTATTTGTATATATTATACGGCGAGCGCAGAAAATCGTGCGCGAATATTATGATGAGAATGTATTCCTTCAGGCCGATAGAGCCTTAACTAAATAAATTCACTTTTTCATTTGGAATAAAAAACAAATTTAGTAATTTGTACATCAAAAACATATAACACCGAGCGCAATTCTCATTAATAACAATTCCTCATCGTATTCCTTGTCGTATGTGGACCTAATAATTTGTGGACCTGATGATTTCGAGGGGCCTTATAATTTAGGCCTTACGATTCTTGGGCCTTATTTTTGAGGTTTATTTATTTTGGGATTTATAATTTTGGGACTTTCTGTTTGGGACTTACGAATTGCTTAGCCCTACACTGGTAAGTTTAGCTGGCTCATGGTCAATAGCGTGCCGACCACTGCTCTGATGGTGAATTGGGGTAATGCACCCCAAACTTGTACCGTGGTGCAATGCTTTCTATTTGCAGTAGGACAACTTTAGTACAGTGAATTTTTTTCGTTTATGAATAAGGAAGACAATCGAAATAGTGACATTCTATTTATTGAGAAAAAAATTCAAAAAGTTTGTTCAAATTTGCAAAGCGAGTTTAGTAGTTAAAGTTCTAACAAAATAGTCATTTACACACAAAATAGGGTAAGGTCAATAAAAGAAACACTGCACTTTAATCAACTGATTTTAATAAAGGTTATTGCACGAAAAAATATATAATTTTATCAAGAAAACAGGCATAATTATTTCGATAAAAAATTTGGTAACTATGATTGATTATATTGATATTGAAAATGTTATGTAAATAAAGTTTAGGTATAACTGTTCTTTGGGAAATAGAACTCTTTGGAAAAATATATCACTCCGTATAAGTCTTTGGAAAATGTATCGATTTTAGGCGTGCGATCGATGCCCTCGTCGAATGCGAACTGCCCGTACCCCTTATCGGGACCAAAACCGCCCCTCTCAGTTTCCGCTTCTACGCAGGGTCATGGAATTTTCCATAAATCAGTGTGCGGGTGGAAGCCAGGCAAGCGCAATGATCTGACAACGGTTTACATGGAATTGTAAAATTTCACTTGACAAATTTCTGTCCTCGACATTTCCCCTCCCATATTCCTAGTCAGTTAGGAATACCAACATGGAACTCGAAGATACACAATTTGTGTGCTGGTTTCCTGTAGGTTCCCGTGGCTGTCCTCACATCTGAAACTTGTACCCGTCCATCTCTTCCTGGATAGACTGCCGATATTCTTCCTCGTACCCATTGATTTCTAGGAAGTTGGTTATCTCAGATAACGACGACATCTTCCACTTGTAGATCTCGTTCCTTTATGAACCACTTGGTTCTTAAATTCAGAGTAGGTAGATACTCACGTACCCAACGTCTCGAGAATTGTTCCGCCATGGCTTCAGATCCCCACCACTGATCCTTCGCAGAAAATCGTCATTGCTGGATTTTCCTGGTGCTCCATGCCCACCAGCATTCCACAGAAGTAGAAAATGGTTTGGTGTCAGACTTTCCGGATCTTCTGGATCGTCTGATGTGTAGGTTAAAGGACGGCTGTTCACCGAATACTCTGCTTCGGTGAACAGTGTCTGTAAAACTTCTTCTAGTGGTGCTTGTTCTCTCATGGTGGCTTCCAAAGCTCGCTTTACTGACCCCACTAGCCGCTCCCAGCATCCTCCCATACGTGAACTTCCAGGTGCAATGAAGTGCCACTCGATGCCCTCCGTAGCTAATTTTTGCTTAATCATTTCCTGATCCAGCTTCTATAAAGCCTCTCGTAGTTTCCGTCTCGCTCCGACGAAGTCCGTCCCGTTGTCCAAGTAGATCTTCGTTGGTTTTCCGCGTCTGGCCATCATCCTTCTCAGGGCCATTATCATGGAATCCGTTTTCAGTGAGGCTTCAATTTCGAGGTGCACGGCGCGAACATTCAACCACGTGAATGCCTCTGTCCGATGGTCACGTTCAATGGTCCAAAGTAATCGACCCCTTTGTTGACGAATGGCCTGATGAAACTCTCGGTACGTACATCCGGAAGTGGTGCCATCCTTGATGCTGATGGTTTCGCCTTTTAGATCTTGCACATCTGGCAGTCTCTCATCACACTCTTGACTGCAGGCTTGATCTTAGTTACCCAGTATTGCATTCGCAGGTTGTTTATTACCCTCTCTCGACCCAGGTGTCCAGCTCTCTGATGGTGGAACTGAATGAGCAATCTGACAGCGTGATGCTTACCATACAGGATGATGGGTGCTCTTAGTGCTGCGCTTACTTCTGGGTTCTTTATGCGATCATCCTGCTCAGTCCGTCCTTGGTTAAAATTGTCGATAGTTGGAAGATCTTAGTGAAAGGTCGCTTCAGCTCTCGTCCATCTTGTAGTGTCTTGACTCCTGAACGGAATGATTCTGCTAAGGTTTCCCTCAGGATCTCTGTCTTACCTCTCGAGATTTCTGTTGCTGTCAACTCTCCAGATTCGCCCTTTCTTCGGCACCTATCGACAAACCGAATTACCCACGCCATAGTCCAGTTTAGTCTCGTCCATGATGTAAACCTGGAAAAATCAACAAAGTCCTCCCTCGCTGTCATTAATAAACAAATTTCGGGTTCAGCGGTAAGCCAACGACTTGACGATGTTATGTCAATGTGATCAACGTCTCTAATGGTATCATCAGCCACATTTTGCTTCGTTGGGACCCACCTCCATTCTTCCACTGAAGTCGAGTCCAGGATCTCAGATATTCGATTAATAACGAAAGGTGGAGGCTTTCTCGTCTCGGATCGAATCCACTAAAGGACAATTATCGAGTCTGTCCACAAGACCTTTCTGGAAATCGAAGATAGCCGCCTGCTGTAAACGCCTGTTCGCTCGCATCACAGAAAATGTGCAGCTGCACGTTCCCTATCTCTCCAATTCCCAGGTTGCAGCATCGTGAAATTACAATTTCGGTGGCCCTCTGCAGGCCAGCTAGCCACGTTTCCCATTTCTGATGTAGATTGTCGGGGAGTGGTGGATCCCAATTCACTCCAGCGCGCTATAGATCTTGCATCAGAATTTTACCCCTGATCGTCATCACCGCTAGTAGACCTAGAGGATCAAAAACGGACATAATCAATTTCAATACCTCTCATTTTAAAGGGTGTTTTTCGCCATTAACCAATCGTTGATCCACTCGCGGAAATGCAGTGCTGAAGGTGAATATGTCATTTTCGGGTGATCAGACTATTCCGAGTACTTGCTGAAATTCCTCCTCCTTGAATGCCAATTCCTTCCCACGTTGCGCTACGGCTTCTGATGGTAAAGCGTTCAAAACTGCTCGAGAGTTGGACATCCAATTTCGGATCTCGAGTCCCGAAAGAATTACTGCAACAATAGATAAAAATACCTTTTTCTTGGACTTTCTTACCACATTCACAATTTCGAAGTCTGCTGATTTAGTTTTCACTGCGTGATCATTCGTCGAGTTCGGCTGCTTCGAGGTGGAAGGACTTTTGCTTCGAAATGTAATAGGGAATTGTGTTTCTTCTGTCAGCTTCATTTGCCACATTCCTCGTTCCGGTATTTTCTGACAGGGTGTTTAGCTGTCAGACATCTGGAACACATCTTTTTTGTAGCCCACTTCCACCGACCATCGACATGCAGCTTCTTAAATTTGACACGCTTAACTATTGTGTGATCTTTATCACAGTAGCCGCAGCTCTTCTTATCGTCATCAGCTACGTTCGGCAGAGTTCTGTTCCTGCCGTGTTTTTCCTCTAAAAAAGGCTCACAAAATGCTCTAAGAGCAAAATGCGCTTAAAGCACAGGACGATCTTGTGCTTCTCACAAAATGGACGATGACACTGTTCACAGTAGGTTCCCTAGCAAAAGTTTCGGATAGGAATTCATTTCGAATCATTCCGATTTATCCCGAAATATGTATCCGAACTAAGCCTATTCAATCCGAACCAAACCAAAATGTTCTCAATTTCGTTTACTCCAAATCCGTCAGATATTAATCCGACTCAATCCAATTTAATCCGAATTTCCAATCCGAATCAATTCGATCCAATGCAAACCAAATTTTCAATCCAAATTATCCGGACTTGGATTGATATACACTGAATTTTCAATCCGAGTTCGGGTTCATTCGGATTCATTTGGATTGAAAACTTGTTCGGATTGGTTCGTACTGATTTAGATTGGAAGTTTGGATTGAATTGGATTGAGTCGGATTAAGTTTTAACCGATTCGGATCGTACGAAATTGAGAACTTTACGGTTTGGATCGGATTGATTCGGATACAGATTTTGAAATAATTCGGATTGGTTCGGAATGATTCAGAATGAATTCGTATCCGAAACTTTCGCCAGGGGTTTTCACTTCTCTGTCAGCAACTCGAGAACACAGGACTAAGGATTCAAACAAATTTTTTCACTTTTCGAACTTTCAAATTCATACTTCAGACGTCTAGCTGAACCGTTTTCACAAACAAAATGAAATTCACTTCTCAAGACAATTGTCGAACGTTAATGGTAAACTGCGGTAATGCGTTACCCCAGGCGATTTTCATTGACGCATAAAGCTAAGAGAAGACGCTAAACTCATTCGCTCACCGACCGAGTCGACTGTTTGGGACTTAATTTGACTTGATTTGGAGTTGAAATTTCGTAACACGCGTTTGGAAAAATGGAGTGGGCCCCCGTACGGAGCCCTCATGGATTGCTCTCAGGTCATGAGGGGCCCATGAGGGCCAATCAAGGCGTGGCCCCTCATGGAAACGACATGCTAATCCATAAGAATCCAACATGGGCTTTCCTTTGCTTGTCTTATGGTTGCCCTCACGGGCCCCTCGCAGTTGCCCCAACGGTTAATTTTTAACTTTTTAAAATACCTTTAAAAATACTTTTAATAATTGTGTTCTCGTCATTTTTAAGCATATTTTAATAAATTTATATAGGTCATTTCAAAGTTTTTTTTTTTATTCCAACCAAAATTCTGCGTAACCATGTCACCGATTTAGCTGATAATTTTTTCCCTAATAGTAGGTGCCCAATACCCCCCGAAAATGAAGTATTAGATATTTCAAATCAAAACTTCACGTAATTTTTTTTTTTTTAATTTTATTTTTTTTCCAGTTTGGCTTTACTTTTCAAACCTGCATAAAAAAACAATTCATAACCGATTTTACAGTTTAATGGCTGAATTTGTTTGCTTCAGAAAGTAATTTTCATAAAAATATTTACCGCATGTGTATGTATGTCAAATACTAAAACAATAAGGCCATCTTCAAAGTTGCCTATAAATTTACGAAATTCCACCAAAGTTGAAAGAGCTGCTAATTTCTAATTTTCAAGTTCAGCGATCTTGTTTTTGTATAAAGTTATTAGATATATTACACTATGTAAAAATTATATGGAAATAATTTTAGTGAAGCCTTTGTTTTCCTTGCCATAAATATTTAGAAGGCAAAAAGCTACTTCTCATTAAAATTAACCTTTTCAACAACGATTTAGTTGTTATAGTCCAAACTTTATATGTGAATATTATATGTAAATTCGTACATTTAACTTTGTTCCAAAAAAGCCTCAGAGTTTTTTCTGTGCATTTTAATTTCTGAGGTACGGTGAATTTTTGAAGCAACCTCTATTTCCAGGGGTTTTATGCTTTATTTTGAGAACTATTGCTTTCATATAAACATATTCTACAAAGAAATTGTATCTTTCGTAAAAATACAACTTTTTTATAAATTACATTTTTTGGTGAAATCACTATTTTTCGATAAAATCGACCATAAATGAAAATCACGCTGATTTTTCATGATTTTGGTCAAAAAATAACTATATCTTGAAAAGTATGCATTTTTGAGCAAAAAAAATTGTACATAAAAAATTTAAAACTCAGTAAATTACTTATTTGTTCTGTGTAACATTTCTTCATGTAGTCAATAATTTAAGAGTGACACTAGTTTTTATGATGAAAAAAAAGTTCCTTGTAGTTTTTCTAGTTTATCAAGAAAGGTGTTGATTTTTCATAATGCACTTTTGTAACAGGGTCGGAGATGTTGAAAAATCACAGTTATTGTGTTTGTAACATTTTTCTCAACAAATAATGGTTTTCGAAAAAAAGATATGATTTAAAAAATGTTTTTTTTTATTTTTTTAATTATTTTTCGTGAAGAAGGTTTAGAGAACAATTGTAGATAATAATAAACAAAAATTTTTTTATCGGAAATCAATAAAATGCGTATGTATTAGTTAATTTAATTTTTAAAGAATGAAGGCAATACGCCCAACAGTTAAATTAAATTAAATTGGAGAAGCACCAAAGTTAATAATTCATTAATTACTTGCGAAAAACTGTTAGGCGAATTGCTGTTATCAAAGTACAATGTGGAAAATCAATACCTTTCTTGATAAATAAGGAAAACTACGAGGAACTTTTTTTTCGTCGTACATAAAAGTTGTATTTTCAAAATACACAATTTCTCTGTAGAGTATTTGTATAAAAAAGCAATAATTTTCAAAATAAATCATGAAAACCGTGAAAATAGAAGTCGTTTCAAAAATTCACTGCATTTCAGAAATTAAAATGCACAGGAAAGCCAGAAAGCCAGTTAAATCGCTGACAAAGTAGCGCAGCTAATTTAAAAAAAACATTTAGAATGACTCATATTTATTGTCAATATGTATAAAAAATAAAAATAAATAAAAATAAAAATATTAGCGCCTCGACCGGGACTTGAACTCATGACCAGCATTTTATCAAACTTCTTTTTTTCTTTTGACCAACTTATTACAATGTTTATAATTTTTTTCAGACAGACACTTCACATGCGCATCAAAATTTATTGGAGTTATCTTTATTTTCAATAATTGCACAACTCGATGAAATATTGTTACTGTTTGACACAAAAGACAATTTATTACAACAAAAAAATCGTTTGATTTTTGTCAACTGGGCATGAGTATCTGGATTTTTTAAGTTCAACTTTCAAAAGAATGTAAATAAATTTTTAACAAAAATACAGTTTTTGTACGCCTGAACAAATCAATCATCAAAATTTGTAGTGTCAACAAAATATTAACCCTTTGGACTTAGAAATTGTAACCGATAGACCGTGAGGTGGGTGGTGGCCCTCGTGGGTTTTCCCCTATGGATTGTCCACATTGGCCCCGAGGGGGACTAACATTCCAAAGAGGGCTAAAGGGGGCGAAATTTGATTTTTGATTTATTATTGGTTTTATTGTCAATTTATCTTGTAGGCGCGTGCCGCCTACTTGGCTCATTTTTACATTCTCATCATGATGAGAAGGTATTGGATTTATGTGAAAATCGACTTTAGCGGATTTCATGAAATCTGTACGTTCCGAGACCCCTGAATCCGAAAAAAACAGGTTTCACGATGTTGTCTGTCGATGTTGTCGTCGTTGTCGTTGTCGTTGTCGTTGTCGTCTGTGTACTCGATAACTCTTGAAAGACTAATCGGATTGGATTTCGCTTTGGCACACGTTTTAAGGTACTAAAAAGAAAGGTCAAGTTCGTTAACCAGCCTTTTGACCAACGGTTTTGGTTTTAATCATTGAAAAACATACTGAAAAATCAAAATTTCCATTTTGTGGTTGAACTATACAAGATACAAAAAAAATTGATTCAACAGAAATTATTCAAAAAAAAAAAAAGATCTACAAATTTGTTAATAATTATTTTTTGAGAGAACGTGTACTTCTTCTTTTAATCATGAGAAATAACGTTGAAAATTAAAAAATTAATTTTTTTAAAAAATCGCACTAGATACAATAAAATGTTTCATGACAAAATTATTCACCTGAAAAAGGTCTAAAAATTTCTTGCTGACCATTTTTCGATAAGATGCGTAATTTTCGCTTTAATCGTGAAAAATAACACCGCCAATAAAAAAAGAAATTTTCGGAAAAAAACGACACAAGATACAATAAAATGCTACTTTCCAGTCGAGCTATGCAAGATATGAAAAAAAATGAACAAAAAAAATTCAATTTATGGAAAAACGAGTCAAGATACAATAAAATGTTTGATGGCAAAATTTTTCGCCTGAAGCAGAATTCTCAAACCGAGGTACAGAAATTAATATAACATACATTTAGTATAATAGTGTTGAACATAATAGAGAAAATTTTGTGTTATGGACATACTTTCATCGAGTGCGAAGCGCGAGACACGTGATGAGAATGTATTCATTAAAGCCGAAGGAGCTTTAACAACAAAAAAAAGACGGAATTCACAATTACCAAATTGCAGTCGTCAATGGTTTGACCTTCAATTTTAAAAGGTCTGTGCAAAAATGTTGAGGGAGTACAAAGACCGAGCGCGAAGCGCGAGATTCAACAAATGCGCGCTCTAGGCGCGCTCAAACTTGCGAGCGGAGTGAGCCGCGCGCGTAGCCCGCGATGAGAATGTGCCCGCGCAGCAGGCACATTTTTTTTATTAGAATTTTCTCTGAATCAGCGATGACATTTTTTTTACGTGGCTGAATATGCATTTACTTTTTGTATTCTCTGAATTTGAATCAATAAATTTGTTTGATTGTTCGGTGGGTTTTACTGTTAATCAGTGAAAATCCCGATTTCCGGCAATGAGCAGCCGAACCAATCCGATCTTTACCGAGTAAAACCAAGACTAAAAATTGTGAGGGTTACTGATTGCGAGAAGTAACGGCAATCCCCTCGGTATCCCGGCAGGGGCAATCTTGTAGGGAATTATTAAAACTATCCAAAGGAATTCGGAAGGGACTGCGAAATTTATGGTTCACAGATTTTCTGATTTACCAGGGAGAAGCCCCTCGATAAATATATATATTGAGCAACCCGAATTTGTACCACTATCAACATGAGCAATAGCAATTAAAAAAAAAAAGTTATTAAAATTATTATTTTTACTAAAATTATTATTTTCTCTCCATATTCTGAAACTAGTGTATCAGAAATCACTCAATGTACTTATATTGTGAAATATATGTCTACATACATAAAATAATACAATTTTCAGGATAAAACTTGTTTAATTTTCGAGTCACGTGTCGCCTACGTGCCTTCTGAGGGCAATACAGACTATACCTATATATAATTTCGTTGGGGCGCCAGGTAATTCAACTTGCTTAATATAACTTCTAACCATCAAGCTAAAAGTAGATATTTACAAAAAATAAACCTAACCTAGTGTGCTCAATTAATGAAATTGCTAAAAATTTAAATAGCTAGGTAACTTCAAATTTTAAATAAAAATTTAGTCAGATAAATAATTAATAACTTGAAAGATAACTCCTTTTCGATTATTCAGCTTTATACATACTTTAAAAGACACTTTTATTCAGATCTGAATCAGTTCCAGTTTCAAAAAACCCTTTGAAAATAAACACTCTATAAATTAAAACTTATAGATTAAAGATTTTATCAAAGTTTTATAAATTTATAATATCTTCAGAGAATTTTTCACCTGATACAGGTATAGAGCTAATTAAAAATTTGCTGAACTTTCATCACCAATTTGTTAAAAACTAGAGCAACTTATGTTTTGGCTTCTTTTTCAAACTTAATAGATAAGATTAGATATTTATTCCATGTACACACTTTTTGGGTTTTTACATATCTAAAATCCCCCTTCCCACAGGAGGTTCAGACATTAAACACTGATAGCTCATATCCCTTTCCAAAATTTCCAATTACCCCAGCTCTCATAATAAGCCTCCAAAACAATACCTAACGTACTCAATCCTGTGGGGTTTTCCCATCTCTAAAACTCCCCATCGTCTGCAGCAGGATTTTTATTGGAAGCGCTCGCATTCGCCTGAAAATTTGGTCAGAGGAGTGGAAAACTGCAGAAAACCAAAACTCTTGACCGCAGCCGTCCAGACGAATTAGGATATAGGAATTTGAATAGCATTGAGTGCCCACATCCATCCTCGGCGTCAAAGCTCCTCCTCTCGACAGTAGTTAAACGCAGTGAAAACACGACTAAGCGAGAATCCCGAACGGTCACCCATCCGAGCGCTAGCCGCGCCCATCCGTGCTTAACTTTATAGATCTCGACGAGTCGAGAATCACCACCCAACCATTACCGTCGGTTTCTTCAAACTTAATATTTATCTTACTTCTAGAAGTAAGTGTTTTCAATTGAATAAAAGTCTGTTATTATGTAATAAATCAATTGTTCTCAATTTACATATTTATTTTCAACACCCTGTAAATATTTGAAATGAACAAACTTGCTCTTTGAACCAAATTAATTTATACGGCTGTATAGGAAAAAGATTTATAAATAAGTAGCTTGCGTCTTATTCACGGAGAAATTGAAGATAAATGAATCAAGAAGCAGAGGGGACATATAAGAGGGTAAAACTTCTTAGAAAGCTTCTAACTTTTATGAATGATTCATGACGTTTACGCATGTTTCATGAATGATCTTAAGAACTTTTTATATTTCTACAAAAAGTATAATACTGTCACAAGATTTTCGGAACTTTTTTGATATAAAATACACATTTTGGAAAAAATACATAATTAAAATTTTTATTGAATTGATCAAAAATAATTTACGTATATAAAATTCAATCGATTTTTCCCCCAAAATGTTGTATAATGGAGTTTTCGAAACTCCTTTGATAAGTTCTTCTTTAAGAATTCATAAGACACTGTTACTCTGCCCTGTTTTGGAAGAACACCTTTAACTCAGAAACAAGTGAAACCGAGAAAATCGACGAAAACTGTTTGAAACTTCTTTCGCTTAGAATGATTATTTGAAGGATTTTTTAAAATTAACTTTCAGTCATTAATTTGACACGATATTTTCAATTATGACAAACAAGATTTGCTGAAATATTGATTGATAGCCGAAAATTCAATTAGCGGTACGAGTTTGGAAGCAATAATTCGGAAGAACACCGTCAACTTGAGTTAACGGTACTTTCTGTGCGATCGGACCCCGGGAAATGCTCTGGATAATGCGGAAGAATACCGTCATCTCGAATAAAAAAAATGTTTATTATTAATTACTATCGCAATTTAATTCACATATGTTAATTCATCACTGTAAAAGAAAGGAATTATTTCAGGGCTAATTTCAGGTATTAAAATACGACGCAGAAGAAAACAGTCTCGAGTTGTACTAAAATGAGACCACTAGTGGGATCTAGCGATTTGTTTTACATTAAAAACAGCGAAATGAAGTTATCCTATTCAAAAACAGGGCACACAAAAAATGATACCGTAAAAAAAGAGATATCCAGTTTTTACAGTGATGTTTAAATATTTTTAATTAAATATTTGGAATATTCGGAAACAAATAATAATAATATCAGTGTAGGAACATTATTACTAATTGTTTTTATTATTTTATTATTCATTACCACTAATGGATATTGATATTTATTATTAAGTTATTCACTAATTGAGTTAAATATGTATTGAAAAACAAATAAAAATATTAATAATATTTAAATTATTATATGTTTTACATTTTAAAACGTATATTTTTCATTACTTTTCTTTGTGACTAAAAAACACAACGATCGTATACAATTATCTGTCAAACCTTTGATAATTTATTAAAAATCTGGAAACAAATATAATTGAGGATGTTGAATGCTGATTATTGATTATAGTTATCTATTTCATTTTATGAGAAGAAATATAAATATATAGAAGCATGTTTCAAGGTATCAAAAAATATATAGAAAATTTAAACAAGTGCTTACATTTCAAATAAATAGATTTATTTTCAAAATATATTTGATAAAAAACCAGAATTTTTTAATTCAGTAACCTATTAATCTGAACAAGTTTACAACTAAATAAATCTAAGTAACTACAACCTTATTCGATAAATATATTCGGAGTTTTTCAATAGCAAGTAAACAGTTTTAATCATTATTCTGAAATTAATCATTTTCATTATTCGAGTTACGGCGTTTCTCGAAATAAAAACTTCTTTTCTGGCTCCTTAATATTATGGAAGAGCGTCGTTAACTCGTTACGGTGCTTTTCCAAATAATTTCAGTGCAAAAAAGCCATTGAAAAATTTAGAAAATGCGGTTATCTCCGAGTTGACGGTATTCTTATGAATTTTTTTGTGACGTACTCGGCCGTATATTTTTTAATTCGCAAACGGTCCATTTTCTTGAGTTAACTGTACTCTTGCAAAATAATTCTCGACAATATTTGAGTTAACAGTGTTTTGCAATAATTAAGCAAAAATTATTTTTTATGTTATGAAGAATTTTTAAAAATGGTTTGCATACTTACATGCATCATTCTGTTACGATTTCGTTGATATAAAGAATTCATTTTTCGACTTTTGTGGCAACAAATTTTTTATATTTTTAAATCTTTTCCCCTGAAATAAATTCATACGACCTTCGAAAGTGAGAAGGTGATTTGCGTAAAATTTATTCCCAAAAATATTGATATTTTAGGGGTAGTTTTGCACCGCATCAGTTCACAGTGGCCAGGAGTTCCGGTTCCGTGGCTAAAAGTCGGCAAAACAATTAAAATAAATAAAACTAAATTTCAATTACGCCTATATATGGTTTTTTGGGTCGATGGTTCCGAATCTGAAGTCAAAATTTTAAAAAACAAAATGACGGATCAAATATAGCGGACGAGTATTTCAAAAAATTATTGCATTTATTCGAAACGTGATATCTGAGAACATTTCATTAAAAGACGAATTTTCATGAAAAAGAATTAAAACTTTCGATTGTTTAAACAATTTGATTAAAAATGTGAGTTACGAAAAAACTAATATCACCTTTCGATTCTACGGAAAAAATTACATCGAGTTCATGTTTCAGACAATTTTTTTCTCAACCCTGTTGACTATGCAGTATAGATAAACAATTACATCGTACGACACCCGCTTGCGTATTTAATTATGTGTACTACATAACAATTAGGGTTGAGAAAGAAATTGTGTGACACATCCACTGTATGCAATTTTTCGGGCAGAATCGAATGGCGCTATTAGTTTTTTCGTAATTTACATTTTTAAACAAATTATTTAGACAATCGAAATTTTCAATTATTTTTCATGAAAAATAGTCTTGTACTGAAATGTTCTCATCCCAACATTAACTTTTCTATTATGTCAACTGGTCTGCCCATGGGACTTAATAGGTTAAAAAATGTATAAATGTTTATAACTTTATAAGTTGTTTATAAATTTTCAAATTATGACAATTTTTCGTTACTAATGCCATTTTAATAACAAATTACAATGAATTTAAGACGAAATAATTTTTTTTACAAGAAACTCATATACTGAAGAATTCGTTTAAATAAATTGTTTATAACAATCAACTGGTACATTGAATTGATTATTTATGTCCCTTAAGTATATCTGCAATAATTCTAATGAACATCGAGTTTATTTAGGAGATTTTCTTTTAGATAAAAAATCATATTCTTAAAATTGCCAATATTGTCAGTATAAATTAATGCCAAGATGAATGTTTATGAGGGCATTTTTTATTTACTTTTTCATACTTAAGTCATTCATCCAACACAAATGTGCATGCTTATGTTATAAAAATGATCTCTTACTAGATCGAAACAAAATATTTATCCATATTATGGTTGAATAATACTGTAACTGCAAACAAAATACAATCTCTGAGTTGCAGCGAAAAAAGGCTTCGGAGATGACAAAGTGCATTCACTTTCTAATGTTATAAACAACACGATTAAGTTAAACAATTTTCTTGTAACATCTTTCAATATGCAAACACTTTTTATGATGTCTTATGGTCATAGTATTCAAAATTATTTTGTTGTTCTCTAGAAAGCGAGGCTTCGGAGATAAATCGGAATTTCCACTCGCGACAAAATAATGATTTTAATTATGCATTAAAAATTTTTTTTTCTACATATAGAAACTAATATGGGTGAAAAATAAACACAGAGGTTTGAACTTCAATTTCATGGACAATAAACCTTTATTTTCGTACTTTTAAGCATGTTAAAACAAGCTAATGCAATGTTATTCTACACTATAACTCCCATATGAGCCCATCCGGTTTACGCCTTCCTAGAACTGCTGGCCCACTGCTGGCCCACGCAGTTCCTCAGCTCGCGGGGCGAGAGACGATGTTCAACCAAGCGTGAAACACCAGCAGCGTATAGACAAAAACGCAGTGTGCGGGTACTGACGTTCGTGCACACATTCGGAGATTGCGTAATATTAGGAAATGGTTCACACGTCCCTAACTGTTTACCTTTCAAAAAAGTCGGTTTAGGACCAAGGCCAGTGCGAAGCAACTCTCAAAACTGTTCTTATATGGGAGTTCGAGTGTATAAAAGGAAACCTGAAGAAAAAGTTCTAACGCTGTTATTGTTAATAAGGGTTTGTGCTGAAAACTTATTAAGTAGCTACAATTTCAGCTAAAACATTGCAGTCTCAGAGCATACCGCTTAGAAATTGAAAAATCAAGGACATTCCTATAAAAAAACGCTGCGAATGCTAAAAATCATGTTAGAGATACGGTAAAAACGCTTAGGAGATGATCCATTTGAAGCTCCCATATACATTCAACTTAACGAAACCGGTTACAAAATTTTTTCTGCTATTACTTACGACACAATTACCACTATGCAAATTTTCAACAAATAAAAACAAATAGTGCCGAATAAAATAACCGGGACGTCGAAAAGGTCCCTTTGAGTAGAATGACCCATATGTTTGATACCTTGACCTTATCTATGCAAGTCTTTCAAAATAAAATTCAGTTTACGTTCCATAAAATTACTGTTCAAATTCAAAAAAGGAATTTCTGCACTTTCCAGATGAAAATTCTACAAAAATTCCAACCATCTTCCAAATTTGTTCACTTAAAAGAAAAAAATGAATTCCTGTTTTCGATTGTAATAGCTTACGTGATAACTTATGTTATATAATTTATGTAATACTTACTTAGAATAGAATATACTTTCCACTACTTTCTCAATTATACAGTTAAAAATTTCTTACACTTACAATAAAAAGGGATACAATATTTTCAAGTTCAAATGTGAAAAACATGTAAGGGAGCGTCCATTAATTACGTAAGACTTTTTAGGGTGGGAGGGGGCTTGAGAAATCTTACGAATCCTTACTTTTTTTGGGAGGGGGGGCGAGTTCTTACGTAAGTTTCCTTTTTCCAATTATTTTTTCAAAATATCCTTTAACATTTTTTAAATCATGTTGAAATTCCTTGAAATTTTTTGAATTCCGTGGATTTCGTACAAAATCTCTTGAAATCCCTTTGAAACGATTGAGCTCCCTGGAAATCCCTTGAAATCCTTTTAAAACCGTGGAAAATCCTTAAAATTCTTTGAGATTCCGTAAAATCCTTGAAATCACTTAAAATCTTCAAAATCTCATAGAAATCCCTTATAATCCTTTAGAATCCATGGAAATTCCTTAAAATCTCTAAAAATCGGTTAAACTCCTTGGAATTCCGTGAAATATTTCGAAATATCATGAGATCCCTTGAATTCTTTGAAATCCCTTTAAAATTCATTGAAATCCATTAAAATCTTTTAAAAGCCATTAAAATTCTTCGAAATCTTTTAAAATCCTTTATGATATTCGGAAATCCTTTTAAATTCCGTTAAATCTTTTAAAATCTTCCGAAATCCTCTAAAATCCGTGGATATACTTTGAAATTTTTTGAAATCTCTTAAAGTCCTTTGAGTTCCTGTGAAATCATCAAAACCGCTTTGAATCTATTGAAATCTATTGCATAAATAGTTATGAGAAAAAACATTTGAATAAGACTTTAAACAATTAATTTTGTTCAAGACACTTGGAAGGCAGGTCTTGCCTAATCGAGATGCGATTTTAGACTGAAGAAAGAACGTGTCACACACAACACATGCACACACCATACACATTCCCATTCATGGTTGTAATTCACATTATACAGATTACACACAGCTCTTGAATCTTTGTTTCAGACTTCTGATAATATATGACGTGTATGATATCGATTAAACACTACAAAATGCAGATTATATTTTTGACCTATATACATTTTTAATAGTTGAAATAATCATTAAAATCCTTTGAAATCCCGCGACTTCTTATGAAATATTTCGAAATCTCTTAAGATCCCTGAAAATCCTTTGTAATCCGCGGAAATCGTTCTTAATTCCTTAAAATCCCTCAAAATCCCTAAACATGCGTCGAAATCCATCGGCATCTGTTGGATTCCCGTAAAATCTCTTGAAATATGACGAAACTCCTTGAAGTACTTTCAAATTGCGTAAAGTCCCTTTAAAAATTGATATTCTCTCTGAAATTATATTAGGTAATTTCTTCAAATTCTTGAAATCTTTTAAAATCACTTAAAATCTGTGAAATCTCTCATCATCCTTTAAAATCGTTTTAAATGCCCCAAAACTTTTGTAATCCCTTGCATTTTTTTGAAACCTCGTGAAATCCCTGAAAAACTTTGGAAATCTCGTTAAATCCGTGAAAAATTTGTAATTCTTTAAAATACTTTGTAGTTCTTTGAAATAGCTCAAAAGCCTTTGAAATCTGTTGAAATTCTTTCAAATCATTGGAAATCTCTCATATATTTTGAAATCCCTTGATATCTTTTAAAATCTCGTTTCCAATAAAAATAATTGATATATTGAGTAAAAATATAAATTCTTAGTTATGAAGGGGGGGGGGGGGGCACAAAAATTTTAAGAATTGTTAAAAT
>JAUMHM010000016.1:31053145-31065103 GCA_032362435.1 Melikaiella ostensackeni | reverse complement strand
CCCCCCCCCCCCCCCCCCCCCACAAAAATTTCGAAAATCCTCCTCACGTAATTAATGGACGTTACCTAAATGAATTATTATCGAAATCTTTCAAAATACTGACTTTTTTCTTTTATCTTTAATTTAATTTGCTGGGCACAAAATAAACAGAAAACGAATTAAAAATTACCAATTCATAATTTCATTAAAAAATTCTCTCCTATTTTTCAAAACTGCAGTTTTGAAAATTTTTACATTTTCCACCACATTCTCATATGCAATTAAAAATTTCCTCTCTGACTCTTTCATTAAAAAAATCCTAATTTCCCATGTGGAATTCAATTCTCATTAGTCCGAGAGTAGATTCGATTTCAAGGAAACCCAATTTCCCACTTTTCCACAAAACTTTTCCACGAAACTGCGTCTCTGAAACCGAAAGTTTGCCATTATCCAAAAAAGTGCCGAACTCTTTAAAGAAATCAAATCAAATAATTATTTCTCTACTACATAATTATGAAGATTGTTTTGATACGTTTTTGCCTTGATTTTAATTTTACAGAATGTGGAGGTGTTTGGGATAAATAATAGAAACGGGTGTTGATCAGGCTTAAATTTTAGTACAGAGAAGGTTCTACGCACTCTCACTCTTATCGACCAGTTTAGAGGCGAGAGAAGAGTCGCTCCTTCGCCCCAGATGGATGTGATCGTCCACGTATTGCGAAACGGATCTCGCCAATGTCGGTTCGAAACGCGGTGAAAATATCACGAACCTTCATTTTTCTTTAATCGAAATCATTTCCTCAAAAGAAAATTGCCCTTCAAAGAATACTGAGTTTTTCGGGACTAGTCTCATGATTTTTGGTGAACGGAGCTAGAAAAATAAGTAGACGTATGAAAGACGTAAACAGGGTCCACGATGTAAACAATTCATATTTTTTGAATGGTTCGAGAGAAAAAAAATGAAAATAAAAATGGAAAATACTTTAAAAATAATTCTTTATTTTCCCGGACGATTCATTCCTTAATGAATATTAGATATTATCGCCAATTCAAGTTTCATTTTGTGAACCTCTTGCCAAATGAAGCAACAAATGGATGCACGCGAGAAAATAACTAATGAAACAAAAATAATCCATAGAAATTAATATTGCTTCAAATTTTTTATTCAAAAGCATTCTGTTTATCCGAAGTGACTTTCAGTAACTGACATCGCTGCCAAAACCAAAATATTCAGATTTAGATTTTAGATTTGAGGAGGGTCGGGTACAAAAATTGATGGCTTCGGTTGAAAATAATGTGTCGATTTAACTAAAGAAATCGAATTTGTAAAATCTGTGAAAATGTGAGAAGAAATCTGTGCAGAAAGGATATTCATAAATTTTATGTAATTAAAGATCTACGTTTTCGAAGAAAGAAAATCTACTCTTAAAAGTAAGTTTTCTTTGTGTAAAGAAATATGTAAAAAATGAATGTTATGTTGTGCGCAAAAAAACATTAAAAAATTTTTTTCAGGTTCTCTTGTTGTACGGAAATACATTCTGTTTACTAAATTCTGTTCTTCTTCCTCTTCTTTTTCATTGCATAGAATTATTATCTAATTGTTTTTGTATATTGCAATTGCATCTTTTTTACAGAAACATTTTTTTATTTCATTTTGTCCTTCCACATTTCCTCTTGAGTACAATCTTTTCAGAATATGCATTTTGCTTGTATGCTCGATATTGCTTTTTTGATATGCGTATCTGAACTTGTTTTCGTGGTTTCTGCTTCTGAACATGAATTTGCATCAGCTTGTTTGTTCCAAATATGTTTTCTTACATCAAAGGAAACGCTATTTGAATTTCAATATCATGAAACATATTTTATCGAATTTTTCTATGGAAGCTTCAGATTCTATTTTTATATTTGGTAATTTTTGAATTTATTAATTAAGTAATTAAATAACTTATTATTTAAGTGTCTGAAAGTACAAATGCATCGTTTAATGATAAAAATATTAGGTATCACGAATTTATGTAAGAAGAAAATCATTAATGAGTGATAGTTAACCTCAACCGTCTAATCCTTTTTTTTATTGTAAGCAAGTAACCTTCGCGTGTGTGTCACTCTCTCGATGCATTCCTGTTTTCTGTTTACGCAAGAATATGTGATAATCATTAAATATTTCGATATAAAGTTTGGAGACAGTAACTCAAAATATAATTTTTTGAAAGCATAAATTTAATGATTTAGGATACTAAAATAGTCTAACATAAAAAAATTTCATATTTGTAGAATTTTTCAAATAAATCATTATGATCTGTTAATTTTTTTAACTAGCTGTTAATTAGTCTTGAAGATACATCAACATTATTGTTCATTTTATAAGGAAATATAAACAGCGATAAAATCTAATTTATTCAACTTTCGAGAAACGTGATAAATATTGCCAACACATACCGAAACTTTAAATTAAAAACTTTCTATATTGCTGCGATTTTAATTTAAATTCATATTTGAACGCTTTTGGTTTAAAGTTTCTAATTTTGAGTTTAACTGCTAATTTTCAGTTAAGAATTATTAATCTACAGTCAGATTGCACGTGTTAAATTGTATTTAAAAAAAGTATAAAATGAAAAATCAGTTAAATTATTTTCAATAATGTTTCAATAAACTTTTTTAGTTTTTCTTCTGCGAATTGATGAATTTTTACTGAAACTTCAGTAATTTTTCACTGACAATTAGTTCATTTAGAATAATTATTGAAGCAAGAAGAATTCGCAATTATCATATCGTATATAAAATTGAAATTGATTAACTCCAACACTGAATTTTCTGAATAATGTAAAATTATTTTTAATTTTAAATGAAATAAGTATTAATTATGACTATCACAACTTGTGTAATAATTTTTAAAATTCAGAGAAAAACATCAGCTTCTTTAATTACTGTAATTTAATGTCTTCTTATACTTTGTGCTGTATATTCTCTTTCATGAAAATACACAATGTTGTCTATAAAATTATCAGTTAATTACAACTTCCCTCTCGTAGTGAGAAAATGAAAGATATTTTTCATGTCCTGAAAGTTTATTGAATATGATTTAATAAAAAATCAGTGAGATCAATAATTCCTCAAGTACAAATAAGTTATTCATCTCAGAAGAAAATAAATATAAAATTTCAAAGAATTATGTTACAATTATATGAATTTTTCAAAATTTGAAACTCAAAATTATAGGGTATATGATCATATATGTTAATAGCGAGCGCACTTTTTTGTACAGGGTTTATTATATCCTAAAAATTATCCGATTTTCTTGGAAAACGGCTCAAATTGAAGGTCTTGGCATGTCGATGTGCATAAAAAATAAAAATTGCTATGTTATAGTATTGATTTCTGGTTATCAGTGAGTGAAAAATTAGAAAAATGAGGAAATTTCATTTTTTGGACTATTACGCTGGAATCTTTTCTCTTAGTTCGATTGTCTTCGAAGATGTCTCAAATTGAAGGTCTTGACACGTAGATATGCGTTGAAAAATGAAATAAATTATGTTATAGTGTTATTCATTATTAACAGTTGTTAAATATGTGGAACTGACCAGGAATTATTTTTAAATTTAAAAGAAATTCTTCACACAAAAGGATGATACTTACACAGAAGAAATGTTTTTGAAAGTGAAGTGTTATGAAGATAAACATATTCTTGAGTTTAAAGCACAAAAATATCGTATTCTAATCGACATCCAAAAGATTTCGGCACTTCATTTTCCTCTAACCCTTTTCCAAAATTAAAAATTTGAATTTTGAAACATTGAATATCTTGAGCTTTAAGCATTGAGTTGTATAAGCATTTTTATATGCATGCATTTTGGCATGCAACTGGAAGCTAGTTTTGATTTAGAGTACACTCAACTCTCCATTTAACTCACCTCGGTATACCACCTACCTATATTCGCTGCCGATTCGCACTCGTGGATGAGGGGGTCCAAGACGCCGAGAGAGAGGCTTGCCGCCACTTCGCATTCGTTGATACGGGGACCCAGGGGGCCTAGAAAGAGGCGCGTGAGCTCAGCGGAGTTCAGCAGTTGTTTACATCGTAGAAATTCTTGGAAGAGTCTCACGGCCAAAGTAAGCCATACCTGAGAATCGAGTTAAATGAAGGTTCCAGTTTATTTAGACTAAGATATAAGCTTTGAAAACTGTGCCGAAAGAATGTTGTCTTCAATTTTGAAAGAATATTTTAAGGTCGATAAATATGCGCGAAAAAAATTAGCTACTTTCTAAAGTTAATATTTAAGGTATTTCAAATCAGGCGCAGGCACCCCGAAAATATACGATCTACTCGTATACGCTCACAGAATTTCGGTGAACCTAGACATGGCCATTTCAAAATTTGGTGTAGCCCTCTCCTTAAAATATGGGTTTCAAACAAAATATTCTACTGAAAATGGTCATACTTTCATTTTTATATCATACAATGATTTTGTATTCAGCATCAATTTAATATTGCATATGTTTCCAATATAAATAAAAATATAGTATCAAGCACAAATCATCTAGATATCGGATCAGATTTCACTCAACTGACCCTACTTTGTGTACAAGAGGGTCTGCACCGGTTGCCCAAATTAATGGTGCATTGGGCGATCCTTGAGGGAGTTTAGGGTAGTTTCCGAAATCGTTAAAGTTGGTATAGGACTTCAGAAGGGAGAGAAAAAACATTACAGTTATTTGCAAATCTTCCAGAAATCGCCTTTACTTTAGTATTATTCTAACTTTAACCAAAACGTATAGGTAGAGAGTAATATATCACTTACGCCTATAAAAGTCTTCTTTTATTTGTTTTTGGGGTGGATGAAGGTTCTTTTCTACTTTAAGCCTCAATTTTACTTTTACATGTTTCTAATCTGTTTGACATTTCAATCAATCATTCAAACATGAAAATCAGTTGTCTAGAATCATCTCCATCATAATTTGAATAAATATTTATATTTCATTGTATTTTATATAATCATAAAAGAAAAACATTTAATGAAAAAAAAATCAAGTAGAGTAATATTCGGGAGTGCATAAATTTTAACTGCACGTCAAAAAATCTAACGACATTTTATTCCGACTTATTCTGCATTCATATTTCACTTATTTTTCTCCTAACGATCGTTATCGTTAAGCAGATGTGGTTAATCAAAAACTGTGATTTGTATGGGTTTTTAATGGTTTTTATACATTTCGTAACTATATTCCTGATGTCGATTTGTCATTCTGATCGTACAATTACTTCTTTTCGTCATTCGAAACAAGCGTACCATATATTTTAAAAGTACCTCATGGATTAAGAATGCAAACATTTGAAAAGCGGACTACTTGAGATATAGATTCGATTGACTATTATTTGAGATAACAATTTCTGGGATTTTATAGATTAGTTTTTATTATTGTACTTAATTATACTCACTAATGAATCAATTAAAATTGATACTAATAAAGGATTTGGTACCTATAAAACTCGATATTTCTGAATCTTGATGAACGTAAATGATACACAATGAGATTCCTTGAATGTGAGAATAAATAATGAAGACATGCAAAGAACTGCATTCGATTAAACTCGATGAAGGCTATTTCCGGGATTCACCGCAATATGTGCGGTTATTATACGCGCAATGATTCTTAATTGAAACTTCATCAAAGTAAAATATTATTTCTTTATTATAATTAATAATGAATAATTCATTTAATAAACAAATTATTTTAATTTTATGTTTAACTAAAGTGAAATTTCATTGATTCAATCCAAATAGAAAAATACATTACTGAAGCTGGAAGTCTAATCAAATTTATTTAGTTTGAAAGTTTAAAAATACCTTTTTCAGAGTTTAGTCGAGAGTTTAATGGCTGCACTTTTTAGAGGGAAAAGAATTTATCTTCCTGTTTTACAGTGATTGAAGAAAAGTCGATACAAGTATGTAGATAAAATAAATTAGGAAGTGATCGTAAAATATCGAAACAGCTTCACCGTGTGGAAGAGCTGTTCATCCTAATTCACTGATACGCTTTCTAAAGATTGATTTACGTACATCAGTAAATTACTCTCAAGTATATATTCTCTAGAAAAATTCACATAATGCACAATTCTAATTTAAACATTGTTTAGTTTTTAACATTTGAATAGAACCTATGTAATTGCATCACTGTAAATTGATTCAACATCTTGGCTATAATAACGAATCGTTTCATGATATATGTACCGATGTGAACGGTAAAACAATACTTTTTTATTGCAGCACCCACAACTGATATTTACTATCCACAAATCACTTCGTCAACATCTTTTCAGCCTATTAGTACATTAACAACTATAAAGTTAGATTTATTATATTCATTTAATCCATTTTCTTGAAACATATATCAAGAGTCACAAACTTGAATCAAAAGATTGAATTATATTCCTTCAAATATATTTAAATTCTTTTGTATTCATTTGAGATGAACTCAGTTGACTTAAGTCCAACTGACTTTGAACTCTGTTGAATTTTATTGAATTCACTTTCAATTCTATGTCAAATTCCTTGCGTCCACGAATAATTTAGTTGAATTTAATCGAATTCTCTAATTTGCACTTATAATTCGGTTGCAACCGAATTCAAAATTCACGGATTCGAAACGAAATTCACTTTTTATTCAGTTGAATGTAGTAGAATTTAATACTATCTAATATTTTATTTAAAAAATTGTACTTTCAAAGTAACACGTTGCTTATTCTGAGGAAGTGAAGGTAGGCATTACAAATTTTTTAGATATAATGGTAGCTAACGAATTACTCGAGAGTATTCTTAAAAATTATTTGTTACCTCTAAGATTAATTATATCTCTGAACTTATTTGAGTGATGGACAAACCGTTGACCACTTTAGTCCCAATCATTTTCCACTTCTCCTTTAAACACTAAATTTTTTTAAAATTATCTCAGTGAAGTACTTATATCAAAGCACAATTTAGTGAAGTTTCAAAATTTTAGACGACTTCGTTTACAAATTATGAATAAAAAAGTACGTAAAATGTCCTGTCACGCATCTGTCCCAAACTACAAATTCAAAATGAAAAATTGCTAAATAATATTAACAATACTTTTTTAATATTTGAGATTCACAGATATATTTTATATTGTGTCGGAAAGGATAAAAATCGAGAGTAGAGTTCAATATATTAGAGCTGAGGATTTTAAAAATCACTTCAAAGTCTGTCCCACAAGTTTTTTTGTATGGTCACGCTGCACTGCCATTTAAGATAAAACTCGAAAATAATTATTCAAAATATTCATAATGTGTGCTAAAATGGTTAATTTCATACGTACGAAGATTTTAGAATAGTAAAAAATCGATTTATTAACGTTCATTCCAAATAATAGTAAATGATGATCACTATTTTTGCGTAATATTTTTTATAAAATGTCCGGTAACGCTCCATATTAATTTATCCTACTATACCGTGAAACGAGGCTAAGCAGAGCGTGTGGGGTAAACCGGCTCCCCTGCATTTTCCATAATTAATTCTTTTTTCTCTGAATGGCGGATAATAAGTGCAATCGTGTAAGATTATCAGTTTTGGAAATTTGATCAGATTGTGTGGAAAAACTCGTAAAAAACTTGATTTACAGAAGCTTGTGTAAATTTGTGCAATAGAACATGTTTTCTAGTATCCGAGCAAGATTTGTGCAAATTTTAACATGTATATGATGTATTTTTCATCATCAAAAATAATTTTTGTAAGAATTTTTGTTTTTATGGGGGAAAGCGGTTCATAGTATTTTATTATAAACCAAAAGTATAATTGTTTCCCTTGATAATCACTTCGTTTACAAGATCAAAAATACCTGTTCACAAAGATCAAAAATACCTTTCACAACGTTCAAAAAGTAGAAAATATATCAAATTATAAAATGTATATTATAATATGCCTCACTTACTAATACGTGAGGTTAAGAGTAAATCTGGTTGTGTTCCAAATGTCAATAAGCAGATTATTTTTAACGTTGACATGCGCTTTAATAATTTTATTTGCTCTTGAATTAGAAAACTTATAAATAATTACTTTTTATGTACAATTTTCATTCCAAGCACTTTTTTTTTTACTTTTTTATGAGTGAGCAACTTAGCCCCACACTGTGGGGTAAAGTCACTCACACTTCAAGGGATGATAAACGGTAGTTTATAAGTTAAATGTACGTTTGCGATTTATAATACGAAGAAGGGACATATAGAGATTATATATTTGAATCATCAATACCTAATCCAAATTCCTTCTTGAACTTTATTGTACAAAACTGAAAAAGAACGAGCCGCTTAGACCCATTTTACAGTAAAATGAGAGTATATTTTGAAATTACACTTACTACACTTAAAAGAGTTCTCATTGTGCTAAAATGATGGAATGTAAAACTAAAATATTCATCATTCTGACGTCGATGATTGCGTAATTGACATAAATTGCAAAATTCGTGTATTCATTTTAATAATCATTTTAATAATAATCTGGGTGATTTTGTGGTGCGAAGGATCATTTCATTATCATGAGAGGTAAAGTGCATACAAGACTTCAAAATATTTTATAGGCATAGATTTTTATTTTAAAAAAAATAATAATTCACCTCATACTGTTTTCGCCTTATGCGAATAATCAAGATTCTTTAGATCTCGAGATTTTTTCTTATCAAACTCTGATATTTACTCTAAAAATAAGGCATAATTATACGTACATGTACAAAAAAATAATTTTACCAACAAAATATTTCTAAAAATAATAATTTTTATTTATACGTTCGTAAAACAATTTTTAAAATAAATTGTACCAAATGTAGTGTAATTCTGTGTGAACCTTTTAGACCGCATTTGTGCCATTTTCTGTAATGATCTACAATTCTACATCTATTTTGAAATGATTGGTTATTGGTCATGTCGATGTTAATGTTCTTTGATAAAAAATCGTTTTCAATTTGCCCTAAACACGATTTATATATATATATATATATGAGTGAAAATCATCTAACGACCTACTTTTCCTTTTTCAGTCACTCTTCTCGGTGAATCTTACGACCTTTCGTGTAATTTTTAGTGCGTGTAAAGTTTGTCCTTTTATAGGAATTCACTCTGTAATCACAATTAAATTTAATAACAAAGGGGAAATTGCTTGAGAAGGTGAACAATTTTATAAAGGTTCTAATTAGAAAAGAAATATATTTATTATACTATTCCCTTAAATTCTCTAATGCATCATAAAAATAGTAATTTAAAACAGTTTTGGTTGCTTTAAACATCGTATCTTATACATATTGCGTGAAAGAGTAGCTTAGTTGATGTGATTTATCTAAGGTTTTATAAAATGTATGTAATTCCAATTATAAGAACATTTTTATCGATTAAATTATAAATGTCAACTATTTTCATATATAATAATAAGAAGTAAGAAAGCTTAATTTTTTCAAAAGAATAAACAATTATTAAAGAACGAGTTAAGGAGTTCAATGTAGTGGATGAATTATTTATAAAATCTGTAAGAACCCTAAGTGGTTTTAATCTGAAAATAAATTTTTATGCGAGGATCTTCACAAAAAGGAGGGAGGATAAATATAATCCGGAAAATGTGATCCGTGAAAATTTACAATTCCAGCCTCAATTATATAAGGATAAAAGAAATTCTACCCTTCTATTAAATATTATCAAAGTATGGGAAATCAGTACGAGGTGGATAGAAAAACTTTTGTCATATTATTGATAAATGAGTCTATTTACAGCGTGGCAATTTTTGCCACGGAAGCAGAAACTGTTATGCTCGTCCACCAATCAGAATCATTCTTTTTATAACCGACGCTACTGATTGGTTGCCAAGCGTAGCAGTTTCTACTACCGTAGCAAAAATTGCTGCTGTGTAAACAGGCTCAATGGTGAAGAAGTAGGGAAAGTATTACATACAAAATTAAAGCTGAAACATTCATTTTAAAGATAACAATGCCATCACATAACTTATATTATCGCTATTTATCTTATATTTTATAGTTTTATACCTTTTTAACATGTTGCAATTTTATTCAGATGGAACTCTTCCAGTATGAAGTGAATATTCACATTTTAAGGCTTTCCAATCAGTTGTCGAAGGACATTGTGTATAAATTAATGAAACAATAACCCAAAACTGTTATTAAAAAACATTTTTGCATCTATACAGTGATTATTTTTCAATATATTATAAAATCTGTACGAGCTCCAACAGGGCCGGCTAAACCAATAGGCTAATGTAGGCTATAGCCTAGGGGCGCACCGTTGGGCAAAACGTCAAAATTGGTTTCAAAAGAGCCGAGAGCCCAGAATTCCTAATTGATTCCGATCTTTTTTCTTTGGAAATACTCTTAACTAAGTTTTAAAGAGAATTATAAAAGCCATTTTTGATTTTTTTATAGCACTTTTGTGTTAACGAATAAAATTTTAAAAAATTTTCACTTTTACAACTTTATTTTTTATCTTTCCGTTAACAATCGTAATAAACTCGGCACCAATCAAAACCAGTACAGTGGCATCTGAGGAAAAAATCAATTCATGAACGAATTTTTAACAAAATACGTGAATTTTCAGGGAAAAAAGATAAATATTTAACCAAAAATGGAATTTTTAAATTTTCAGTTAGGAAAAAAAAGATTTTCAACCAAGGAAAACCAAATTTAAAAGAATGGTTTAATTTTCAACGAAAGAAATGAATTCTCAACTAAAATGATGAATCTTCAGTAGAAAAAAGTGATTTTTCAAGAAAAGAGTTCAACTTTCAGACAAGTAGTTGAATTTGCATCCAAAAAAATTAATTTTCAAGCAAGAAGATTAATTTTCTACCTAAAAGAAAAACCAATTTTCAACAAAATATTAAAATTTTCAACCAAAGAGATGAATTTTCAGCTTATATGATCAATATTTTACAAAAAAAAAAATGTATAACAAAGTAGTTAAACTTTTAAGCAAGTAGTTGTATTTTCAACCAAGAAGATTAATTTTCTACCCAAAAAGCGACTTTTCAACAAAATATTTGAATTTACAATCTGTTTTGATTGAGGATACAACTATTATGTTAAAATTTCGTCTTTTTTTTATAAATTCAACTGTTTCCGATTTAAAATTCAATTATTTCTTGGTTGAAATATCAACTATCACATTTTTGGTTGAGAATTCATTTTTTTTCTGGTAGAAAGTTCTACTACTTGGTTAAAAGTCGCCTTAATTTTTTCAAGAAATAATTTTTGTTCGTTCAAAGATTCATCATTTTAATTGAAAATTCAACTATTTTGTAGAAAAATAGTTTTTATTTATTGAAAATCAATTTTTTTAGCTAGTAATTTAACTATCCCATTTTTGGTTGGAGATTCAACTATTTTGTTGAAAATTCGTCTTTGTTGAATAAATCCAACTGTTTCTGATTTAAAATTAAACTCTTTTGTGTTTGAAATATCAACTATTTCGGTAGAGAATTAAACTATGTTGCTGCAAAATTTACTTTTTTGTAGTAAATTCGTCTTCATGCCTTGAAAATTCAACAATTTGTTTGAGTTTTTTTTCCTTTTTCGAAAATCACTTTTAATTGAAAATTAAACTACGAGTATTTTGTTGAAAGTTCACCTCATTTTGTAGGAATATCATCTTTTTTGGTTTAAAATGGAACTTTTTGGTAGAAAATTAATCTATTTTGTTTGAGGATTCAACTCTGTTGTTGAAAATTCATCTGCTATTTTGGTAGAAAATTTAACTATTCGGCTAAAAATAAACATTTTTGTCGAAAATTCATTTTTTTGGCTTGAAAATTCTACAATTTCCAGAAATTTCATCTGTTTTGGTTGTAAATGCAACTGTTCGGTTAAAAGTTGACCTTTTTGTTGAAAATTCATTTTTTTTTGGTTGACATAATTTCTCTATAAAATTAAAAAATGTTGATTGGTTACAATAATTTTTATTGTGCACCACTA
>JAUMHM010000016.1:31039930-31050017 GCA_032362435.1 Melikaiella ostensackeni | reverse complement strand
ACTAATGCCCTGGGAATTAGGTTGGGCCCAGGGGTATAGACAGGATTTCATGGGATAGACGGGATTTTGTGGGATAGTGGGTATTCCTCTGGATAGTAGAGGTCCCGTAAGATCGTAAGGGTCCAGAGGAATAAGTTGAATCCCGTGGGATAGTAAGAGTCCCGAGGGATAGGTGGAGTCCCGAGGCATAACTGGGTTTCTGTGAGTTAGTTTGGGTCCAGTGGGATAGAAGAGGTCTCGAGAGATAGGAGGTGTGTCGTTGGACAGTTAGGGTCCCGAAGTATAGGTGGGGTTCCGGGGCATAGTAAGGGTCCTAAGGGGTAGGTGGGAACCCGTTGGATAGCTAAAATTTCGAGGGATGGGTGGGGTCTCACGGGATAACTGGGGTCCCGAGGGATAGGTCGGGACCCATGCAATAGAAAAGGTTCGATAGATACGGGGTCCCGAGGGATAGGTGGTGTCCCGTTGGATAGTAAGTATCCCGAAAGGACAGGTGGGTTTCCGGACGATAGATAGGGTTCCGAGGGATAGATTGGGTCGCATGGGATAAGGAAGGTCCCGAGGGATAACTGGGGTCCTGTGAGATGGGCCGGGTCCAGTGGGCTAGATGGGGTCCTGAGGGATAGGTGGGGTCCTACGGGATATCAGGGACCCCAAAGGATGAATAGGGTTCCGTGAATTAAGGAGGGTCCCGAGGGATAGGTGAGAGTCCATGGGGTAGGGGGGACCCGAGGGATAGGTGGGGTTTCGTGCGATAGTATGGGCCCCTTGACATATGTCAGGTCCCGAGGGATACACGGAGAGAAATCGAATTCAAAAACCTGGTGATCAGTGGTAGGAATCGACTACTCAGAGTGAGATAAATCAAGGAATTCATTTTCACGTTGTTTGATCTTATAGAGATTGTATTGGTCGGTTCAGACTCAACGGTTCATGCTAGAGTAACAAAAGGTCGGGCAGTCTGACACTCTTTGTAAGATCGCGTTTAGACTCTGCGGAAGGATCGAGCAACAACGAAAGTTTGGTCAATCAAGTACTCAATGAAAGATCAGGTTCTAATGAAAGTAAAAAAAATCAAACAGGGATTCATGCATACATTGTAGAATCTTGGTAGACGTTCTATTACAGCAGCTCAAAACAAATGACGTAATATAACAATAAATTTGAAAAAAAATTGTTTTATGTATTATCACTGCACTTAATTTTGTTTAAAATTACACAATCGCACGCTCGGTCACTTACACACATAATTGCACGCTCAAACGCTTCGAAAAATCGCACCCGCTGGGGATTCGAACCCTACCTCAACATTCTGAACCTAAACCGTATACATCTACTAGTGCACGCACTAACCGACTGACCCATCGAAGAATTTGTATAATATATTATGTATTAGCTATTTATATTATGAAATGTTTAAAATTAAAATTTTTAAGAACTGTGTTTCAAAAAATGTCTGTACTCGTATTCTCGAAAATTGAAATTGGAAAAATTATTGTTTACAAGAGAATTTTTGTATATTAAAGTTTTATGTTATGATTTCGAACCTTATAATAACCATTTAGGGTAATATATAACGTAATCACGGAAATATTCAGTTAATTTGTGATATCTGTTCAAATTTTTAAGCTGCAAAATTCAAAGCATTCATTACTTTTAAATTTATTACCTTCAGAATCTTTGTGTTGTAATAAAAAGCTTTTAATCTAGTTGTAAAATCCGTCATGTTTTGCATAATTAAATAAAAATTATTTATACATTTCAATAAGGTTTTCTATATCAAAGAAAAATTCAATGATACTGGTAATATAATTTAGTAAAAGTCTGGAAGTAAAAAAAAACAGCTGCTACAAATAATTTATTTGAACATTCAGCTAGAAGTCCTAAAGATCTAGATTTCCAGCTTCAAAACATCCGCATAAAAAAAATACTCTAATCACGTGAATAACACAAAAAGACAGTTCCAGTCAGGGCGAGTGAAGTCGAGTCACGAATTGGCGCGAAATAGCGGCGCGGTTCTACTGCGCTTGCTTCATACGTATGAGTGCTCATGAAATAGAGATGAGACTGAGTGTCAGACGGTTCAAAGACTCAACGTTATTTTCTACTAGCAGCGCCTCTAAACGCGACGTATATTTAACATTGTACGACGCATCTTATTTCGATTCTAATCTTGACTATACACAGTAATACATTTTAAGTAGGATGTACTAAATAAGGTCCCTTTAACAAAAGGTACTTTATTGAAACGAATCAAAGTAAGATCTATATCATATTTAATATTATTAGTCCATCAAACATTTATTTATAGATATAGGAATGATCTGATCTAATAACCACAACCTAATAAGTGGGGTCCTGTGAGTCAGGTTGGGTACAGTGGGATATAAGGGGTCTCGCGAGATAGAGGGTGTCCCGTTGGATAGTAAGGGTCCTGAGGTATAGGTGGGTTTCCGTGGGATAGTAAGGGTCCCAAGGGATTGATGGGGTTCCGTTGAATAGCTGACGTCCCAAGCGATGGGTGGGGTCCTACGGGATAGATCGGGGGAGCCATGGGATAGGAGGGATTCGAGAGATAGGGGATACGGGGATAGGCGGTGTCCCGTTGGATGGTAAGTGTCCTGAAGGATAGGTAGGGTTCAGTGGAATAGACGGGATTCTGAGGGATAGGTTGGGTCCCATGAGATAGTAAGGGTATCGAGGGATAGGTGAGGTCCTGTGAGTTAGGTTGGGACCCGTAAAATAAGGGGGTCCCGTGGAATAGTAAGGGTTCCGTAAGATAGTCAGGGTCCCGAGGGATAGGTCGGCTCTCGTAGGACCCATGAATCAGGAGGGGTTCGAGGGATAGGGGGCCCCGAGGAAGGATGGGCGGATACTCGACCGAAAGTATAAGTGTTTCAGCCCGGGGCTACAAAACCAGGGATCGGAATCTTTTAGGTTGGACCCAGGTTGGACCTCTGAGAGGGATGAAGAGGAAGTGGGAGAAGGGGAGAGGGAAGGATCCAGATCTGGATCTGGACCCTTAAAATTCTTAAGGTTCCGGGTCCGGACCCTTGCGGAACTACTTAGGTCCTGGGACCTATAAAAATTTAGGGGTTTCAATCCCTGCACGAAACCCTGAAAAGTGATTGAATTATTTCTTATTGATTTTTCTATCAATTCCAGCCGTCGGATTCGCCTTTCATGCCTGTTTGTTATTGGTGCTGGTGACCTGGAGACCAGCAGGTGACGATCCAGCACTTTTTCATGTAATATCAGCAGCTTGGGGTGTCTGCAATGCCATCTGGGAAACCCTAATATACAGTACGTTGAATAATAAACTAAAATTTTTCATTTTTAATTTCTCAAAATCTCTTTTAGTCAGAGTTTAATATTTCTTCTAAAATACTTTTTATTAAAAAAAAACTATTGCGAATATGGATTTTAAAAGCAATGTACAAAAATTTTCTGAAATATTTTTAGAATATTTTTACAATATAGGTAAAAGTGTCAAAATGTGCTACTTGAAAATTATCCAAACAGAACATTTTTAAATTAAAGATTAAAATGCTTGAAGTTACTAGCATGTTTTTTTAAATATTTCTAACTTATTGACAAAATTCTATCAAATCTATGTTGTAAGTTTAAAGTTTATCATATTACGAAATTCAAGGGGTCTTTTTTCTACTTGTAACATCCCTGCGAATAAAACATTCAATTGAAATGAATTGAAGATATTAAAGTAACGATTTGCAATTGAGGCAATAGGCAGGCTGCCTTGCAAATTTGATTTTAATTGAACAAATTTCGATACATAAAAAAATAAGTATAGTCTTAACCTGAAAAAGAATAAAAGTAAAAAAGTCTTTATAAGCATTCAAATCAATCACATTGGCGGTACCAAAAACCTGGAACACTTGCGTTTTTTGGTGTATAATATTTCAATAACAACATTGTTAACTAAAAATGCTGCATACTATGGAATAAGTGTAATTTTCCCATCCAGCTATAAAAGCAGAATACGCAGCTTTGAAATACAAAAACATTTACTTTTTAAGAAAACTGAAAAATTTCCTAAAATTTTCATAAAATGTGAAAGAAAAATTAGATGCTTAAGAAATATGAAGAAATCACTACAATTTGGCCATTTCTAGACAAACGAATTTTTATAATTGCAATTTACCATTGAATACAATTCACCATGTTCGAAATGAATTGCGTTCACTAGAAACAGTCGATTGACGATTTCATTTCGCAATTGCAGTCAATCGATTTCAACTGATTTTTTTGCAGGAAATTCAATTTTTAAATTTCACTCTTTCTGAAATTAAAAAATTTTCTATCAATCTTTCAACGTTCAGGATTAAATAATTAAAAAATTGAAAGACATAAAACTTATAAGACTATGGAATTTCTAATTCAAAACTGAATTAATTATTTACTTGTCCAAATTCAAATTGGAATCGTAGTGATTAAAACAAATTTCTGATACGTTTAAACGTAAATTTCTGCACGTTTAATCTTAAATTAAAGTCCAGGGCTTTAAAACTATAAAAATCTGATAACTGCATCATTAGCCCAGAGCTAAAAAACTACGAAAATACAGAATTTAAATCGTAGGAGGTAGCTAATTTTGACCTAAAACCAACTTTGACCTAGTTTACCTCAGTAGTGAGTCACTTTTTGGAATCAGTCTTTTAACAGTTCAGTTTAGCTTCCCGATATCTCGGCAGCAGCTTTTTGTTTTTCTTTTAAATTCCAAATCTTATTTTTGAGTGTGTTTTGTTTCTCCTGGACAATTTCTTTTTTGTGAGTGAGGCTGTTATGGAATGACACTCTTCATTTGAAGTGTCCTTCACTAAAATTATTAATGCTTTAAAGTAGTCAATAAACAAATTCCATGCCTTTTCCAGACTTCATGTAGAAACCCTGTTACAGGTATAAATTTGGATCACTCCTAGTGTTTCTTCTTAAATAAAAATTGTCTTCTCTGTCTTCAATTACTTACATGTATATTTATATATAAATTTTGATTTTAATTTCAGCTCTAGTTCTTGGACTGTATACGAATTCGTGGCAAGGTCCCTTGGCGACATCCTTATTTTGGAGGTGGTTGGGACTGGCCCTGGCCCTAGGACTTCACGGTTTGGTCTGCACCCGAAGTAGGGTTCTGGGTTTAGCTATAATGCTGCTCCTTTCTGTTGTGCCCTACACTTGGCTCGAAATACGATTGGCTAAAAGAGGAAAAAGTCTTGCTCCTTTGTGACCGCGTAGATCAAAAAATGGCGAAAATTCGCATAACGACTGAGAAAGGTCCGTTCCATCCAGTTTAAAGAGAAGTCGGTCTGCTTCTGTGAGAAGTGGTAGCACTGAAGCAAGAGGAAGGAACGTTAACATTTTTATCTGCCACACCAGAACGTCTGATACCTCTGGCAATGAGCAAGCCTCCGCTTTTCGAATGACCTAATTTTTCATTCCGTTTCATTCTTAAACAAATCACTTTTTTTAGATTCAATCAGATTCCACAATAACTCATTCATAAACATTTATTATAACAACTTATATTTTTAAATCGTTTCACATGTCTTCTTTTCTTTCGAAAAGCCTTCAAACATAACAAGAAAATTCGAAACCTTGTGAGTGGTTGAAACTAACTCAATTTAAAACTAATTTACAACACTAAAAAAAGGACTCTTGTTGGTAAAGCAAAACAAAAAGAATAGTCATTCTTTAAATGAATACAAACGTGACTGCTTTTGTATTTTAAAAATTTTTCCAAAAATTTTGAACTGCTCAGTAGAATAAATCCGGGATCCATTAAAACAAGAAAGCAAAAACGAAATCGTTCAATATCAGCAAGACAATCACGAAATAGAATTTAGTTTAGTCAAAAATATCTATTATCTGAAATACGTAGCTTGGAATTACTGAACTGAAAGTATTTTCCCTATGCTTAATATCTACAGAGAATGTCGACCAAGTAATTTTTTTTTTCTTACAAAAATTACGAAGGTATTGAATGACGCCGGTATTTAGATTTGAATTTTTAGAGTTGAACTGAAGTCAATTGTCAAACTTATTTCTTAGTAAAAAGGCGAACGAAAAATCTCGTATATTATCAAATACCTAACTTACGATTCTGAATGCTCACTATCTAGTAAATATCACAACAATTTGTTATCAAAAAACGGGTGCTCAAAAAAGGTGAAAAAAGACCTATTGTTAAAATGTTGAAAACATTCAAAAAGAAAAAAAAACATTCACAAAAAGAAAAGAAATATTCAAAAACTAAAAAAAGGTTGATTACTTTACTTCTACTTTGGCCTAATTATTTCGTGTTTGCAAATAAAAATTGTTATGTTTATACAAATTTTTTAAATTGGTTTAATAAGAGATTCGCGCGATTGTTTCTGTGACGAAAAATGTTCCTCTAAACTTAAGATCTGTTCAATAGTCATACAAATATATGTAAATAAAAAAATATCGATCGCTCACTTTGAATACTTACATTTTTTATAGTTAAAGAGTAAATAAAATAATTTAGGTTTCAAGTTAAGTAACGGTTTCATACACTAATTGTCAAGACTATTGATCAAGTCATGCTTGTCAGAGAATTTCTAGAGACGAGCGATGAAAAAAATTAATGCATTAAAAACAAACCTTGAAAATTATAAATAAGTTTTTGAAAATGTACTGTTCAATCTAGATATATTGCTCGTAATCTTCCATGCTTTATTCAATACTTCTGCTACATACGCCGTTTTAAATATCATCTCTTCTAGCTGGATGGAACGCTTCATTGCAAAACGAAACAAAAACACGTTCTGAACAATTTAATAGGTGTAAATTATTTATTATATGGCCAACTGTATGAATTGCGACCGTTATTATACTCGATGAGACTGCTTGTTCGACTTTATGCAGAAAATATATCTGGGGAATAAATAAATCTTTGGTTAAAATATTACCACAGAATTTGATTATTATCTCATATTTCTGGAAAAATGTTGAACATAAATAACACCTTCTTTCTTTGAGAATATTCTCAGAGAAATTTATTATTGAGGGCCCATACAATCCCCCCTTCCCACCGATTATTATAAATAACACCATTTGAATGGTGGCGTTCCAAAAGACATATCCAATATTTTTTCGAAAATGGGATTATTGGCGCAAGAAATTAGACGAATACTAATACACATTGTAGCAAAAGGGTTTCCTTATTATGTCATTTTTCAATTTTTTAGGTCTTTTTTTGCAAGTTTTTGCAAGTTTTTGCAATTTAATAGCTAGAAATCTATTTTACTTTCGTTTCTTTTTATTTAAAATAAGGACATAAATCACCGTCTAAGGTTGACGAAACATGCGCCTCAATCAAAAAAAAAATTTCCCCTACATTTTCTCTGAACTGGATGACTTCTTTTATTAAAAATTAATTCATCACTGCAGGGTCTCCAACTTTTCGCGCTTTAAATTAACACAAATTTATCTCGAAAGTTTTAATTTTTTTCCCCAATTGAAAATTTGATTTTTGGGAACGTTTTTTGCCTCTCCTGAAAAATTGTTAAACCGTTGGATATGTCCTTTTGGAATGCCACCCCTCATTTCAAAAACTTTTTCAATAAAATAACACCTGTTACAAGAAAAGTCATTTATTTGTCACAGAAATTGGTATGCATTATTCGCATTCAAAAGATGAGTCAAAAGAAGTCAAATTATAAATGCACAAAAAAATCGAAGTCTTCAATGTTTGACCATACAAAATTGCATGCAAAAATTAGAATCTTTTCGTAACGATTGCAGAATTACCCATTTATGTAAATAAGATTATGGGCTTCTGAGTTACGAATTTAATACTTACGACTGTTTAAACAGTCCTTTCGCTTTCACACTACTTCATTGCATGTTTTATTTAAATTGAGACACTGTTGGATAAATATACCCAAATTATGCAGTTTCTGATTCAAATTGATAAACATATCGAAAAATTAATTAACAAATTTCTGATTAAAACACACAATAGTGTAGAGAAAAATATCACAGACTGTCGAATGAAATAATGCCTTTACCTCGACCCATGCCAATTCTTTTGAATAAATGCTTCTCTGATGGCTTCAAAGCACCTCTTCCTCTTCCCATTCCCATACCACTAGAGACTGACATATCATCTTCTACATCTGGTCCGAAATTGTTTATCTCCATCATCATCACCTCCGAATATCCATAAGGGCGTCTCAGTGGTTTAGAATAACTGCAAATAATTAGCTTACAAAATTCCCACAAACAAGAAATTAGCGGGCCCAATTCATTTCAAATCGGGCAGACAGTCCATGCTCAAGTCACAGAATCATTTTCCACTCAAATATGTTGTTTTTCAAAGGGAATAAGACGACACTTATCTTACCGATTTCACGAAAAAAAATTTTGACAAAGTTATGATTATTTGAATTTAAAAAATATGGAAACAAGTATTATCACAAACATGTCAATTTTTTTTGTTAAAAATGTGATATTTTCAAGCTAAAATAGATATTCAACCTTTTCTTTCTGACTCTGACAGAATTTCTTGACCTTTTTCGAAATCCGTTGAAAACTTTTAAAAAAGTTCAGAATTGACAAAATGGTGGCGCTTTTTCTGAAAATATTCAAAGTCAATTTACTCAAAAATCCCAGCGATTTTTTCCTAGATTTGTCTCCAGGTAGAAAGCATATTCCATGATAGTCTGCCCTTTTACATTAAACTTTTTCCATTGAAGTCGGTATTTTTTTTAATAATCGATACTTTCTATTTTATCTAACTTAATTTATTATTCTTCCACTATAACGTTGTTAAATCTGTTAAATTAAGTCCTTTTTGTTTTTTCATGACACAATTAAATTGTACTAATGAAAAAAAAATCTCAAAGGATTTTATACATACTTCCGCAAAAATTTCGAAAATGACTTTCTTCGCGTCTTGTGTCGTTTTGGCCAAAAACGTGAATTTTCCCTTTTCAGGTTAAAAAAAATTCTCTTTTCTCTCCAAGGCACGGGCACATGGTCTGTCATAGAATATACTCTCTATCTTAGGACAAATCTAGGAAAAAAATATCACACTTTTAACAAAAATTTTGACGATTTCTTGATAATACGCGTTTCTATTTTTTTAAATTCAAATACTCATAGCTTTGTCTACAAAATTTTTTCGTCAAATCGGTATGACACGTATCTTCTCATTCCCTTTGAAGAACAACATATTTGAGTGCCAAATGATTCTGTGACTTAGCATGGACTGTCTGCCCGATATGAAATGAATTCGGTCAATTAAAACTGAAAGATCGGAGGAACCAGTGATTTTAAGTAAGTTAAAGGTCGTTACAAAGTGTAATCAATCATAAAGATTTCGGTCTATAGAAAGAAAATAACATTTAAAAACTGAATTTCTTACTCGTAATCATCTGAATCTCTTTCGTCTGCAGTTTTCTCATACGTTTCCACTGAAGCTAGAGATTCAGTTTCCAGTTTTTTTGACTGACAATCCGATTCATCATCACTCCAAGGTTCGACGAAATTAATTGTGCTAGTTGTTTCGTAACTAAGTCGGTTTGAGATGTAATCCTTGGTATGCATAGAATCTAAATTCCAAAAATAATACAAATTCGTTCATGAAATATCTAATGGTGTAGAATATTTTGAAGAAGAGAATAAAGCTTTCTCCTCACTGCGAGATTTTTTTTCGGGTAACTTACTTTGATATATTGTAGGTTGGAGTAATCTTCTCATTGGACATACAAGAATATGCTCCTGCATTTGTGCTTTAAAAAATCGGTGAGTTGCATTGTATGGACATACTTCCAAATAATCTTCTGGAAAATGCTAGACATGAAAGTCTTTTATCAATAAATATTTCGAAAGAATATTTGCGTTTCACATAAGAAGGAATTAAAATTTAAATGTATGCAAATTTTTATTTCACTCTTAACGAATTCAAATTCCTAATTTATTTTATACGGTACCTTTTCGCACTTTACAAGATGCCTTTGAAGTCTTTTTCTAGCAATTTTGTGGGAAACATCATAGGGGCAAATTACAACTGCATCGGGATGAGTTTCGTCCGAGCAAACCAGCA
>JAUMHM010000016.1:31012511-31030947 GCA_032362435.1 Melikaiella ostensackeni | reverse complement strand
TACAAGCTAGTGAGATATAGTACTATAGAATACAAGCTAAAAATTAGACCTGCTGGCGCCATCTCTAGGTCAGGCCGAAAACTTTTCACCCCACCTCGTATATTTAGGTAATATAATTGTAAATACATATCAATATGAGTATATGGAGATAAAGAGATTTATTACTTTTATTCACACTACAAACACTACATATGAATATTCTATAATTATCGAAGTCGTAATAATTATTTCACGTTGTAACTTTCACTACAGTTAGGGGAGATCTCCCTACAGTGGATAATAGAGCCTACAGTGGACAATTACTATTTAAAAATACTAATATACGTAAAAAGTTAATTTAATTAATTGTAGGTTCTATAGGTCGAAATGTAGGTTTCATTATCCACTGTACGAAGGTTTCCCCTATATATTATTGTTTATTCAGAAAATTCTATGAAGTAAATAATTATTACATATTACAATAAGGATCAGAATTGTGGCACATCGAATTATATCATCTGATGTCGATAAATTTTTCTTTACACGCCTCTATCTAATTTGGAGAAAATAAAGAGTTAATAGTACCATGGTAAGTTCCTATTTTATTTCTCAAAGATCAAAATAAAATCTATTTTCTTTTGAAAATTTTTTGTGTAATGAAAAAGAACACCCAAAAAATTCACAATCCGAAAATAGACTTTGAGACTACCTGTTTTTCCGGCTCACTAGAGACAGATGTACAATAAATGTACACATCAGGAAGAAAAAAGAGGGAGAAAAAAGAAAGAGTCAACTAAGACCATCCTCACACTCTTTCTTTTCTGCGTCTTTTTCATACTACTGGGGGTCCAACATGTTTCGAAGCCAACTTAGACTTCCTCATCAGGGGTAATTTATAGGAAAAACTATACTATTAAAAACATTAAGTAAGGTATCTACATTGTGTGCATATAAAGATAATACAGAATCATCAACATATCTTGCATGAAAGTCCAATTCGAAATTAATTCTGTTCAAAATTTCATTTTCCAAATCTTCCATCACAATTTTAGCAATAACTGGAGACAAGGCTGAGCCTATCGGAGTACCAAATTTTTGTTTATAGAAAGTACCATTGAATTTACAATAAACAGAACTAATAACATATTCAATAGCACCAAAAAATTGTTTTTTGAAAACATGGCTATTACATCAAAGGAGACAAAAATGTGATTTTTTGGTATTTTAACATTTTCAATTGATTTAAAAAAAAGCACTGTTTTTAATTAAACTTGCTCAAAGAGTCACTGATTCATTGATAATTTTACTGAGAAGTTCTTCTAATTTTCTCGTGGGTGAACCTATTATTGAAATAACCGGTCGTAAAGGAAATTCTGCTTTATGAGCTTTTATTAGACCATAGGCAAGAGATAGATTTGTATAAATTGTGTCAATGTCGCACCTTTCGATATTGTTTCTCAAATATTTTTGAAGTCTTAATCTCTCTAGAATTTCAAATGTACCTTTTTGAATCATTTTTGTAGGATCATTCGGAATAACTGCAAAACTGTCTTTATCATTTAAGATATATAATCCATCATCAGTTCTTTCCGTAAGGATACCGATATGAAGTGAAACTGCTCTAAAAAGTGCACCAATAAAATGTGTAATTGTCTGCGAAAAAATGTATGATGCAATGCGATATGCCACAATTCTGACCCATGCTGTAATAAATGATAATTATTTACTTCATATAATTTTCTGAATAAACAATAATATATAGGAGAAACCTCCTTACAATGGATAATGAAACCTACAGTGTATCGTATCTTAACCAATTAATAAATTGAATTAATTTTTTACATTTAGTATTTTTAAATAATGATTATCCACTGTAGGGATGTTTCTCCTAATTGTAGTGAAAATTACAACTTGAAATATATATTATAACTTCGATAATCACAAAGTATTCATACGTAGTGTTTGTAGAGTAAATAAAAGTGATAAATTCTTTATCTTCATATATTAATATTGATACGTATTTACAATTATATTATATAAATATAAGCCAGAATTTTTCCTGGAAGTAATTTAAATTAAGAATTTTAATATATTTTCTTGTCCACTCATTTTTTGTGTAAGATATTTAATCAATTATTTGAAGGGTGCCAGTGCAAATGGGCGTAAGTGCCAAAACCGACTTTGAGAGGAACAAATTCCTAACTTTAACGCACTTAATTTTAAACAAAAAACTAAAAATTGATCCCGAGGTATTGTCAAGCTCTATTGAATCGTGAGAAAGACTACTTTGAAAAAAATCACCCTCTCCGAGAAACCCTTTGTCAAAGAGATAGCGCGTCCCGAAAACGCCGATTTTGACTCAGAAACAGTTGCAAAAGTTTTATATTTGTCAATTTAAAAAAAAAAACAAGAAATTACTTTCGAGCAATTGCTATTACTATTAATAAATAGCTTCATTGAATCGTAAAAAGAGCGCTTAGAAAAAGCAACCATATACGAGAAAACTCTTACCAAAGAATGGTGCGTTCCAAAAATCGCCGGACCTAACACAGAAAAAGCTGTATAACTGTTTTTATTTTTCAATTTAAAAAAAGACAAGAAGGCACTTTTGAGCTATTGCGGGGTCGGGTCAAGTGACATGCGGCATATCACATTGCGGCAAGTCACATTACGGCATCTTTCATTTGGAAAAATTTAAAGTCCACGCAAAAGTGTGGGAGAACACCCCTGAGATTGTTCGCAGAGATAATGTAGGTCACACCCCTACCCCTCTTCAACGTCTCATGGGGGGGGGAAACACTGCTGTAATTGGTCACAGAAATAATTTGAGTCACTCCACTAATTTTTGATATTTTTTTTGTGGATTTCAAGTTTTTCATTATGAGAGATGCCAAATGTGATTTGCTGCAATGTGACATGCCTTAATGTGACTTGCCGCATGTCACTTGTCCCTGACTCCCTATCACTTAGTTCTATCAAACCGTGAAAGGAAAAGGAACATCCTGAATGAAGCAACCACTTCCAAAGAATACCCCTGTCAAAGGTAAGGTGCGTCCCCAAAAATAAAAGTATCGACACACGAATAGTTGGATAACTTTTTTCTCTTTCAATTAAAAAAAAAATAAAAAAAATAAAGTGCTTTCGAGCTATTACTCAGCTCTATTGAAACGTGAAAAGAACAAGACAAAAGAAATAATTACATACTTTTTTTTTGAATTACCAAACGTAGATTTTAACCCACTTCAAAATCGAATTGGACTATAATCTTCTACAGGGACATGAATTAGGTCAAATTTTTTTCGGTAATTCGTTTTATTGGCTTAAAATAACTGTTTTGACAATTATTTTAAGCCCATAAAACGAACTTCCGAAGTTTGGTACTGACGTCCTTATGCACTGACACATTCAGTAATGTTTATACGTTGAATTAAATTGATTATGAAGAGAACTCAAAATAAGAAAGTCATTTCGGACTTGGACCAATGTGGCTTGGACGCTCCGCACATGGACCAATTTTTCTGGTCCGAGCCCGAAGTACATACACTCAACTCTCCATTTAACTCTAATCTCGGGTATGGCCTGCGATGACCGTGAAGCTCTTCCAAGAATTTATATGATGTAAACAGTCAGGGCAGTATGAACCATTTCCAGTAGAAATACGTAATATTAACTGTCTTTTGTACAAATGTAGATTTTTGTTATCATAAAGGATGGACCTTTTCTAATAATGAAGCCTCATTAATGAAAAGCGAATTTTCCGCGTGTATTTAAATATAAATATGCACGCGAGTGTGCGAACTGCCCACTTTGTGGCTACAGAACTGCTGAACTCCGCTAAGCTCATAGCACCTCTCTCGACCCCTTGGACCTTTTCATCAGCGAATGCGAGTCGGCAGAATTCTAGGAACGACTTAAATCCAGGTGACTTAAATTCAGAGTTAAAGTACTTATTTCGGGCCTGGACCGGAGTGCTGGTCCAACTGCGGAGCGACCGGTCAATCCTAAGTGAGTTTCTGTAGATATATCTACAGTTTGACGTAAAGATCACTTTCGCGTTGCGGTGTAGAGGCAAAATGCAGATGTCATGTTTTTTTATCAGGACGGCAGTATACACTAATATAGTTTTTCAAATCACCCGATATCCTATCAATAGTCCTTATTTTGGCAGTTTTCAGTGTTCTCGCTGCAATACCCGATATTTGACCACCGAGGCTAAATCCTATCAGGTGGACTTTTACGTAAGGTGGAATTTTTTTATTGACGAATTTGGCCAATACGTTGCCCACGATCGGAACGTTGTTGGTGACGGCATTGGTGTAATCGGCTGCTTTGTGCCACGGCCACCACTCCTTCCATCCATGATCTATACGACAAAAATGGTAATATCATTTGTCAAAAGTCTGTCATTTAAATGCTTATAGATATAATAAATACCATAATATGCGCCTTTTCTCCAGTCGACAAGTATGATGCAGTCGATGTCGCGGGTGCCCATGACGAGAGCGTTTTTCATATTTGACCCGTCTATTAAATCATTTGTATTGAAGCCGTGGATGTAGAAAACCACTTTCTTCATTTGATAAAACATCACGGTATTTGCGTCTAACGGATCATTGGGACGGGCAGTCTTGAACGCGATCATTGGCAAATCGAAATTTTCGTTTGTCTGTATCTCTGAAGAAAAATTTTTTATCTGAAAATTTTTGGCATCGATCTTTTCGATCGTGGTGGGAACGTCCAATTTGATACTTGCGCCCCACAGAGAATTCCATTGAGGACACTTATCTTCATCCGAACCATCCCAACAGTCGTCATATCCGTTACAACGCAAGTAGATGGGTATACATCTAAAAAAAAATTCGTGAAACAAAGTGTTCAGTTTTGCAAAAAAGAAAAAAAAAAGTACCTTCTGTTATGACAGTGAAATGCGTCACCATGGCAGGAATCACAATCCTCTTCGTCGCTTTCGTCTTCACAATGTGCAATCCCGTCGCATAACTTCTCAGGTGCAGGACACTTCCGGAGGCAGTTTAGTTTCTTCTGAGCCCTCCAATAATTAGCGTCTCCATATAGAGCGAAGGAAACACGTAATGAAATTAGCAATAAAACGCATAACGTTACTCGAAATCGCATTTTAAGCGCAATAACTTTAAGGTAGCAGTCTCTTACATGAGAACAAGTGTTAAGATCACCGCATTGATCTTAATAAACTCGCGGAAGTGTTGTACAATCTGAAGCTTTTTATATGAATACATAATACTGATAAACTCCATTATACAGTGTCAAGATCTCTTTTCGTCACAGATATTGATTGCGAAACCAAATTACGAGAAAAGTATTGTTTTTTCTCAAAGTATGCGTTTTGAAATGAGATATTTTTTACGGATATTTACGTCAATGAGGAAAATGAACATGATATCTGTATGATGTAAGTAATTAAATATTTCTGAGTTTGCCGGATTTCTAGGTTTTGGAATAAAATTTTTTTAAATTATAAAGTATATTTCTAAACTGGGTCCACATGAAGGAGTAGAATTTAATCAGTCAGAAAAAATGTAATGGCTACTTTTCAATGTACTGTTAATGGGGTATCTAGTCGCGATAATTGCTTTTATGGTAGAAGTAATTTTTGGTCGTTTTGAAAGTAAAATCTCTATGGTGTACAAGAACAGTGTTCGCGATGCCAAAATTAACTTCCGAAACAAATTCAAATGAAAGGACATTTTATTGTCTAAATCCTGAAGCAATGAAATGTACCTGTACAGTTGGAAGTAAGTATTAATAAAAATGTATACAATTGCGTTTATTGTATCTGAATCTTATTTGTTAATTGAAGATATCAACTTTTCAACCCGAATTGATATCTTTTAATTATCCACTTTTTTGGTACGAAAAGAAGTGATGAAGAAAAGTAACTATTTCTAAGAATAGAAAACAATGTACAATAAAAAAAAGAAATGTGATATAAAAAAAAAACAAGCTTACCATCCTATGATTAATTTCCTGCTCATCAATCTATAGGTAAGGCGTAAGTAGTCTTCACCAAACACAAACATGATCTTGAATAATCAATTTATTTTAAAAAGTCTTCTCATCATTGACATTACCATTAAACATATATCTACACCTTTTTTTCGCCTATTGGACGACAAACCTTAAACTCTATATTTACAATAATAAATCAATTCTTGTCAACTTTCAAAAGTAATTACTCCTTGAGACGTTTGTTAGAAGGTTCACCCGTCTCCTCATCCTCAATAAAAATCGTTTTAGGCTGTGTCTTTTTATATGCAGGAGCAATCCAATACGGATTCTCCTCCGCGTCTTTCGCGAATTTAAGAATAGCTTCCCTCGGATCCTGATCGTCTTCAATTTTCTTGCTCAAGCCAAGATTTCTAATCACATAGGAACTAAGAGTTCCTCCCGAAGAAGCTACTCTCCCCCCTTGACCAGAAGTAATCGGCAAATCCGGGCGTCTTGATTTAACAGGATCCAGCCTATCTTTCTCCATCTGTTTTCTAACAGACTTCGGCCTGTCTTGTCTGAAAAGCGGCAACGCATGAGGCGTTATAATTTGCTGAGTCGACATCATTTCTATATGCTTCTGCTTGTGTCTCGTCTTTACGACACATAGTTTCGCTCCCCTCATGCTCTTCTTTGAATCATAATAAGCCTTGATGATTCCATTTCCACATCCCACGAAAATTTGGTTCAGTTTCGGATGCCAGAGAGTTTTAATCACGTGAGAATTTGTAACTTCTATCTCGTGTACCAACTCGAAAGTCTTGGTATTAAAGAACAAAACTCGACCATTTTCATCTTTCTCCATTAACGATTCTCCAGTGATAACCATTGAATCATCCGGGCTGAACATACAATCTGTTGTGTCGTATCTCGAATAGATGTTCGAAGCCTCAAAAATTGCTGTTTTGAAAGATCTCAAGTCCCATAATTTAAGAGTGTCATCGCCGCCTCTTGTTGCTAAAAGTTGCCCAAGATAGGAAAAGCTCAAACTGGAAATCGTAGATCCTAATTGGTGAGCTTTTCGAAGAATCAGAGAAGGGTTGATAAAGTTTTTCCTATGGTCCCACATTTGTATCGACCCATCCTTACAACCACAAGCGACGACATTTCCTTCTCTATTGTAAGCACAAGTCGTGGGAATTGTTTTGACTCCGTTCTGGGCTCTGCATTTGATGACAGCCTTTTGATTTCGAGGCCTGAAAAATTATACTTATTTTTATATAGATCGCACGCCAACCCTCATTTCAGGTTTATCATATTTTAAAATATTTTTTAATGGTTATTTAGGTTGGGCAGTTAAGGATGTTAAGTGGGCAATTAGGAAGGTTGAAGGATCAGTTAGGGAAGAGATAAATCTATTATTTATACCTTTTTATACGTCATATTCTTAAAGATACATTAATTTTATACTTTCTAAAATATTACATTTTTTTAAATTAAATTTTTTTTACTTAATTAATTTTTTTCAAGATGCATCAAATTTTTAAGATAGGCTATTGGTTAAAAACTGGACTTTTAAAATTTTTATTATAGGTATTCAAGGCTAATTACGTGACGAATTTATAATACTGAATAAAAAACATAAAAATATAGCATTTTTTGCGAGTAAAACCAACGAAGAATTTAAATTGATAGTGATTATAACATATGGAAGAACAGAAATTGATTTCAAACAGGGGGAAAAAATTTAAGTTATTGGTTAAATTCATGAAAATAATAAGCAAATTTAACCTAATAAGGATAAAGAAATAATTTTTTTTAACACAACATTAAATATTAAAGATGATTCAAGTATTTCCATTTATGTACAAAATATAGAACACATAACTCTTATCGATGAACCATTGATGCCATCAGGTAACTTTTATTAGGTGAGTTAATTCATCGAAATTTTAATGAATACTTCTTTTATAATTTAATAATAATCTTGAATTATTACATTTAACCGATTTCATGTGAAATCGAGCAGTCTGAGCCTGGTGATGTCACGAAATTGTTTTGGGGTAAAATATATTGTTTTCAAGGCAAAATATGAGACACGTATTTTTTGTTTTTTACCAAAAATTTTTTTTACAAACTTGGGGCTATTTGAATAATAAGTTATTATATAAAAAAAATTAATGGAATTTTTCTTTAAAATATTGAATCTTGAAAAAAAAATGACATCATCAAATTTTCACTGCGGCAGCTTGTAGTATTTCAAATTCATTGAAGAAACTTATAAAATTTTAAAAACTACCAAAATGGCGTACATTTTACAAAACAACTAAAAAGTCAATTTTCTCAAATAGCCCACCTTGAATTTTTTTTAGATTTATTGTAATTTGAAGGAGATATCCTGTGAGTTTCGTCCAGGATATAAAGTTATATAATTGATAAATATCAGACCTTTTAGATTTTAAATAAAAAAATGGATGAAACTATGATTATTGCTGTTTTGTTTTGATTAATTTTACCTCTTACTCTACTAATTTTGCCTTTTCTGTTTTTTTTCTGCTTCATAACTGGAAATATAGTGGAAAAAAGTTCCAGAAGAAGTAAGAAGTAAAATTAATCAAAACAGAACAGCAAAAATAGTAATTTCATCAATTTTTTAACTTAAAATCTCAAAGATCTAATATTTATCAGTTCTGTAACTGTATATTATTTTCGCTTCTTTAAGGACATAAAACTATGAATGTTTAAGAAAAAATTGATGTTTTGAAAAATTCATTTTATATTATAAAAAAAATTTTATTTGCTACATTAATGAACAATTTGGCGAGGACAAAACTCACAGGATATCTCCCTCATAAAATTATCGTTAATTTTTTTCACAAGTCACCTAAATATTCAAGCAGCCCTAAGTTCGTGAAATTTTTTTTTTTTGTAAAAAACGAAAAATATGTGTCTCATATTTTGACTTCGAAAACAATAGATTTTAGTCCCAAACAATTCCGTTACATCACCAGGGCCAGACTGCCCGATTTCATATGAAATCGATCTATTATGAATTAATCAAATGAATCAATTATTCAACCAATCTATCTATGCAATAAAGAATAGGAAGCTGAATGAATACACATTTCATACAATTAAATTATATTGTTAAACAAAATTATAAATATTTTTATTTAGATATGGGTGAGGTGCTTCATTGATTTACAATTAACTTTCTTATTTAATCTCATTTTAACTTTCATAAATTACGAATGATAAATAATTAAAATGAAAAAATCTTTAAATTATAAAAATTTTGAAGAAAGATTAAATGCACCAGTCGTGCACCTTGAATTATGGCATGCCATGGGTGGTGGGTAGGGAAGTAGGGTAGACAGAGAGGTTGGACAGGCATTTAGGGAGGTCGGGCGGGCATTTAAGGAGGTAGTGAGTAGATAAGGAAGTAGGGGGGATTTAGGGAGGTCAGGCGGGCATTTAGAGAGGGTCTCGACTCCTCAAACAGCGGCAGCGAAATCTTTTTATATTATAGAGAAAAACTCAATTATCAGAATTAATCTTTGGGAGAGTTTGAATATTATGTATCATTAAAGAGAAAGTTACATGATGAAACACAAAGATTACAAGGATTTTGTCGACGAAACCATAAAAGAATTACCTATTAAGGAGCCAAATTCTGCAAGTGCTGTCTTCTGAGCAAGTCAAGTACTCTTCTTTGATGAAAGGATGCCAACAACCAGAATTTAGAGCAGCAACATGTCCTTTCGTTCTGCCCATGTCGGTGATGTACTGATCGCCCTTTACTGTTTCGCATTTCTCCGATCCATCCCTGTCCAGTACTTTTGCTTGTGCTGCTCCAGATACAACCAGAATTACATCGCCAGTTATGGAGTATTGTAGAGATCTTATGGGATGGTTTTCACAAGGTTGTACTGTTCTAAAGCTTCGCAGGGAAGAATCCATGCCTCCAAAGTCCCAGAAGGATACGTCATAATCAACTGCACCGGATGCAAGTCGAGCACCTGAAGGATCAGCAGCTATCGCTGTGACGGCTTTGGTTCCGTGAGTCATTGTCACTTCGTGACTGCAGGGTATTTTGCTTTTAAGATTTGCATCATCTTCGTCAGAGTCATTTTCACTCTCGTCATCATCGTCGTCATCGCTATCACTATCATTATACTTTGATTTCTTTTTTGATTCCTTTTTCGAATGAGTAACTTTTGTCTGATTTCCTTCTGGGACGGAAGAAGGAAGCGGTGGTCCGATGAAGTCATTATCTTCGTCTTCTTCTTCTTCAGAATCTTCCTTCGTTCCCTCTTCACTGTAACAAAACAGAATGAGTTAGTATTTCTTGAATAAATTTAACTTACAATGAATATTTAGTAAATTTTAGCAGCAGATTGTTCAAGTTTAAAGAATGCATTTTGTTCTATTAGAACTACTCAATTTTACACGTACAATTTGAAATTGTCTAATTAATATGAATACTCGAATTTGAAATAAGGTTAAATAATTTTTGTATTGCATTAAATGTTGAAAAACTGCAAAGGGGAAAAATAAGAAGAAGAAATTTTTAAACCAATGCCAATTTTATCAAACTCTGAAAAATTAAAAAGGAAATAAAAATCAAAAAGCAGAAAGCGTCTCTCAGTTTCTAAACACTGCAAGTTTAATTTATCAGGCGAGCGCATTTCCCCAGAAAAGTCGCTTAGAAATCGAAAGAGTAAGCAATCGCTTTCTAGTCCCTATTTTTGGTATTAATCGAAAGTTTTCGAAATCCTGAAAAGGAATATAACGATTTTTTCGATTTTAAGTTTGCGGAACCCTTAGAAAAATGCCGTCAAAAATGGCAGCCGGGAGATACAGACTTAGCGTTAATGAAACGTGAATAAACTGTCTAAAGTCCATTAAATGTTTCAAAGTCTTGCAGAAATGCATTCCAAGAATATGGTATACGTACACTATATTTAGTTAAATAGAGTCATAAAAAACAATCATTTTTCTAAATAAACAACTTTAAATGACGTTTTTCAAGTTTAAAAAATTCTAACTTTGTAATGTTTGCATTTATAGTTTCTAAACTATAAATTTTAAGAAAAAATGCTTTAAGTAAGTGTTGTAGAGCATATTTTTCTGAAAAATGCCCTATAACAGAATGTCTTGTGATCAAAATTAAACCGTTTAGAAAATAAATTCGAAAAAAATACTTTGTTTATTCGACACTTCATATTATAAGTATCGAATAAACAAAGTATTCAAAAAAGTATCATTTTTGTAAAATTATAATTTTTTGGAACTCAATTCCGAAGTAAAATTTCTAAAAATATTACTGTTGAAATTACTTGGAATTGTTAGAAATCCCTTGGAATTTTCTCGAAATCTCTTAAAATCTGTTGAAATCACTTGAAATTGTTAGAAATCCCTTGAAATATTTCGAAATACTTCAGAAACATTAAAAATTTTCTAAATTTTTAAAAATCGAAAGATATGTTTCAAAATCTTGTGAAATAATTAAAATCTTAATATCTGGCGTTTACTTAAAATTCGTACGATGATCCCTCGGTATTAAAGAATTAACGGCAATGAATAATTTTTTTGATTTAATGAAATTAAGATTTATTCTCTAAACAAAGTAGATACTTTAAGATTTGTATTTGTAAGAACAATAAAATATTTCAAAATAATATCATATAAATATTTGAAATATTAAATATATGTAAAAATTGTAAATCTCCATCAGCAGAATCTATACCTCTGGTAGCAAGTATTGGAAATCTTGGTAATTTGTTTGCAATTCCAGAAATCCACTTTAAGGCTTGAGACCTGAATGTTTATTCACGATTCAATAACGCTAAGTCCGTATCTCGCGACGGCCTTCTTTGACTCCATTTTTCTAAGGGTTCCGCAAACTTAAAATCCAAAAAATCGTTATATTCCTTCTCAGGACATTGAGAACTTTAGATTAAAATAAAAAATAGCGACTAGAAAGCGATTGATCACTTCGTGAACGAAATCGGGGATTAAACGCTCGCATATATAAACTGATTTACAATCATAATTGTAACTTCACAATAACAAAAAGGGGGTAACCTAACTAAACTTCTTCCTAACGCTTATATAAAAATGAGATTTATGACCTAACATCCATTGACAAATTTCAAATTTACTCACGTCTTCTTATTTTGCTGACCATCCTTCTCGGGTTTCTTGTTTCTCACCGACTTCGTAATGTGCTCCATCATTTCGTGGACATCAAAAGTTTTGGCTTTTCTTCCAAAGGAAGTCATTCCCATTAGTTTCTCCATTTTTGCAGTTTCCTCTTCATCCTCTGGCAAAATTTCCTTGATCGCAACAGAGTTTTGCTCTGGAGTTTTTTTTCCAAAAGTTCCAAAACCCGAGCTCAAAGGCTCAGATTCTAGTGCAGGACGTGCAGGAGCATCTTTAATTAAATTCGCTGAGATTTTTCCAAAGGTTATTGTTTTCTTCATCTTTATGCTCTTTATCAAGTGAGGAATTATCTATTTATATCAGAAATGTGCAAGAATTGTAAATACCACGGTAAATACGCTGAAGTTAGTGTGTGACATAACCTCACTTTTTGTGAAACTGTTTACAAAAAGCGGGTTCTTGAATATTCCACTTTTTCCGGATAACAGATGCAATACTTTATAGCATCCCCAAAATTTTTGAACACTGATAAATTCTCCGTTTTACTTGAAAAATGTAATAAAAGAGATATATCATTTCACAAAAATAACGCCGCAAGTCACAAGAATGACAATAATGACACAAATGTCCGTATTCACGCAAATGTTTTCTACTGCAGGGCATGCGTATTAGGTCTCACCGACGTCATCTGGAATGTTGGCAAGCGATAGTATGTGACAGGTTGATCGTAATATTTGAGAAAAAATCAAACTAAGGGAGAATGTAGAAGAGAAATAAAGGAAAAAAGGTACAAAAGACATTTCTTCTGAAAGTAATTTTTATACAATTTCAAATATTAAGATATTAACCTGTTTTATGAATTTGTAACGTAAACATAAATAATAACCTCAAAATGTAAGATTTTTGAATAAATTTAGGAACTCGACAGATTTTTTATTGTGTTTCTGAAGGACAAAAATGATGATTGAATATATTTCATCTTTGATATTTTTGTATTTGATTATTTTAAAATCTTATAATCAAATTATTAAATTGGTAAACTGATTTTTTTTCAATTGTACCTACACATTTTCAATGATTTAAATTTACAATTTGTCCATTTTTAATATTTAAATTTGATTTTTGTATTTGAGATGTTATTATTTTTAAATTCTTGACCTATCAAGGGCTTTCATTTGAAATAGTGCAATTTTCAAAGATTTGAAATTTGAAATTGTCTAATATGTTTAATATTAAATTAATTCTATTTGGAAAGTTTTAAATTAAAAATTGTTCAACGATTAAAAATTTTCAGTTTGGAATAAAATTCCATTTGTGATTTCAGAAGTGTATAATTAATTGTATTGAACACAACTACATAAAAATGAATCTAAGTTCGCAACAAGACTATAATTTTCCATCAAGAACAAGAACAGACAGTTCAGGAACTGGAGCATCCACTCCTTCATCCACTTCAGATTACATTACTGGAGAAGGATATGATAGTTCTGATAGTAGAGGGACTGTGCCCTGCACTCTAAAGTCCGTTGAAAATTTGCTTTCACTCTCAAAGGTAAATTTATATTTAAAAAAATATATTGTTTTCAAACTTACGATTTTGTTATTAATATTTAAAAAAATATATTTTTAGGTCATTACACAAGAGGAGCTACAAGAAATGATTCAAAAGTGCAAGCAAATGGTTTTGGAAAGTGCAGAGTGTTCAGAAGAAAGAAAATGGTTGGTCAGAAGATTAATCGAATTACGGTTAAGAGCTCAAGAATTGCGAGAAGCGTCTAACGCGAGTCTTATGGAAACTCGTGTGATTTTAGGACATCATCTAGTTCCCCAAAAATACCAAATACCAGTTTCCGGTTCTGTATATTGCGATCACTGCAGTGGTGCAATTTGGACCATGTTGCAGTCTTGGTACATGTGTAATGGTGTGTAAAATTTTTTCAAATTTCTTATTATAATATTTATTAATCAAATATACCTTAAATTTTGTAACTAGAAATCTAATTACTATATGGATTTAAATTTACTAGATTGCGGATTCTGCAGTCACTGGAAATGCTTGAGCAACATTTGCCGCGTTTGCGTTCACGTAATTGCGAGCGAGGTCAGAGGATATACTTACACAAAAGATATTTGCCCTGAACGTGGACTCTCAGCTCAAGGTTATCGCTGCGCAGAGTGCAAAACCCGAATAACTTTCAGTAAGTATAATTGTCAATTATTATTTTTTTATATTCTATTTATTATTTGTTATACCCCTGATATCATCCTTTCAAATGTGAATTAGTTATAATATTCTTCATTCGCTTTTTTACTACAAGCAAACTCAAAAGGACTATCACTGTCATGTTTTGGAAGTCCTTTTAATTACTCAGGTATTTTATAAATATTTTTAAACCCCTGGTACCAATAATATACATAATAATCATTAAAAAACAAACAAAAAATATTTACGAAACAAAATCACGAATTTTTTATTCTTCTAGACTCAGGATATGCCGAACCTCGTCTTTGCGACTACAGTGGCTTATTTTATTGCCAGCGATGCCACTGGAACACATTCGCAGTGATTCCAGCCAGAGTAATAAGAAATTGGGACATGGAACCTCGTCGTGTTTGTCGAGCTGCTGCACAGCTTTTAAATTTGCTCCAGGAACGACCGGTCCTACTTTTAGAGGAATTAAATCCAAAACTCTTCACTTTAGTTCCTGATTTATCAATCGTCAAGGTAAATAATCTTCATTCAACTACTATATTTTTATTCAAATTTCCTATTGATTTAAGTACCAATCATTCGTTTTCTGTCTCTAATTATTTTAGAGACTTCGAGAAGAGCTCCAGATGATGAAACATTATTTGGTTCTTTGTCCCGAAGCCAGTGATCAAGGTTTGCCTTGGCGAGTCGGTCTCCGGACTCATTTTTTGGAAAACTCTGGCAATTATTCTGTGAAGGATCTCGTGGATCTGCAAAGTGGAATTTTAATGGAAGAACTTCGAGCTGCTCACGACAATATGAAAAATCATATTACCGAAGATTGTGAATTATGCAAAGGAAGGTTAGTCTGCTTTAAATTACTATTCGTATTTATTGAGCAATTAAGCAGTTTTTTTTTATATTTCTTGAAAACCTATAACAATGTTTATGATTTGGATAATATAATTCATTATTTTACAGAGGACATCTTTGCGAACTTTGTGGAAACGATGAGGTGATTTTCCCCTGGAACGTAAGTGCAGTTTCTTGTCGGGAATGTTCTGCAGTTCATCATCGAGTTTGCTGGACAAAAAAAGACCATCATTGTCCAAAATGCCTAAGAATCGAACAACGCCGTTCGTTAGTAGATAATTTGAACTCCGTGAAAAAAGACCAAGCAATCGTTTATGATAAAATTGATAAAAATGACTTGGTATCGTAATTTAATCTATACAAAAGTATTCTATTCATTCTCTGTATGCTTCTATTGTACATAACTTAGGAAAAGCTCATATAAATACATTTTACTTACTCCTTTCTAAAAGGTAAATCTTATCCCTAGCGCTTTTAAATTTGTAGGCTCCTTAGCTTCTATCATTTATGCAATGATAAGGTTTTACTATAGCGATTATTTTGGTTGTCATTTCCTTTAATTTAGTAATCTTGTCAATTTAAAGTTATTGTAAGTTTAATATTCTCGTAAATTTACTGATCTTGTAAATTTAGTCTTAAAAAGTTAAGTATCTACCATGCATTTTGCGAATATAAATACTAGGAAAACCACTACTCGATGAAATTATCGCTTTTCTATTTCGTAAACTCACGTTTAAAGTTCATTCCACTGAAGCTGTAAATCGAAACTAATATGAACTCATAATTATGGGAGAGAAAGTCATTTTGACTGCGTCAGCTAGAATGTTTTTTTTTCTTGACCTATAGATCGGAATCTTACATAAGATGACAACATAAACTTGACACAGTTTTCGGAACCATATTCCTACATTTAAATTTAATTATACCTGAACTTAAAATGCGACTCACTCACAATTACTCATTAACCCACATTTTTTTCAGATACGATATCGGTGCGAAAATATCTTCAGGTATTTTCAAACTTTTTCTGAAACCTCTTTCTAAATTGAATTTCAATTTTATTTAGAAATACTTATGTGATAAGTTGAAGGAATGTCATGTGACAATTGTATCGACAAATTGATAGAGAACAATACGTGAGTTATAAATTCTGTGTCAACGTATTTCGAAGAATCTGAATCAATAATTATAACTATTTCTTTTAAAATATGTCTTTGAGGCCATGCATCAGGCGTCGCAACTTTTTTTTTTTGCATAACCTTATTCATAAACTAATAACTCAAATGGGCTTTCCAGGGTTTTCTAAGAAAAGGACGAGCAACGTTTTTCTGGTATAAAATATCCATTCAAATTATCAGTTTATGAATGAGGTTACTGAAAAAAAGTGGCCTTAATAATTTTATTAGTATTTTTTTAAACAATTCTGGGAAATTATTCTGAGAAATCTTCATGTTCTTTAATATTTTGGAAAATAATTTATCAAATTATTTGTAACTTATTTTACTTTTAGATGATTTACCTGTTTGGATCCTGATTGCTTTTTTTCAGGGTAGTTTTCTTTATCTGTCGCTTTACCTTGAATATTTAATGAGGAATTTGAATAAGAAGTGATGGTTACGAAGCGGTCTTTCAAGTTCATTCGAGGCTCATGATTATCATGGTATAAAAGAAAATTGGATAAACACTGAACTCCACAAATGTTTTGCGACTCCCGAGTAGTTCACCTTCACTTCCGGTAATCATAATTATTTTCATGGTCTTTTGAGTTCACTATTTTGGCAATTAGGAAGTATCCTGACCAACAACTTCTGCACGCCCATGACATTTGGATGAGTGTGGATAATTAGTTTCCTAGTTATTGCCCGCTATTGGATATCAAATAAGCAAACTGAGGATTAAGCAGAGAACAGTCGACACGCGACTTTGAAGTACAATCGACCGGCTCAGGTAAGATTCCAAAGTGTCAATATTTAGAAGTAAATTGTACAGTATCAGTATTAAAATATATTTGAGTTTCAAACTGTTTTTCATAGGTATTCTGAATTTTAATATTTGTTAAGTGTTTCGTATTTTTATTCAACATTCTGGTAATTAGAATGAAAGATGCTTGAAATAATATGATTAAAAATAATATTTCTATTGTTTTGAGAAGCAAATTTTTTTTAGAAGACGTAAAAGTGAAAGTGAATTATTAATCATGGGAAACTATGAATTTTTTGGCTTGGTGGTATTTTAGATGGAAAATCATGGAATAGAGCCAGAAAAACTTTAAAGAATTTGTTCGCCGTTTCAAATTTGTTTTGAAAAAATCAATATTTTTCTAAACGTATCTCCTCTCACTTTTATGAATATTTATTTATGGCAATTGTTTATGCGTTCAAGACATCTTTGATCAAACAATTACATGGGTTTTTAAAAATAAGGATTTATTTACAGATTAGAATCTAATACAAATTAGAATTAGAAAAAATGGCGGAATTTTTTAGCGGCTTAAAGACTTTTCGAATTTTGATTGTTAAAAAATTATGAAATTGCTTTGTAACTAACCATTTTCAAATTTAAAATCTGCAGTTTCCCAACATTTTTAGAAATTTTTTAGTATTAAATATAAAAATCTTGAAGCTTTAATCCGAACAAAAGTCGATATTTCAAAACTGTTTCAAATTAATTATTTAAAATAGCATCTGAATTTGGAACAAAATCATTTTCAACCCATAACTCATGAGATGTATAAAATATTTGTTTTGAAGAACTTTCCAAATTAAAATATACAAAGTTTAATCAAAATATGTTTACGCATTGAGTTAAAAGTAACGAAAATTGATATTTGATTTTATTAATCAATTTTTCATTTTCAGAATTTAAATATTTGACAAGCCTTCCTTTTAATACAATAATACTTTCGAAATCCCAATTGGTTAATTTCATCAACTACTAGTGAATATCTTCTAATTCGATAGTGGAAAACTACTAGAGAATATATTAATTTATTTAGGGCTGTATATATCTTAATTAAAAGAACGCGATTGTGTAACTCTTTGGTGCAACATTTTAAACTTTATTGAAATAATAAAAAAGGAGTATTGTGAAACTTATTGTAAATGGACGTGAAACCCACCAACATAACGTATTTACAATTCATAGTACGAGGTGTGATCAAAAAATAAGGTGACTTTTCAAATTTCGAGGGCTACGTCTGTTCGATCTTCAATTTTTTTTTTACGTTATGTTGGTACACTCGTCCCGAATATACGTGCGCAGTTT
>JAUMHM010000016.1:30981993-31002603 GCA_032362435.1 Melikaiella ostensackeni | reverse complement strand
AAACTAATAGTTCTAAAAATATGAATGTCTCGCATCGATCAAAGGTTAAGTGCTCGATGCCAGATGTTGGCATTTTTAGCACTATTAGATTTTTAATGATCAATACATATTCATTTATTTAAGTGGCCATTAAAATAGAGACATTGCGTGATCTATTGAACCCGAAATCCATTTGAGAATACAATTATTCAGCCTTTGACGATTTTTCTTAAATTGTTGTAGTGATTCAACTCAGAGTAGAGATTCACCCCGGTTGGCGCTATTTGAAGAAAAAACGAAATGAACTTAAACTTTTCTAAAACCTCGAATATACAGTTCAAAGTAGTAGATATAATAAATTCTGTGTACGTAATTTGGAAAGAGTTCAATTACTCTACTGTTAGAGTCTTTGGCTTCTTTGCTACCAATTTATTTTCAAATTAAGACGCATCAAGATGAAAAGAGTTCAGAAGGTCGACGTCTTCAAATAACAACTGATGAAGATGAGAACATGCTTTCATACTTTTAGTTTTAAACGTAGGTTTTTTAAAATTTCAACACTCCTCTATAGCGCAAGACTCGTCAGTTAATTGAATTCCACCTTAGACAGAGACTGCATTAACAAAAAGATTATTTCTTCAATTACAATAATTACCAAGTAAAAGGCATTATATTTAACATTATACAAACTTCACTCCTTTGCTTTTCCTCTAAAAGCATTTTTCCTGTATCTTCCTGAAATATTTTTGAAAAATTGGAATAAAATTTGTATGAAATTCCTCATTATTTTATCTTCTGAACTTCAACTTCGTTTTCAGTAGGTATTTCAATTCACTATAACAATCTATCAATTCATTCATTCATTCATTCTGTCCACATTGAAGCTCCTATGTTTCCGCTCGCGTTTCACATGTTCTTGTTTTGCAAATTTTTCTATCATATCAATGTGACAGTTTATAAGTATACGTCAGTTTGACATTTTTGATTATGACATCTTTGATGATGACATCTACGACAAACGAACTCTGGAATTGTTTAATTTTCAACGCTTCAAATTTGAAATCCTTAATTTTTAAAGTTCCCAATTAGAAAGCATATACTTTTCAACATTTTTAGAATAATTAAACTTTAAAGATTCATTATATTGAAAATTCCAGAATTTTTCAACCATGCAAATGACAATGATTTTTTTTGGACAGAAATCACATTTATTATCTTTAAAACTTCTATAATTTCAATTTGAAATTGTAGTTTTGAATGCTCAATTCTGAAACACCTTCATTTTTGAGGCCTTAAAACTGAAATTTTTTTTGCTTTAAAAGCTTACATTCGAAACTATTTGGTTTGAAATTTCTCAATGCTTGGATGTTTCCAATTTCAGATTTCACAGTGTTGTAAGCTACTACTTCAAAATTGTACTATTTTGAATGTTTTACTTTGAAATGGTGTCTAATTTTGAAGTAAGTAATATTGGATGATAGGTTATGAAGGAAAAATTTTAACATTGGGACACATATTTACCGAAAGTGAGGGTAAAAAATAGGCGTCAAAGATAAATTTGACTTTTTTTAATTAAGGGTTCTTTTTTTCTTTTCTTTTTTTACTGAAAGAAAAGCTTAGGTTTTTTTCTTTAAGTACCCTCAGGTTAAGAAATAAACATTTTATTATTTATTCGCAAAAATAAGCTTTCAGTAGGTTTTGCACGGATAATTTCTTCAACGATTTATAACTCTTTTAATATCAATTTAAAAAATGTTGTTCTCACTGCAGTTACGTTAGGGTTCTTCATGTTCTTTCTATTGAACATAAGCATTATTATCAATGGCCTGGAAAAATGTAATAGTTTCAAATTCAATTATTGAAAATGTCAGATCAATTTTACTATAAAATCTTTCGAAATTGCAAAATTTCTTATTGAAAGCCTTAATAGCGAACTTGAAATTTAATAATTTTAGATTTGAATATTATAAATTGTATGGTTTTAATGTTAAACATAAAAAATTGTCTGATTATTCAAATTCTTCGAAATCGTAGAATATCAAATTAAAGGACTTGATAGTTGCACAATATTCAGTTTGAAGGTTAAAAAACTTTGAATCAAATGCTTCCAGGATAAATTCAAAGCAATCAAAAATTGAGAAAACAGTTAGTCATATTCAAGCCTTAAAAATAAGAAGATTTTAGAACTAAGCATTGAAAATTGAATTATTCATTATTTGAAAATGTTCCAAGATATTGGACACTTCAAACTCAACTTTGAGAAAATAATTTCGAATTGACAGGCTTAAAATTGTGCAGATTCAAAAATTGGAATCATAGTGATCTTGTTTTGCATTTTCTTTTTTTTTTATTTTAATTTTAAATAATGTTCGATTTTTAGTTGAAGATTTGAAAAAATTAATCATTTAAAATTAAAAAAGATTTGATTGAAAGATTTCAAGAATGATACCGGATTCTAAATGAAGTGTTAAAAATTAAACGATTTGAAATTCAAAAACGTCGAAAATCAAGTTGTTTAAAATAAAAATAGATAAAAAATGAACTATCCGAAATTGATACCTCAGTAATTGAATATTTTCTTTAATTTTTAATGGTTACAATTGTAGAATTCAGAATTTTCATTTTGAACGCTAAATTTTCATTTTTTCCTTCTCATAAGTTTTTATTTTGTAATTAAAATTGAAATGGTAGAATTTTGAAGCGTATGATTAACAATTTAAAAATTATTAATCGTAAAATGATTTTAATGTACTTAAAATAATTGAAATTTTCAAGGGGTTGAGTATAAAAAAGGTTTAATATCACAATTCTTGGTAATTAAACATTTTTTTCGGTTTCAAATGGAGTTCAGATTCATCTAATTTTCAACGTTCCGTAGTAGACATTTTTCATTTTTAATGTTTCCCAATTAAACTTACTTCATTTTGAACGTTTTTTCAGAATAATTCAATTTTGAAGGTTTATAACTGAAAATTGTACCATTTTGAACGGTGATAATGACGCTGAATTAAAGTATTGATCTTAGAAAATTTTGTCTAATCAATTTTAATGTAAAATTATGAATTTGTTAATGTTATACCAATTTGAAATTCTAAAGTTTCAGAAGGTTTGAAATTTGAAATTTTCTATGAACGATGACTTGAGTTAATTTTTTTTCAATTTCAAATACTTTCAATTTCATATTATTCAATTTTGAATGCTGCTATCTAGAAATAATACAAGTTTTTTGTTTGATTTGAAACGTTTTCAATTCAAAATCATTCAATATATTTTTTTTAGATTTCAAATGCTTTCAATTTAAAATTATTAATTGTTGTTTCAATGTTTTTTGAACTCCTAATAATCAAAAATTTGTTTCATAGTAGATTTTTTAATTGTTTATATTTTCATTAATTTGAATTTAAAATTTAAAATTAAAGAGGTTTAAAAAACAATATCTAAAGGCTATAATAGTTTATTGTGAAATGAGATATATAATAATAATTATTTAAAGAATTTTTTTTGCAGAATGCAGAAACACATTTTAAGGATCTTCACATTATTAGTGCTATTCGATTTAATAGTATCTCAAACTGATAATCCTACTGCGAATTTTACTGCAACAGAAGCTGAACCACTTACAGAGGATGAAACTGAATCTTTCGTGGACAACAGAATCGATCAAATTCCCACATATGTTCCCCCCGCTGAAAGATTATTGAAGAAACTCGCCAACAGCTTTGAAAGTTTAAGTGGTCAGTCTGATTCGAAGAAAAATAGCACTGGACTGGAAAAAATCATATCAGGAATTACGAAACCGATCACGGGTATTCTCAAACCTGTTGGAAAAACTCTTGGAAGAGGAGCAAGTTCCACTGGATTTGGGGACATCCTCAATTTGTTCAAAGACAATTTCCAAGCTGTTTACCCAGGTACATTTTTTATATTCAAAATTTTTTTAGTTTAAAGCCTGAAGATCTAAAATTGTATTCAAAAATTGTTTTTCGAAAATAATATAAAACTATTTTGTCGTAGTATTTTAGTTATTGAAAATATTTTGTTACAAAATCTCAGAACTGGCATTGAAGATTCCTAAAAACTGTGTATCTATCAGATTTACAGAATTTCTAATTCAAAAATCCTGAAATGCAAATTAGGCATATTCCTCAAAAACACCTCTTAGCAGGAAATAAATGAGAATTAAGTCTTTGATTCATAATGATTATGTATTATAACCAAATCCCCCTGATCAAATACATAATATGAAGATAATTTACGTCTAAAATGACAATCTAATTTAGGAAAAAAATTACTTATTCTATGAGAGTTATGTAAATATGCACATAAGCTGTCCAGTTCCTAACCACTTGTCTATGCGAACAAATATCGTTTTAATATCATCTTGAAATTTAATTTCAATGGAGAATTGAGAAGACCTCGAATCAAGGATTTTCATTTATTGTAATTGATGAAAAATTAAATTGATACGTTTTTTTTAACCATACAAAGCATGAAACTTTTATTAAAATTAAAGCTCATGCCATAAAATTATAAGGAACTTTTGAACTACCAACAGTTCGAATCGAGGGGTACAAACATTTTGCAAATCACTTTGCAATTTCCGATTTTAAATTTGTTCACTTCAAAAGTTTCAATATTCAATCATGTACTTTTATTGTCTTGAATGTTCAATTGTTTATTTTCAAAATTGTATAATTTTTAACTACGTGTCTGGGGGACACCGGAAATATTTAGTATACGCTGACCGAATTTTGGTGAAACAGTTTCCTTGGGCGCACCGAAAATAGTTGTTTTATACTCAACGAATTTCGGTGAACCTAGACACGGTCAGTTATTAATGCTTTAATTTGAAGCCTTAAACGATTTTAAAATTTCAATTTTAACACTTTCCTTTGTAATATACGTGAAATGTTTAACTCATATTTGTTCAAAATTGAATCCATACTATTCAGTTTTGAATTAATGGAATTTTTAACGTTTTAAATTTTTTTGAGATTTCCAAAATTTCTTCTAAAATCAGCTTTAACTTTAAATGACTTCAACTCTAGATCCGAAGTTTTGAACGCACCAAATTTAAATTTATCGCTTTTTCAAAATTCAAATTGAAAAGTCTTCAATTTTAATCGCTTAAAAATTTTCCTCCGATAAAAAACCTGGCTTAAAAGTATTTAAATTCAAAAGCTTTGTTTTGTAATTATTTATTTTTAGTGGGTACTGTACTTTATTCCGACTTACCAATATTTTTAAAAAACTTCAATTTTTCTAGCAGGTACCTCAAATATTAATTTTAACTGATTTAATTGGAAATTGTAGCATTTTTAATGTTACCACTTGAAATTGTTCACATTATCACGATTATATAATTAAAAAATCGTTCAGTTTCAAATTCAAACATCTCAAGTTTTGAAATTGTTTAAAAAAAATTTAACTCCTGTGATTTGCAATTGTACAAATAAAAATTAGATGTTCTAAATTTGTATTTATTTCCATATTAAGACAAAAGCATGAAATTTTGTGCCAAGGTTCCTTCTGGCATTAGAAAACTTTTCAGATCCGATGCCGAAGATTTTTTCGAAATTTTGTTTTGAAAAAAATATAACAAATTTTGTTTCAAAAGCTGTATTTTTTCAAGCGACATTATATAAATATTTATCGTTTCTTTTTTTTTTAGTCTGGCGAGGGATTTCACACTCTTTTGAGATCCGACAGGAACTTGAAAAAAAATTGGAAATTAACAAAATGGCGATGATTTTTCTCAAAGTCAAAAATTTCAATTTTTTTCAAAAATATGCGAGATAGGTTGAACAGAAAAATTTTTCCACTTCAAACGCTCTACAAAAAGTTCGTACACTACTTTTCGATATTTATTTTATACTTCTGAGGTATCGTTTTTCAGGATTTTTTAAATAATAATATCGATAGATATAGAAACTTATTTCTTTTATCATTTTATTTATGCAAAATTTTCGAAAGTTATTATTTTTTAGTCGAGATAATAACATCTTGGTATCGATATTTTTGTTATAATGTTATAATTCAAAGAAAAATATTGAATGTTTGCGTATTAAAAATTAAAATAGTTAAAATCGAATATTCGGTAGTAATGAAGTTAATGCTACGCTTGAAATAACGTTGGTTTGTCTATGTCTATTGATCTTATCATTGAAAAATCGTGAGGAATGATACTTCAAACGTATTTGAAGAGACAGAAAGCAAACAGTTTTCTAGAAAAATGCATATATAATTATTATAAATGCATGCGTTTAAAACTTTACGAAATATCGAAAAGTGGAACTTCTTGTAGAGCGTTTAAAGTGGAAAAATTTGGCTGCGCAAACTTTTTTCATATCTCGCGTATTTTTGAAAAAAACTATACATCTTGATTTTCAGAAAAATCGCCATTTTGTTAATTTTGAACTTTTTTCAAGTTTTCTAACGTATCTCAAAAGAGTGTGAAATTCCACTCCAGAATAAAAAATCTGTTCGTGAAGTGGACTGCCAGCGCCCATTAAGAAGGATTTCATAGGCGAACGTATATCTGTTCTATAATTATGATAACTTTTCCTAGTTTTTAACCACTTTTAACGAAAAACAGATTTATAACATAAAAAATTTGATTTTTATCGTCATTTTGCATGCCAAGAGCTTTAATTCGAGCCGTCCCCGAAGAAAATCGATCTAAAAGAAAACCTTTCATCAAAGTGCTTTAGAAAACGAAATTTCCTCATTTTTCAACGATTGTTTTTCAAAAACGTAGAATATAATGTATAACATGTTATTTTCTATTCAATATCTGCATTCCAGCAGCTTCAATTTGAACCATCCCCGAAAAAAACTTGGACGAAAAGAAAAGCTTCCAGCATACTGGTCTTAAAAAAATACAAAGTTCTTCATTTTTTTTAGTTTTAACCACTGATAACGAAAAAAAACTGTAACATAGTCAATTCATTCATAGGTCTTCTCTCCCTTCCATTTCCTTAATTCCTTCCCCCAATTATTTTCAATTCTTAATTTTTTTATATAAGCTATAGTTGTTCAAAAATTTCCACCACTATTTAAAAATGTAAATTTTGTATCGGTTGATTTCAAGCTTGCAATATTTAGTTATGACTACGACCAGACTACTCAATCGCTTAATAATTAGATATATATATTTATTTGATAGGAACGTTGTGGTGTGGAGCAGGAGATTCAGCAAAAAGTGAGGAAGAAATCGGTTTCTTTAAAATGACTGATGCCTGTTGTAGAGATCACGATCATTGTCGATCTGCAATTTTTGCTGGTCGATCATCGAAAGGACTTCGTAATGATGGTATATTTACGAGGTAATTCTTTACGTTTAATATTTCCCCTGACATCTAAACTTTTGAACTTATAATTACTAAATTCACTTTTTAGATTCATAGACATTATCAATTAAGTAATACTTCTTTAATGAAATCGTGTTTCTTAATCGTTTAAACATCATTATAAAACTAGCAATATCATACGCGCGCTACAGCGCGCGGGAAACATTGCTTTGCCAATATTAATATATAAATTTGAAACAAGAATACAATGATTCCAATTTTTAATTGTACAATTTAATCATTTTAAAAAAATTATTGAATAGGCATTGGGTTTGAAATGTTCAACTTAGAACATTATCAAATTTAAAATAATTTAATTTTGAACGCCTATTTCTTGCATGGTTTTATTTTGAGGGCAAAATTTTTTTCACCGATTAATTGGGAAAGGGATTTGGAAAATTGGAAAGCTACTTGTAAAATAGTTAGTTTATAATGATTTTTCGGAATAATTTTATTGTGTCGGATTTCAATTTAAAGCTATTAAATAGTGAAATAGTTCAGTTTCAAATATGTATCAGTATTAAATTAATAATTTCGAATGTTTCCTTTCAACGTTTTTAATTTTGATATTGTGCTGCAAATTTAAAACATTATTTGAGTTTTGTACAGTTAAAATGGAACTTTTTCATTTTTAAGATATCTCATTCAAAAATAGTCATCCTTAAACGTTTCCATTCTGTGTGTACAATTTTTAAAGCTTCATTTTGAACGCGCCAAATTTCCATCGCCCTAAATATAAAACTCTTCAGTTTAAAAAATGAAATGAAAATTTGTTATTCTCACGTTTCAAAAGCTATGAATTTTAAATTTCTGTTTTCAATGCTTCCAATTAGTACTTAATTTTCTTTTCCATTTTTAAAAGTATATTTCAGTAAAATTTCTGCTGTTGAAATTTCAAATCGGTAAAAAAGAATCGAAGATATGAAATTTTCAAAAAAAGTTACCAAAAATTTCAAGATTCCATATGTGCGTCAATTTTCTGAATCTAAAAAAATGAGTTTTCATTTTTCACTACCAAAGGAAGGAATCTACCAAATTACAGCCTAATCTCTTCATGTCATGAAAATTACTGTGACAATATACAAAATTCCATCGTTTTGAAACTGTGCAATTTCTAAACAAATATTTTTTTAAAGTAGATAAATATGAGTAACATATCCAATGAATAATAAAATAAATCAAATAGCGAAAAACCACGCTTTTCTAACATTTTCAGCTTTCAACGTACATGAACACACATCAGGATTGTTTGAACAATTACAGAATGTTTATGATAAATGCATTATTTTGGAACCTCGTTCGATTTTGAAATTGTCATAATTTTGTAACTCCTTGCTTAAACCAATTTTTTGACAATAAAAAACTATTTAAAAAGTTAATGAAGGTTATTAAAATATCGAATAAATAATCAAATAGACAAAAACAACGTTTTTCTAGAGTTCTCGGCTTATAAGATACATTTAAACACATTAAAATTGTTTAAACTATTAGAAAAAATGTTACTCAAAATATTGGTTCTTTGCACTGATTCTAAAACTCGTCCGATTTAGAAAGTGCTATCATTTTTCAACATCTCTAAAAAAAATTATTTGAACCATGGACATTTTTTTAAACAGTTGTAAAATTATTTCAAAAGGTAATACAGATATATGGCGCATTGATTAGTGATGATCCTGGGCGAAAAATGGTCAAAAAAAAGTTAATAAACTTCAATGTATAGTATTGCAAAACTATCATTTCACTACTTAGGGTGTGGTTTTCGAGGGTGAATAAATAATAGTTTTAGGAGAGTTACAATTATAAAGTTATTGTTAAGACCCATTTGTTCCAATAGAAAATTAAATTTTTTATTTGACCTTACATTTACACATCTTATCTCTACAATTCCAGAAGTAACGCTTTTTACAACTTTAATTGAATGGGAAACTTTGAGGGTTATATGGCAGTGAAATTTTGGAGATTTCAGATTAAAATTAATTATTTAACTAAGCATTGGTTTTAATCATTCTTTTAACTATAAAATATAATTATTTTCAAACGATATAACTTCACAATATGTAAAAATGAAGCCAAACCATTTTCAATGTTTCGATATAAAATCATTCTATTTTAAATACTTTCGATTCAAAGTAGTTTAATTTTAAACGGTTTCATTTTGAAATAATGTATGTAATTTTCAAAGTGAAAGTTTTTTTACAGTTTTGAAAGATTTAAAAAGGGGAAAATCATACAAATTTTTTAATATCTGAAATCATTCTGACTTTTTTATATTATAAGCTGAGCAGACTAAATACTTGACTCCTGCTTCAAATTAAAAAATTGTAATTGTAATAGATTTTAGTATTTCAATTATTTTTACTGAAACTAAGTCCAAGTATTTTAAGTCGTCAAAAAATAAAAAACTTAGTGACTGAAGAAGATAATTAAAGAACCTAAGAAAAACGTCAAATATATTTATTTCCAAAATATAAGTTTCTTATTATTAATTAATTAGTTTCATTAAAAATTTAAATTTATCATTATGGTAATGTCAACACGACATTTATTATGAAACCGTTTACCTGACAAACTGTCATTCTGTGTCTTGCGACGGGAACAAACAAATTTAAAAAAAACAGGAATAAAAAACCAAAAGCATCTCTGCGAACCAACTTCACACTGCGAACGGAATGTATAGCTGCGTACGCTTATAACTTATTATAATTAATAATTGTATTAGGTAACTAACTTTTTGAGAGGTAATCGATTGTTTCAGATCTCATTGCGACTGTGACAAGGAATTTCACATGTGTTTGAAAAAAGCTCATTCTCCAATCTCCACTAAAATTGGAATTACTTATTTCAATATCTTAAGGCCTCAGTGTTTCAAGGAAGATTATCCAGCCACTTGTATAAAACGTGGATTGTTAGTAAAATAATCAAATATTTAAGTGAATTTAATCGCATAAATTTTATTATCTAGACTAATTTTGTGTTTCTTATGTTTTCAGTTTGAGAATTTCTCGCAATAAATGTAAAGAATACAAACTGGACACATCGAAGAGTAAGACAATGCAGTGGTTTGACAACCCGGATTTTTAAATAAAATTCGACAGTGCCATGTTTTCTTTCGTTAAATAATAATTTTGTTGCCACGATGTGCCAAAACTAAATACTTCAAGAAAATAAATTATTCCCAGTGGGCAAACAAGTTCTAAGGTTGTCCCATAGAAGTCTTTTGGCGGACGTCTTGAAGACATCCTGAAGACCTTTTAAAAACATGAATAGATCGACAAGATGTCTTGAAGACGTCAAGTCACAAGACATAGAGGTACATTCTGAAGACGTCTTTAGGATGTCTTGGTGACCACTCGGTTGTTTCTCCGAAAAGGTGACATACACATTGGGCACCAAGACATCCTAAAGACGTCCTTAGAATTTACCTCTATGTCTTGTGACTTGACGTCTCTAAGACATCCTTTGGATCTTTTCATGTCTTTAAGAGGTCCTCAGGACGTCCGCCAAAAGACGTATATAGGACAACCTCCGGACTTGTGTGCCCACTAGGTAATTTCCCTACAGCACGTATTGTATGACAATAAGCACATAAGTTATTATTTTAAATCATTCATTTTCATCGAACAGTTCAAGATTTCCTAATTTTGACCTCAAATGATTATAAAGAGCGATATAGCGAAATAATGTATACATTGTAACAAAACTGACTTGCAAGAATATCCACTTTTATAAATGTCTATTATTTCAAAGTGGGTTCAATTATTTATTCTGATGGAAATCTTTTATAATTACAGTTCTTGAAAAATCACATATTTTTACATGCGAAACGAACGCCCTTATTTAACAACCACACTTCGAATACAATTTTAATTTGCTTTTATAAATGCAGGAAATATTTGAAGATTGTCGAAATTAGTAATTTTTTTAATTACTTGAACCATTTTGTCTTTAATTTTCAACTTTTATTTATCAAATTTTATTTTGGATAGTACATTCACTGTTACGTGGAAGATAAATTTACAAGTGGAAGATCATCGCCGAAGAGAAAAATATATCGAATTGTTATTTTCTAGTCCAATTTGTGGTGCAAAGCTTCTGAAGTGCCAACTTTTAATCCTTGGGGTGGCATTCCTCTTTTTATGACATGTGGAATAGTCTTAGAAACCATTCTGAATTGAATTAATTTTGAGATTAATTTAAATTTCTATGACAAAGAGTATTTTATTTTGGACAATTTATAAAAGGATTTATAGTTTCAACTTAAACTCACGTTATGCAGTCAATAATCGGGCAAACTGACAAACACAATGTGCACCCAGTGCAATCATCAGTGACTTCTGGTATATGAGTTTCTGGATCGAATTTAATTGCTTGATATCCTGAGTCAGCACAAGCCATGTAGCATTTTCCACAATTTATGCACATGTCCTTTAAGAAAATTAATTAATTACATCATTTAAAAATCATTTCAGCCTTTTGTATCATTTTAAAATAAAAATGTAAAATTTTACGTACGTCGTCAATGAGAGCAACGACTTGTTTTTGATTGTCCAACTTTTTGTAAGTTCCAATAAGAGGAGGACTTTTTCCAATAACGTCTTTCACTTTTGGAATTGGACCTTTCGGTTCAGGGACTGGTCTTGAAGATTCTAAATTTACTGAAAGTGGATCAGATTGAATCTTTATCTCTGCTATTTTCTGTTCTCGAAGTTTTTGGTACTCTCCAAAGTGTGGAACATGCTGTATGATGGAAGGATTTAATAGTAATTATTTTAAATATATTTCTCTTTCGATTATAAAAGGGAATATTAAATTTGAAAGAAAACTAAATCACCTTTCCTAACGCATGTTGCAAAGATACTGGTTTTCCCTTTTGATGTTTGAAAGTTGGAGGACTCTGTCCATCCCAATCTTTCACTTGATCCAAACTCTTGAGGTATAAAAGGGCCTTTAATCCAGTTGTATAATCGTCTATCAAAGTGAAATCCTGATTTTGTATCGCACTGCAAATCTAAAACATTTAATTTTTATTCATAAAATTCAAATATTATTTTAATTATAGGGTACTAGCAAAAATAACGCGCTACGCGCGCTTATAACAAGTTTCTTAATTTAATTGCCTAATTATCAAATTAAAATATATGCATAAATTTAAAGTAACTAAAAAATATAAATAATAACAATCATAAATTAAAAGAAATATTATAATACCTACATCGGCATTCATACCGTTTTAATTTTAATAGGCAAATTGTTTAATTTTGAATGTTACTTTTGGAATAGCTCAATTTTGAAGATTTAAAATTGAAATTGATTTAATTTTATGGATTTGAAATTTTTAATTCATCAATTTTTATGATTTTCAATTAAAGATTTATTAATTTGAAATGTTTCTAGTTTAAAAAGATGTAATTTTGAAAGTTTTGTTTGAAACATGTAGTTCAATTTTGGAGATTTACAATGAAAATTCTTCAATTTCGATTATTTGCAATTAAAGACTCTTCAATATTTAATATGTAGAATAGAAAATGATGCAATATTGAATTTTTTTGGAAAGATCAATTTTGAAGATTTGAAATTGAAATTTAATTCAACTCTATAGGTTCGCAATTTAAAATTCATTCACTTTTCTCATTTTCATTTAAAGATTCATTAATTTGGAATGTTAACAGTATAAAATAATGTAATTTTGAATGCTTTTTTGTCAATTTTAAAGAATTAAAATTGAAAATTATTCCATTTTATAGATTTGCAATTGAAAATTACTCATTTTTCAAGATTTATAATTGACGATTCATTAACTTGGAATGTTTGCAGATTAAAACGATGTAATTTTTAATGCTTTTTTTGGAATAGTTCAATTTTGAAGATTTAAAATTTAATATTTTTCAAATTTGAAAAGTGAAATTGAAATTTATTTCATTTTATAAATTGGCAATTGAAAATTCTTCAATTTTTACAGTATACAAATGAAGATGTATTAATTTCGAATGGTTACGGTTTAAAATTATGTAATTTTGAATCCGTTTTTTGGAATAGTTCAATTTTGAAGATTTAAAATAGAAAATTATTCAAGTTTGAGAAGTAAAATTGAAATTTATTGAATTTTATAGTTGTGCAATTATAAATTCTTCAATTTTTAAGATTTACAATTGATGATTTATTAATTTGGAATGTTTATTGTTTAAAATGATGTAATTTTGAATGAATTTTTTGGAATAGTGCAATTTGGAAGATTTAAAGTTGAAAAATATTCAATTTTGAGAAGTAAAATTGAAATTTATTCAATTTTATAGATTTGAAATTGAAAATTCTTCAATTTTTAAGATTCACATTTGATGAATCATTGATTGTGAATGTTTATAGTTTGAAATGATGCAATTTTAAATGCTTTCTTTTGGATAGTTTAATTTTCAAGATTTGACATTAAAAATTATTCATTTTCATAGATTTGCAACTGAAAATTTTCCAATTTTCAATATTTGCTATTGAAGATTCATTAATTTGGAATGGCTACAGTTTGAAATAATGTAATTTGAAATGCTTTTTTGGAATGGATCAATTTTGAAGTTTTAAAATTGAAATTTATTCAATCTTGTAAATTTGCAATTAAAAATTCTTCAATTTTCAAGACTTAAAATAAAAAATTATTCGATTTTAAAGATGTCAAATTGAAATTTATTCAATAGAGAATACATTGAAAATACACAATGAAAACATAGGAATAACATAAAAACACAGAGAAACATGGGAGCCTCAATGTGGACAATGTAAATGAATGAATTTTAAGATTATTATTGTTAATAATTATAACTGTATACATAATGTATTAAAATAAAACTTACCTGGAGGGCTGATGCTCCACAATGTAAAAATTGTAAACCTACATCAGCAGAATCTATACCTCCGGTAGCAAGTATTGGAAATCCTGGTAATTTGTTTGCAATTCCAGAAACCCACTTTAATGCTTGAGGCCTGATTGCATTTCCAGAAACACCTCCATAGGTGGTTAATTTATTTGCACCCACTGCCGGCCATGGTACTCCATTAGAATTGACTCCCATTAAACCCGAGAGAGTATTTATTGCTGTCACTCCGTCTGCTTTTCCTGTAATGAATCTTAATTAATTAAAAATAAGAAGGATATTAATTATCTCCATTTCAAATTTTGCGAGCTTGCTAACCGTTCTACCCAATGCGAAGGCTGTACGAACTGAAAAATTCAAGCGCGTGATTTGAATCTTTACACTGTTATCATTCATTTAATATTTAGAAAATTAGTCAACTCTCAAATATTCTATTCTTATATCAATTTTGATATTTTTAATTACCTTCGAAAGCGGCTGTTGCTATAGCAACGACATCTGTAATATTGGGTGTTAATTTGACGAAGAAAGGAATTTTTATCGCATCTCGTACCCATAACGAAATATTTTTTACCAATACTGGGTCCTTGAACAAGTTAAAAAAAGTTTTCAGTCAAAAATTTTTATTATTCTTAAGTAATTTTAGCATAGGTTGATTTTCAGAGAAAATTTACAAACCTGTCCACATGCTAAGCCCATTCCGGATTCTCCCATACCATGAGGGCAAGATAAATTCAATTCCAAAGCATCAGACCCAGCATCTTCAGCTTTTTTTGCAAGCACTGTCCAATCATCCTTGTTATAAGAGCACATAATACTTGCAATAACGATCTGCAAATAGTTTTCCATTGAAAGATAATGTATGCAAATTGAATTTTTTTTTATATTTTTGGGGAACGTAAAACTGTTGTTTTTTTTTAAACTATAAATACCTTTGTGGGAAAATCTTTTTTTAATTCAGAAATGCTGGCTAACCAATAAGCTTCACTTTTTTCTGATATCAATTCGATGTTCAAAAAACTGCCTTGTTCTGGTCCATAACGATGCCGTGCAGTTGTTCCTCTGACGATACGAGGAGATACATTCGTAACCAGATCCTAATTTAATTTTATAATTAAATAAATAAATCATCTTCAATTATGATTTTATTAAATAACGAAAAAATACCTTATCTAGAGCAAAAGTTTTCGTAACAGTAAATCCCCATCCTGCTTCAAATGCCCGTCGAATCATAGCGCTGCTCGTAGCTGGTGGGGCAGATGCCAATCCAAATGGATTTTGAAATTTCAATCCACAAATTTCGACACTTATATCAACATCGTCAACTGGGGAGTGGAATTTAGGTAACTGCGGTTCTATTGGTACTTTCAGATTGTTTGATTCCTGAAGTGAAAATTAAAAATAAAATAATTGAAATATTTGGTACAATTAAACTTGTAATTATAAAATTTACCTGAATGTATTTATGAATATACCAAGATGCAGTTTTCCCATCATTCACAGATTCTACTGTTGTATTCGCAACTCCAGCAAGATCTCCTCCACAAAAAACTCCAGGCTCTGAAGTTGCCATTGTATTCACATCCACTTCTGGTTGACCCCATTTATTCAATTTAACGGGAGCCAGTGCATTCTTTACTGAAATTAATTATTAATTTTTGTTATACGACTATTTATTATTTTTATTATTTTTCTAACTACAATAAAATACCTGCAGAATCATACAATCCGGACCCAAACGCAGATATCAAGAAATCAACTTTCAATCTTACAACTTGATCCTCATCTTCGATCCATTCTCCATTCTCATTTTGTTCAGTTCGATAAAATTCTATCGCAGCGATTTTTCCATTTCGTACTATAACTTCTTTTGGTGATTGGAAGGGTATGAATTCACACTTTTCATTTCGAGCCAATTCCATCTGGAAATTTTTCAATTTTAAATATTAAATATGAAGTAAAAAAGATAGATTCAGGGTGGCTGCTGAACAGGGAAACCGGAAAATGACCGAGAATTTTTTGAGACCTGGAAAAACCGGGCAATGACAGTAAATTTATTTTTTGACCGGGAATTTACAGATTTTTAGAAGAAAAACCTATCCAATCCCTAGAAATATCACAAATTTCAAATGACATGATATAATGAAATTCAAAATAAGTTCGATTTCAATCTTTTATTAATGTTAAGTTCAATTGCTAACTTTTTCCATTATGAAATAATTTAGTTCACAATGCGTAATTCTAAAATCTTTTGCTCAAAGAATTTTCTATTTTAGGTCTTCATTTTTAAGCGTGCATTTTCAATTTAAAGAATTTCAAAATGCAGTTTTAAAGACTTAAACAATCAAAGATTAAAAGCGTTTGAAATTGAAAATTTTTGCTAAGAAACGTTTTGAAGTTGATCAACTTTAAATATAAATTAATTAATGATTTTATAAGACAATTCTGAATCTGTTCAAAATTAAACAATTTGCAGGTTTTGACGATCAAAATTTAACTGTTTCAATTCCAAAGCCTTAAGGAGGGAACTCTATCCAGAACTTTCAAAAAATCGTTTTTTTTGCTTTAATCAATAGACATATTATCTAAGAATATTATCCCAAAATTTCATAGTTGAACTACGAATATATTCTCGGAGATACAGTTCCAGAACCGGCTCGCGCCAAGCCACACCGGGCGTTCGCACCTAAACTTTAAAGCGCGTTTTCTCAAAATTACGTTTTCAAAATCGGCATGCAGGATTGCGAGTGAACAATTTGACCTATTTACTCGAGTAAACACTCATTTTGTGAAATATTAAATATACAAGTGCTTGAACCTCAAAAATTTAGGAAAAAAATTTTTTCAACAGTTTTTTAGCAATTCATAGCAACAAAAATTTGTTGAAAATAGGACTTCTTTTTTGTTTATATGGTTTTATTGCTTGATTTTGGAAATTGATTAGGATTGAGAGGTTCATGCACTTAAGAAAAGCCTGATAATTATGAATGAATTTTCGTTTTGTGTCTCAGATGAAAATTCTGGACTGCAGCGTGCATACCGCAAGAGTCTTCTGCAGCGAGAAGTTTCGGGAGATCGTCCATACAACCGCGAGTTTGAATTTCTTTTACAAACAAGAAAATTTTTTTTATAACTTTTAACATGTAATAAATAAAGGTTAAAATGTAAATGACATACTTCAGACCAGAATAATATGTGAAAAAAGATCCTCTTTCGCTCCGCTGGGAATCGAACCACAGGTCTTCCGATTGCCGGTCGGGTGCTCTTACCACTAAGCAACTGGAGAGATTGAGAGTATAATCTTTTTTCACAAACACTTATTACTTGCAAGATGTACTTTTAATTCATAAGTTATTAGATTAGTGGTAAGAGCACCCGACCGGCAATCGGAAGACCTGTGGTTCGATTCCCAGCGGAGCGAAAGAGGATCCTTTTTACATTTTATTACATCCTTACAATCTATATTGCCTTTCTCTTCAAATTCTACGCTCTACTGAATCTCAGAAACTGTTGACCTGCCCTTCTCTCGCCCATACATGGTTTTACCTTCGCTTATCCTTCCATTCTTAAACTTTTATGAACCTTTATCCATAGCCGAAAAGGGGTACCGATTACGCGAATCCGTGCCCTTCCTCATTTTGCCTGATCTAAGCGGCAGTTGAAAGACAGTTGAATCGTGATTCATGTGGCGCGCGTTGATTTTTTCAAAGCCGTTTTTCTCGAGAATGACTAAAAAGCACATCTTATTACTTTAGCATATCACAAAGTTGGTAACGACCTGTTACTGGGAGAAGTATAATTCCAAACAAAATTCCTAAGGGTGTAGGTTTTCCTGGTGAAACTTACATTTCTGAAATTATAAATAGTATTCGAACGCTATGCAGTCGCATTTTGGTACGCCAGCAGTTTGCTTGCACAGAATCAGTACTGGCGTTCTGTACCGAATGCCTGTACTGCGGAGCATTACAATCCACAAGACCGACTTCAAACGCCCAGTACTTGAAATCCGGAAATATTTACTGGGCGAGTACTGGGCTAGTTGTGAATTTCCACTGGATGTAGCCTTCTAATGGTGCTGTAGAGGCGCATGAATATTCCTCAAATTCTATATTCCCTAATATTTATTTTACCTAAAATCATTTGACTGAAAAGAAATTTGCTATAATTTTGATTTATTCTAATTGCCAATTTAACTAATTTTTTTGCGAATTACGATTTGACATCATTTTTATTCTTTCGAATTACTATGTCACATCATTTTTATTTTTCTGAACAAGCACATAACATAAAATTCATTCAAGCGAAACGCCACCTGTCATACTTCCCATGACATCAAAACTAAATGTTACGAAAAATAAATAAAAAAATTATGTCAAATCCTAATTCGGAAATATAACAATTATGACAAATGCTAATCCGAAAAAATAAAAATTAGAACAAAAAGTAATGCGGAAGAATAAAAATTAGTTAATGCAGAAGGTGGAAATAAGGTCCTTTGTAAAATACAAAGGACCAGATGATCGAAACAACACTTATTTCCACCTTCTACATTATATTCTCCACTAGTCGACATCTACGCAACAACGTATATAAAAAATATAAAAAAATGAGTTAAATTGACAGTTATGATAAATAGAAATTATAGCAAATTGCAATTCGGTCAAATGATTTTAGAAAATATATTTTTAAAAAACAAAGACATATGGTCTTGAGTTTTTAACGGCTCTCCGGCCGATCCCCAAACTTGTCCACTCATCTATACACAGTTTTATACTTCATGGCAGACTGTTAATACAGTTTCAAACATTTCAAGAAATTTCTGCTCGTTGATATCGAATTTTACGAGACATTTAATTTTGGTTCTTTGCGTGGTCAAGAAATTTTCCCCCCATTTCGGCCACGCAAAAAAACTGCGTTCACAAATACTGGCACATTACAGTATTTTATGATACGAGGATGCGAAGTTGGCAAACGTCATTGTATCCGAGTGTCATACGCTGTTTTTTGTAGCAAATGCCGCGAAAGTTGTAAAACAAATGCCATGCACATAGATCGGGACATGGGGTTCGGGGCGGAGCCCTCCGAGAAGAAAAAAACACTTTCAAAGAAGTAAAAAATTACAAAAAAGTGTTGCAATCAGGCAGATACGAGCGGATCATTAACACACCGGTGCTAACTCTCGGACCGCCCCTACGCCCTACATTCTACTTGAAAACATGTGGGCCGAGAGTGCTGAGATAACCCGAAAGAGGGGACACTCTTCCGAACTCATACCATACTCACAGAATCAAACTACAGTTACTATAAATTCATCGAGTTTTTGAAGAAATGGGCTATTAGAGTAGGGTCGCAACCAGACCAGAATTCGACTGGCCTAACCGGAATTTTCTATCTAAGGCCGGTTGCCACTCGGATCTTCGACCGGCCCTGCACAAGGTCGGAAAAAAATTTAGATCACAAATTACCAAACGTTTTTAAAAAATGTTGTTCACTGGATAGTTTGCCAGCTCATGCAGTAAAGTTAAACGTATATAAATTTCTAATAAAGTTAATTTTCACAAAAAAATGCGTGCTTCTTCCCTCCCCTTTTTATTTGTTCACTTCTTTCTCCTTCTTACTTTCAACGTCGGCCGGAAAAGCCAAGAGCAAAAGGTGGCAACTCTAGATCCAACGAATCTACTTTACCTACTAGATTTAATACAATTTCGCCCAAGTAGGAGGCGCATATTTTATTCCAGGTGATCAGCTGAGTAGGAGTTTTGATGTTTTTAGGTCGAGCTGCAAGTTAGTCGAGTGAATAGAAGTGCGCATGCCCAGCGATAGAAATAATTTTCTTGCTAAAAGTGCGCATGTTCAGTGATATAAAATCATTTGTCCTGAGAGAAGTACACAAGCTTAGCGGTAGAAATTATTTTTCTTGCTCAAAGTGCACATGCACGGCGATAGAATTAGTTTTTTTTTTTTGAAAAGGCTTTCTTTGGACAGAGAATACATGCATTGAAAGGCGCACTTTCGGGGCATGGGTGGCAAAAAAAGATGTGCCCACCCGATTGTGACCAAACTTGCACTGATGACCCATAAGGCATTCCTCTAGACGCTAAAGCACCTCAGAAGCCTACTATGTTACTAAGTCAGCAGAAAAAAAATCAGTGTACGAACTTCTTGTCCATACCTCGCCTCGTATCTAAACCAAATTTAAAAAATGTCGCTTTCGAGTTACTGGAGTCGAGTTGTGCATAGGTATGCCAAAAATCGAATTGTTCAACATACATACCTTCTCCTATGAGATCTCGCATTGATATTACTTTTGAAACAAGGTTATGAATAATACAGGGTTCGATCGAAAAGTAATGAGCCTTATTTTTTTTAAGCAGTTTTATTAAACCTTTTGGCTTATACAACTAATATTCTTCAAAATA
>JAUMHM010000016.1:30962286-30972449 GCA_032362435.1 Melikaiella ostensackeni | reverse complement strand
AAATTTTCTCATAATTTTGTTCTCTTTCTTTCTCCTGTTGGAAATTTTGCTCTATAATGCAATGGGAATTATCCGTCCACGCAAACGTAACTTTTGGAAATGATTTGAAAGAAAAACCGGGTCCCCCCCGTATTCCTTGTAGCATTTTGAGTATGTCAAATAGGACCCCTTAATGGAGCATTTTCTCAAAAACAATTGTACACCGGATTTTTTCGGGAGCAAAAGTACCAGATGCCTGAACGGAAGTTGGACCTACTATGTTGAACTGAGCGATGGCGCGGGTGCAGTTTTCTTGTACCTACACCACTTCATGAATGAAGAGCAAATGAAAAATAAATCTCCTCTGAAAATACAAGAACACTATTTTATTGTATCCAACTGCTTAATTTTGAATAGTTTCATCAAAAATGTAAGATGAAGGATATTTTATTTAATGTAATTTTGTAAACTTAAACAAACTAAAACTGCAATAAAAAATGCATACTCACCTTATGTCAAAAACACATCCTCAGCTGATTGAAGTAAATTTCAAATTTGAGTTCCAACACTGAAAGTTATAAATAATAGTACTTCCAAATTTAATTGATTTCGGTTACCCAAAAATTATATACCAAAATCGGCCATTAGAAAATAAAAGAAGTTCATTTCCTCATTATGGTTCTTTGAAATGATTATCCTTCCCTAATGATCTGGTCTATCTTTGAGCAAATACTACTTTTTCTGTTAAGATCCACATTCTGTTAGATTCAATATTTCCACCCATTAATTTTCGATCACTGATTGCAAGGTAAATAGTATGGCAACCCTTAGGATTCCTCTCTGTAATCTCAAAAGCACTGCGTAGGGTGAATGTCATGATACCCTCTCATTAAATCTAGAGACGAAGAATAATTACAGACTATGATAAATCGAACGTATTCCTGCCATCGTTAAATAAAAAATGCTAATTGAAGGGAACAGTAGCCTGTGTTTCCTTTCTAGAATAAGCGATTTCCATAATATGGGCATTTAAGTAAAAGTTAGACTTCTATGAAGACTTTCAGTCATTAATTCGTTGTGATATTATAATATATTTTAATTTTGGAAAATTATACTATGTATTATGGGGTACAAACTCTGTTATATGATTTTATATCTTTTTCTTTGAACTTAACTAATGAATCATTAATCATAATAAGTGGATAGAGGTTATTAAAATATATTTCAGAGATGTAAAAAGTGAAAAGTGAGTAGGAATCTCAAAAACAAAAATGGATCTCTGTAAAACTGAAACAACATTAAGAAAAGTGAAACCAAACCTTCACTTGAAAATCAGCCTTGGAATAATTCGATATATGGGAACATGGCCACCTCAAAATCACAAATATTATCGAATTATATACTTGATTTATACTTTTATTTCTTTAACATTTATGTTGGGAATTTATCTTTTCGTCCAGTTTATTAATGTCGTATTAAGTTTGGGAAATCTCGCAAAAATTGCGTCTGGTGCTCCTATTTTTATGACCAATGCTGTGCATGCATATAAGGTATTGAATTTATACTTCAATTTTTTACTCCATTTTTGGGTAAGCAAAATGATTATACTTTTGTAAGGAAGGATGCTCGGGATGCCCCTTAATTAAGATATACGTCTGGATAACAAACATTTCCCTGTACATTTTTTATGAAGATGAATTTGATTAATGCTCAATTTTTTATTTCATTGTGGGGGTATAATATTTCAATTTTGCATAATTTTGAAGTTCATCACCATCGTACGTTATCAGACGAGGATACAAGAGCTTCTTAACATTGTTGATGGACCGATGTTTAGCAAAAATAATTTTAGGTACAATAAATTTTTTTCATATTAATGATATGTGTCCCTTATAATTTATAATGAAACTTTTATCCAAAAAAAATATATTGTTAATTTACCTTGATTTAACAGTGTATAACAAAAGCAATTGACAACTAGCTGAGTATTCATATTGAACTGTCGCAGTAATTTGAAATTTAATTTCAATCATTTGCAATCACCTTGCAATCAGTTGAATCTTTCGCGATCAAAAAGGGCCAATTTTCCGAATTTTTTATTTTCATTGATACTAAATTACGTGTTTAAGTCTGATAAAACATTTAAGAAAGAATAATGTAAATATTTTAATAAACAAAAAAGTAGTTTTTTTTGAGACTTTGCAAAAATCATGAATTTCAACCTTCAAGCGAGAAGGTTGTTGATTAAGGTTTAAAGAAGTTTTATGAAAAGTTTTAGGTCGATCGGATTAATGATTAAAAAATTATGAATGTTTTAAATTGCAAGTGACAATCTTGATGCGGCCCTCTGCACGTGCCTCCTAGGCTACAAACGTGTTGCAGCGGACGATATGAAAGTCAAGTTGGATACCAAAATAATATCTGAGATATAATCATTAAAATAATTTATTTATTAGACATTTCAAAAGTTTTTCTAGTTCAATCGTAGGCTTAAAGAAAAAAGAAGTTGGATTTTGCAATTCGTAATTGACATCAACATCCACTTTTCCATCAAGAAAAAAATTTAAAAACAAGCAAAAAATAAATCACTTTAGATATAGACTGCTATTTTCAGACTGCTATTTTCAGACAGGAATTGCTTCTTCAATTTAAAAAAAAATATCAGCATTTTTCTTGTGATTAATTACTTCTTCGTTTACCTCTCCTTCTGTCTTATTTTTATAGCAAGTGTTGCACACGTCAGATCTAGGTAATTTAAAAATGAAGCCAACATGACAGATGAAATAATTACAATTAACAGTTTCTGAAGTTCTATAAGATTTAATGAAGGGTTTTCAAAATATTTTAGATTACTGGAATTTCTTTTTTAATGTGAACTGAGATGTGGGATTGTGTAATTTTTTAAAGGCTGCTTATTTGAAATATTTTTTGAACATTATCAAGATTTCTTGCAAACTGAAACATTTTCCTCATCAGTAGGAAATAAATAAATCCAATGAATTGATCGCCCTACTTTTTCATCTGCATTCGTTCCGAAAGAATCCTTGCATTTTAACATTCCACTAAGAAACAAATTTTGTTCATTATACTTCCCGAGATCCCAAAAGTTTTAATGTACTTTTTCTTGTTGAAGACTTGAAAATTTTTGGTAACATTTTTCTCCACGGCAGGATTCAACAGGTTTGAAAGATCTCTCTGGGATCATAATATCTTTTATACCATCTTTTTTAATTTTAGATTTTGTAATGTATTCTCTTCGCTAAAATAATAACAAATAATGCTATCAACTTCTTCATTAAAAAATATAAATAGTTACTCCAGCTATATAAAAATAATTCAAGAACAGAATTATTTTAGGAATCAAGAATAAAAAATAGTCCTAAAATATTATATATAATAAAAGTTTACTTGAAATTTTTATTAACCGTTTCCAATCGTACTGGATTTCTGGAACATTTTTTCCTATTTTTAATCCACAACTCGTCATGCCTATCTATTTTTCTACCTCGATTCATATTGGGATTCTTTAGTAACTTAATAAAATATTAACTGAAGTAAACCTATCTCAAGAATAATACTTTTGCAGCTATTCTAAAAAATAATCCTTTCACTGGTTCTTTGCTTTATTTATAGTGTATTTTAGAAGATAACTACAAACTGTTGCTATTATTTGTTTTGATATCCAACTTGACTTTCATATCGTCCGATACAACACGTTTGTGATGTTTTCCGTTGCTTAAAATTCGCTCGATAAACGAAGCGCTTGAAGGTTGAAATTAATGATTTTCGCAAAGCCTTAAACAAAAATTAACAACTTTTTTGTTTCTAAAATTATTTTCGTTTTACTTTCTCGAATAGTTTCAGAAGGCTTAAGCACTTAATTTAATATTAATAAAAACAAAAAATTCTGAAAATTGGCTAACTTAGCGCGAGTTGAAGTGTGAAAAGATTGAAATTTTTTGTTTTCAAAAAATCTATTTCTTACCAACTCCTTCAAAAACTGCAAAACTTACAAATTTTTGCAAGAGGAAAAAGACGCACCTCGAAATTCTCTACAAGAATCAGTTCTTAAATTTAAAATTCGAACGATTTTCTAATTGACTTTCAAGATAATACTTCTCAGGCTGATTCCACGCGTAGACCCTTTTGATCGCGAGAGGTTCAATTGTAATTATTCGCAATTAGAGACTTTTAAATCTTCATTTAAAATGGGTCAAATTCTTACACTTACAATTTGAAATTCGTGTTTTCCAAGAGTTGGTTCTCAATTTTTATATTGACCTACTCTTCTTTTTTTCATTGCTTCGCGTAAAACAGTAAATCCCAGAGATATTTTTTATCTGAAGTTGAATAAAAACGTTGCAAATAAATGACAACTACAGTTATCCGACGTCGGATAACTTTTATCAGGAGGCGAATAGACAACCACATTCACAACTTTATATGAAATTGTCATTTCTTTGCAACGTTTTTATCCAACTTCAGATGAAATATATGTCTGGGATTTACTGTGAAAGCATTAATTTTGAACTGTTTCCGATTAGATATTTTTTACATCTGAATGATTCAAAATTGATTATTTTTTCACTTTAGGAGTCCCAATTAAAAGTCGTTGAATTCCAAGTGTTGAGTATTTAAAATTTGAAATTTTCATCTTTCAATACCCAATACTTTGAATTGAAATTGTTTAACTTTGAAAAGTTTAATTTTTAAGTGTTTTTCAGTTGATTTAACGTCCAAATTTCTCAATTTCTTCACTTACTTTTGGAATTGTGTACCATTAAGCGTTTTAACTAGAAATATTTAACGATTTTAAAAAATGTTTGTTCTCTTCCGATTTTGAGAAAATGTTTAATTTTGAATGCTTCAATATTGGTATAGTACATTGTTTCCAGACTTGAATTAGAATGTTTTCTTCTTTTTTTTTAAATTTGTGTTCTATTTTAGTACATAAAAATATTTATATGAAATTTCATTTCATTTCAATCCTTAAACAAATTTCAAAAGAGAGACATTAAGCTCAAGATTTGTTCCAATCTGCAAGGTTGCCTATAAATACCATTAAGATTTCTTTTTTGAGGCATTAATGTTCACCTCGATTTACCAAAAGATATATATTTTTGTTTGGATATTATTCCAAAAATTTGATAAATTTATCAATTTTTTTGAGATGTGTTATTGTTTGGAATATTATCTTTTTCCATTTTGAAAATTGGAACAATCTGAATAGATTTGTTCCAAATCAACTTAGAATTTTTAATACTTTAAAGGCTAGCAGTTTTACATTCTTTAATATCGAACATTAAAAAAATTTCAAACTTTTCAATTTAGAAAAATACTATATTACCATAATTAATATATTTTTAGGCAGTAGAATGATGTAATAAAGTTTTTTTTTCTGCAGACATGAACGAATTGTGAGTTGGTATGCATGGCAAGGAATTTTTCACCACATGGCCTACCAAAGTTTTGGTGCATTTGCAGTAATTTGTTGGGGTTGTATACCAATTTCTGCCTTATTAGATGGAAACAATAAACGGTTACCATTGGATGGATGGTACCCTTTCGATGCCACAAAATCACCTGCCTTCGAAATCACTTGGTCTCACCAGGTTAATTTTACTATAAAATATCAAATCATTTTCAAACCTTATTTTTTTATTCTCTCTTCTATCTTCTTAAATGCCTCTTATTTTTTTTTTTTTATAACTATTTTTAAGCAATATTTATTTAACATTTTTGAGATTTGGATTATAATATGCGATCCTAAAATGAAAGATTATTTTTAAACAAGTCGCTAATATAAATGAGCTTGAATTTTTATTACTTATTAGTATAATTATATTTAAGTAATATGTCGAATTAACCTTTGACTCAGTCAGTCGCAATCATTCTGGGTTGTATTCATAACGTGGCTATGGATGCTTTTATCACTGGATTGATGAACGTAGCATCGTGTCAATTCGAATTATTAAAATGGAACATTATTACAATGGGAGAGGACAAAAATCACGATTCAAATTTCAAGAAAAAATTATCAAAATCACCGAACTATTTTTTGCAAATGAATTGTGATGATCAAAACTATGATGATTTGCGGAAATGTATTCAGCACCATTTAGCTATATTTGAGTGAGATATATTTAGTTTATAGTATATATTTTTCAAAATAAATTTCATTAATTGAAGAGGCATATTATGTTTCTCATTGAAAGTTATTTTTAATATGTGAGAAATTAATGTAAACTTTAGTTTTGTTGCAGAAATTCAAAATATGTTTAGCACCGTAATAAGCATGCAACTGTTTGTAAATTGTTTCATCATTTGTTTTACAACATTTTATATCTCTCAGGTAAATTTTGATTGAATAAATAAATGAATTTCCTCTTTTACACTTATTTTTTAATCAAATTCCTGATAGTAATAATTTTCATAAAAGCTAACAACATACATCCCAGCGGAGTTATTTGGAAATATTTCGTACACATGCTGTATGATGTATCAAATATTCATTTACTGCTACAGTGGAAATGAATTATACCTTCAAGTAAGAGTATAAGTATTTTTCTATTTACCAGAATAAAAATATTAATAAGAAAATAAAATTTTACAGAATCAAAGTTTTGCTCTGGCAGTCTACATGGGCAAATGGTGGAAACAAAGTGAACGATATAAACGTGCTTTACACATTTTAATGCTCAGAACTTGTCGACCTCTTGTTATAACAGCAGGATATTTCATGACTTTGTCAGTGTCAACATTCATGTCAGTAAGTCGAAATACCAATTATATAATGTATTAGGCATACTATGAATAATTGTACTTTCTGCAAAAAATTACTTTATTATCTAATGAAATAAAATTTCAATTGCAGATCATCAAAACGTCATATTCGATGTTTACCCTCCTTCGAAGTTCAACAGAGAACATTTAATTTCAATGATGAAATCGTGATTATGTTCAATTGCGTTTCACAACTGTTTTGTCCAAGTTTAACGAAATTGTTTCAAAATTTTTATATTTCAACATCAGTAACTCAAAGATAACGAATTTTTTCAACTTACCTCTATACCTATGGCAATATTTACGATCCAAAATAGATATAATTGTTACTTACCCCATGTCACGATACAGAAAATTATATTAATTCATTAGATTTTACTATACCTAACATAATATAACAATCCAATTGAAGTCGTTAAGCAGATGATACTTCAAATTTAACGACTCAGAACATAATATAATATAATATATCATACCAAATATAATAAAATGTCTACGTATAAATTGAATATATAATAAATAATTATTTTAATTAATTTTCTTCCCCTGTTTTATTGCTTGAGAAACAATTTTTAATAGATTAATGAATAATATAAAAAACTTATGCGCAGACATTGTTCAATACATTTTTATCTTGTGACTGACAATTACTGAAACGATTAAAACTAAATAGATTGTCTAGACGTCGCATTCCGTCGTTGAGACGTAATTAAAAAAAAATTATATTGAGATGTTATTTCCTTTGATATACTATGTTTTTAGAGACGAATTTCACTATTCAAAACCCGTGTGGAAAAATGTTCTGGCATTTTCCAGGTCCTGACGAGACCGTCTAGATTCTAGTCTTGGCGCGGAGCATACGGTCTAGCCTGGGCCTGGCCAAAAGTGTAACGTTTTTTTTTTGGCTAGCCCCAGGCCAGACCATATAGTTGGGTGCTAGTTAGACCATCTAGTCACAAGTGAATAAATAAATAGTACATAGTGCACGTTAAATAAATAGTGCATAATATAAAAATAGCAAATATTAAATAAATAACCAACAAAGGAGTTAATAGAATTGTATTTTCTTTTATAACCCTGGTGTTCAAAATTGTATAGTCCAATCTGCGCGAAAAAAGTTAATTAATGAAAATATCTGGATTAAAATAAAATCTAATTATTGAACGTATGGATGTTCTTAAAGAATCTTAATCTTACATATTAAATATGACGTTAGAAAAACCCTCTCGAGGAAAATTCATAAGCACCGAGGAATTGAACCCTAACCGCCTAAGTTATAAACCGCGCGCGCTACCCACTAAACTACCGCAAGTTATAAGTTTGCGTCATTATAATAGAGAGTCAGTCATTCGCTAATGTCATGGAAGTCTGATCAGCACCAGGACTGCGCCAGACCAGACTGCCAAGTCGATAGGAAAAGAAAACATTTGTTTCAATAATGTAAATTTCTTTTGTATCATTTTTTTAGACACCCTGTCAGTTTATCGAAATATGTAAACAAAAATTTGCTGGTCGAACATAGAAATTTTTTGTCCTTGGAAAGCTGATCTGTGCCAGACCTGGGTCAGACTAGATTGTCAAGGAGATATGGAAAAAATTCTTGTTTTGTTAGTGTGAATTTCTTTTTTACTATCATTTTAGCTAACCTGGCCGTTTCTCGAAATATGTGAACATAATTTTTTGATCGAACTTAGAATTTTTTGATTCTTAGAAAGCTGGTCAGCGCCAGACCTGGGCCAGTTTAGATCTTCTAGACTAGACAGTCTAGATAAAGTCAGACATAGTCTAGACATGACACTAGATTGCCATGAAATTTTTCCAAACGGGAAGTGCTAATATTTGTTTCTCTTTGTAAAAATGATTTTTAAATTTCCAAAAAAGATTTTAAGGAACATAATTTCTAACAAAAGCTTCATATGTAATAACTTACATAAAAAGGTGCATCAGAAAAAAGTATGCTTCTAACAATCAAACATTTCCAGTTAATTTTAGAGACAAATATGTGCCAATAAAAAAAGAGGGAGTAAAAAAAAAGAGTCAGCCAAAGCAACCTCTCGCAATTCTTCGTTATACATTCTCCGCCTTTTGTTTACAGAAATGATGTTTCTTGAAACCTTTTTTGAAAATTTTCACAAAGAAACAGAGACTAAGCCAAAGACTTGGTTTCCGTTCTGAAAGGATTGGTTTCTGAGTCACGTCTATAGATTTTTAAATGTTGGTGTGCTCTGCAAAAATGGTATGTGCCCTGCATCACACATTGCATCACATATCACACATTTTTAGAAAGACACGTAAGATAACTCGAACCAGTCACTATGCAATATTTTCCACATGTAATTAAGGAATAGAATTGGGTAATTAACAAATATAACTTACAGACTATCAAGATAATATCCTGTCTTTAGCATGCATAAAATATGAATCTCTGGACACATCACCTTCGATTTTATATTTAATATTTAAAAACAATAAATGATGAAAGAACAAATTATATCAGAAGTTACGTTAAAAAAATCCTAACAAGACTATTCGAACCTTGACCTATGACCTTCAGTTTTCGTATGTATATATATGTATAGCGTGATTTTATGAAGGTGTTTTGTTTACTTTGTGACATTTGGGTTTTGACATTTGACCATAGACCTGTGACCCTCCACCTTTGACCTCTGACATTTAGCCTCTAATCTTCTACCTCTGAACTGAGTCCCCTCACCTTTGACCTTTGGCTAATTTCAGGTATTAAAATACGTCTCAGAATAAAACAGCCTTGAGTACTACGAAAATAAGACCACTGGTGAGATCTCAGCCTCATTTGTTTTAGATTGAAAATAGCAGAATAAAGTTATCCTATTCAAAAACAGGTCACGCAAAATATGATACCGTAAAAAAAGAGATCTCCAGTTCTTACAGTGAGGGGAACACATTCTTGACTGTAGAAATGGTACAACATATGATATAAGTATTCATCTTCTTATGATATATTATTATTATTATTATACCATTAAGTCAAATCCTTTTCGGGGTAAGCGTAACTCTTTCGGTTCTAGCCTCGCTATACTACCGGGGATCAAGGACTTTATATGGCATGGGTAAGTAAAGGATGTGTAGGAGAAGGGATAGGCTTTACATCAATCTAGAAGTTGCGTGTTGTTCATTCAGATGACACACTCATCCCACAACACCGCTCCGACACGGGTCGCTGATCAATTTCTCTAGCAATCACCCCAGGTGAAGAGCTTCACAATGAAATTATACTAATCCACTAAGAAAATCTGTTAATGTGGGCCCATTAGTATCCAAAATCTTACATTTCAGGCATCACTTTTCTTCTTATAAACAATTGTTCTCCATACATCCCTATCCTTACATACATCTTTTGCTTCCGTTACATCCATACATCG
>JAUMHM010000016.1:30946702-30957752 GCA_032362435.1 Melikaiella ostensackeni | reverse complement strand
GTACGCACATGTTGCATACGATATTTTTTGACACAGTGTGCGTAAAAATGCGTTTTTACACACTCATATTAGTGCGTAGAACTAGTGTTATTTACTTTTATTTCACGCACAGATATGGGTGTGTAAAAACGCATTTTACGCACACTGCGTCAAAAAACTCTTTTGTTTACTTTCAAACCTTTGTCTATGATCTGTCTCAAGCTAAATATTTGATCCGCACATGATCTCCCTGGAATAAATCCACATTGAACTTCCCAGGTCCTTTCCTTAGTTATTCCCATGACCTTCTCAATAAATATTTTTGTAAATATTTTGCTCACGGTACTTCGTAGGGTAATCCTTCATAATTAGCACAGTTGTATTTATCACCCTTTCCCTTGTAAATTGGGACGATAATCGCTTCTTTTCAATTATTTGGAATTTCACCATGCACAAGGACGTACACCGAAAATCCCCAATAAGTCGATTTGCACTATGTCCTTCCTAGAATTCTACCAGCTCGCATTCGTTGGCGACGGAGTCTGAGGGGATGAGCGGGTGGCGTTGCGAGAGCTGTGACGTTCAGCAGTTCCGTAGCTATGAAGCGGGAAGTCTGAAAACTCGCATGCATATTTCGCATTTATTTTTAAATACACGCGGAAAATTCTCTTTTCATTAATTTGTCTTCATCATTAAAACATGTCCTTATCTTATGATAACGAAAATCTACATTTATACAAAACTAAGTTAGATAATATTATGCATTCCTACTGGAAATAGTTCAAACGGCCCTAATTGTTGAAATTAGAGTCGCTCCGCCATACGTCCAAGGCCATCTCAGGCAAGAATTAAAGTCGGACCTATATGGGATTCTTAAAGTATTCATAAATTCGCTCAGCCACACAAACAAATATCGGCCACCGCTCTTAAGCATTTCAGCGTTGATACCATTCATACCAGCAGCCTTACCATTCTTTAGTTTTTTAATCACGGATACAATGTCATCGATATTTATTCTTTTTCCGCTACCTGCATCAGGATTGTCTAACGTATTCTCTTCAATGTGAAGGTCGTTATGATCCAAAGCTTGACCTCCATACAATTTCTTGAAAAAATCTCTCATAGAGTCTTTCATTTGTCCGAATCCCATACCATTTCACCACCAGCATTTTTAATTCCGACTACCTCAGTGCTAGAACTTCCTTTTCTAATCTTCTTAACCCACTTCCAAAATAATTTCTGATTTCCATCAGAGTCGTTTTGCATTTTTCATCTCCTTCCGCTTTGATTTCATCCTTGCTTCCTTTGACTAGTTTCTTGGCTTTTCTGTTTTTAACCCTATAATAATTTTCTAATCTAGTCCTATCCTCATCGCTAAAGACATTCACTATTTAACATTCTCGAGTACGCTTGCTCCTTCTTGTTGACAACCACGCGAACTTCATTATTCCACCAAGCATCTCCAGCCTTTCTTCTTACAGTCGTAGTACCGCAAACTTCAGATTCACTCTTGAAGTTATATCCCTTAGTATTATCCATGAACCCTCTACATTGTTATTGTCTAATTCAGCCTTCCAGTCTTCTTCATGATGTCCCAAATATTTATTCAGCTTCTCATGATATACCAATTGTACTTCTGGTTTCTGCAAAAGTCAATCATACTGTGGCTTTCGACTCTGCACCAAGTATATATGTGGAACTTTTTATGCCTGAATCAAATATTCGTAATAAGCAAGCCTGTTGCTAAGCATAAGCTGATCAATTTATCCCCTTTACCGTTCATTTTTGGGTCTCTCAAATGGCCCAGTACCCTGTCGGTACCCTCGCGTTGCACACCAACCCAGCTATTCATATCTCCGAGTAAAATTATTCTTTCGCCAGGATCGCCAGTCCCTAATATATCATTTAACGAGTCCCAGAAGGTATCTATTACATCCCTCTTGTCACCATCAACTGGATCGTAGCACGCTATAATAAATAGTCTTCTGATTCCCACTTTCATTCTAACCAATAGTAATCTAGGCGATACACATTCATACTTTTTGACGCGTTGTTTTGCTCTCTCATTCATAATCAGACCGACTCCTTGGGTACCATATGATTCATTATCAGTGTTTGACACGTTACCAATAGAAAAAAAAACGCGTTAACGTTACCGTTACTTCCCAAAAATATGCAACGCATTACCGTTACCGTTACTTTGAAAAAAGTAACGCGTTACCTTGACGTTACTTTTTTTGATTAAATTTTTAATACATCATTGCTTTTAGTTTACACATTTTGTTTTCAAATTACGTATTTTTGTCCACTTATTTACAAAAAAAAATGAAGTATCTGTCGCTCACTCCTTTTTTGAGCATTGATCAAACGATCAAAAATCTTTTGAGGTTTGGAAACCCTTTTTGTAAACATTTATTTAATTGTTTTCTCGATTTGACCATTTTAATTGATATGCAAGTATTATCTATTTATCTAAGCTTTGTAAACGTCTTTATTTTAATTTAAATAAGAAAAAAATTTGATTGAGACATATTCAAATAATGATGATTTTTAACAGAAAATATATTTTTCAGTTTTTTAATGTAATATTCTCCTTATGTAAAAAATTCCCGAGATGAAAAATATCAATCCTAGTGGGAAACAGAATATATATTTACCGATTTTAAAATATTTTAAGTTTTTTCATCTTGTCCAAGAGAACATCTACACACTATGAGGATTTTGTAGTAAAAGATTCGCTTTTTTTCAATGCCTATTTTCATGAAGAAACAGGTTTGGTTGTTAGTCCAATACATAGAGATATACATACTTCTATGAAGAAAATATTCCTTTTGATTGGTCATCATGACATATAATGTAGTACAAATACCATTAACATATTTCATAAAGTAGCGTACAGTAACGTACGTTATTTTTCATTCCCCTTACCCGAAAATTGTAACGCGTTAACGTTACCGCTACTTTTAAAAATAAATAACGCGTTACCGTTACTAAAAAAATGAAACGTTCCCGGTAGCGCGTTACAAGTAACGCGTTACTGTCAAACACTCCTAATTATTTACTCCTGACCAAAGTTCGAGTCCGTTATCTATGTTTCTTACTTCACATCCCTTCTTCTTTGTTCCCGGCACACAAAAAATATCTAGCATTTACACCTCTAGCATTCCAAACACCCAATCTCCATTCATCGCCTGAAACTTTTCCAAGAACATGCCTTTCGTCAACAGAAGTGTGAATCCTATCTGAGGGTACATTATTATTTGTCTTCTTCAGTGTTAAAAGTATACACCCAACTACAACTTGGTGCGAGAAATTTATTCCATAAGTATAAAATCATGTCCAAATTAAGCAGCTAAATCGTCATCAGGTGGAGTGTCCATTCATAACATCAGTTCCACCAAACTTCGGTTATGCAAAAGAAAGTATGAAAACCAAGCCAGAACCAAACGAGTTATGATCGATTTGTGCTGTATACTGAGGAGGGCACCAGTCTCCTGCAGTTTGGTCTCTAAGATGGAAAAAGGCCACTCAGCGCTACAAAAATGTGACAAGAAATCTCAACCGTGAATAAAAACTTGACAAGCTTAGAAATCTCCATAAATTGTCGAAAGTTTTCGTAAATTTCCACACATTTTGGAAAGTTTCCGTAAACTTCCATAAATTTTCAAAAGTTTCCGCAAACTTTCATGAATTTCTAAAAATAGCCGTGAATTTCCATAAATTTCCATTAATTACTAAAAAATCATAAATTTCCATTAACTTTTTTTTTAGGTCTAGAATCTTTGAAAGATTTATGTTTGCATAAGATGAAATGCTGCAAGTAAAATACTTATCGTAATTTGCTTTTTCAGTTGGAGAAATGCCCACTACACATAACAAATATTCGACACTGCGCGTTGTCGACTGCCTTCAAATGAATTCTTAAATTGTAATTTGAAACCGTAAAGCCTGCATTTTTTTGATTTTCTGCATAAATTTGAGAAACCTGTTCTCTTTTAAATCTAGGACCCTTGAAAAATTTATATTTACATAAGATAAAATGCTACAAGTAAAATACACATCGTAACTTGCTTTTTCAGTTGGAGAAATGCTCACTACACATAAAAAATATTCGAAAACACTGCAAAATATTGGAAAATAAGTGTTGTCGACGCGTTGTCGGCTGCTTTCAAACGAATTCTTGAGTTGTAATTTAAAACCGTAAAGCTGAAATTTTTTATGATTTTCTGCGTAAATTTGAGAAACCTGTTCTCTTTTAACGAGGAAACAGTTGACTTTTGAACTGAAACTTAAATATATTATTTTTGTAGTAGAAAAGTCATTAAATGAGTCTCAGTTAAGCTTCTGAATCATACAAATTAAGTGTACGTGCAAAAATAATAAAAACAGGAAGAATTTTATCTTCAACCTCGGACAATAGGATCCCGCTCGGTAATTGATTCCGTTACCTCAGCTGATAAAACCATTATTTATTTATTCTTTGAGATAACTTTACTATAGAAAGATGAATAAACATTTTTATCTACTGGAATCATTCCAAAGCGTAATTATAAAAATATTGACTTATATTTCTCATCAACTCAAAAAAAAAATCCGGTCTGAATGCATATTTCGTTTCCAAAAAAAGTGCATTTTTTGAAATATTGACCAATTTTATTATCAAACATTTACAAAGTTACAAGAAACTATTTAATTTAATACTGTCTTCAAGTTATTAACTTAATGAAAATGGCTTCATTCACTTTCGAATTGTGTATTGAAAAATATTTTTCTTTACAAATTACAATGCAAAACCTGAGTTTGACCGCCGTTTGCAGACATCGAAAATAGCCTGACCGAACAAGACGTCAACATAATAACCTTTTATGACGCCAGATGGCCCTAGTAGTAAGCCCAGTGATCAAAGCATTTTGCTCACCGTAAACCAGTTAGCAAAATATTTTGGCCACTGCTCACCGATGCGGTGCGGAATCGGCCATTTTTTATGCCTGTAAACGGTGGAAAAATAAAGGTTTTGCATGTATGTATAGAGAAAAGGCATATCTTACTAATTATTTACGTCCTAATAATATAAATTTACAAACAAACAATCGTTACCTCAATTTTTTCAAAGAATAGATTTCAGTAACGCATGCATGGAATGTTCAATTTTCGAGGAATGTATAGCGTGCGGAATGTGACCAATTCCGAAACCCTGGTAAAAAGCAGTAAAAAAATACTTTTTCTAGCTGCCGCGCATGCGCACTTTGAGCAAGATTACTTTTTCTAGCTGTTGCGCTCGCGTATTTCGATGCAGAATAACTTCCAGACCTGTCGGAACCATAACCTCACTTTCTTTATGAGTTAACACTTGACAGACTGATTATGATTAGTGAATAGTGATTGGACCAACTCGAAGTGATGTTACCATAAATTACTGATAAATTACCACAGATTACAGATAAATTATGACGAATTTCTTAAAATTTTGGAATACCTGAAATTTCCGCTAATTTATGTACATTTTCCATAAATTTCTGTAAATTTTTGGATCCCTTCCAAAAAGCTTTAAGAACCTTGAATTTCCGGAAAATTTCCGATTTTTGGTAATTTTGCCATAAATATTGTTGTTCTCTTGATTCATTTTCACGAAATGTTTGAAAATTCCGGAGGACTGGAACTACTCGCAGTTCAATTTTCCATTTTTCTGCTAACGATTGTTCGGTTTCTTCTATAGGTAGCGCTTACGCTTTCCTACAAAAAAAAATAAAGAATGGTTAATGAAGTCCAATTTAAAGTTAGGTAGGTATTTTTTGTATTAGGCATTCATTTATTTTTTAATTTTAACATTATTTCTTCCATTTACTATCTTTTTTTTTACTGCAATATTTATAGGTACTGGAAATTATTACAAAGAATTTCGATTTGTGGTATATTATATACAATAGTTATCACCACGAGGCGACAAATTGATGAGCTGGCATCTGATAAAAGTAAAAAAAAATGTTTGAAATAGGTTAATATCTTCTGTTGGGTTCTTGAATTTGAAAATTCAAAAAAAGAGTGTCCTATTGGCTCAAAAATTGTGGTAAATTTTTCGCGTGTACAGTTTTTGCTAGTGAACAGTAATAAATAATTATAAATCATAAAAAGAGTTGTTTAATATAGAATTTTTCGTAAATGTGCAAAAAACACGTTTTTGTTTTTCATTGAGTTGAATGCAATTTTTTTTTTGAAAAAGTTGAATATATTGAACCTGAAACTTCAGCTTGAATCGAAGAAACGTACTATTATCCAGCTGTCAGGAAAAATATTTTTTTTTGTGATTTTTTGAATTTTTTATTTATTTCATTTTGTGATTTTAGAACGCTTTAAGCACCACAAATTTTTTTTTCTACGAAAGAAAAATAATAGTACATTTCTGGGACTCAAGCTAAAGAAATTTCAGGTTCGACATATTCAACTTTTTCCAGAAAAGTGTGCATTTACCTCAATACAAAAAAACCTTTTTTTTCCCTTTTTTTGGATTCTAATCCAAAAATTGTCTTTTCTCGGCTCAAACGTTCGATTGATTCTAGCATTTTCACTCCGACCTAATAATTTAATACATTCTTAAATCGTCAACAAAAGATAGTTTCGTTTCATTGATTAGGCTTAGGTCAGAATAGCCCAAAATTATGGTACTCTATCTTGCCCCACTTATCTCTACTTGGGAGAATTATGATTGTACAATAAACATTCTAACAACTTAATATATTTGTATTGTGCATTAGTCGTACGTAAACATAATTTAGATATAAAAACATATGGTTTTTGTTTCCTTATGGGTATCATAATAAATGAGGCACTTATTATTTTGTAGGAACTATGAAAGAAAATCAGTTACCTTTGTGAAGTGCAGGGAGTTTCCCATGATTTGATTGAATGAATAAATCAATTACTTTTGAAAATGTAAAATTATAATATTCATAGCATGAAGTGTTGCATAAATGGGCTATTTCATGTCAAAGGCAAAAGTCGCGTCATCCATTTTGCTCTTTTTAAGTTATTTTGTCGTATTCAGGGTACTAAAAATTTGTGCCAAACGAATTTTTCAAGATTTTCAATACTCTGAAAGTTAATAACAATTGAAAATATTCGCTGAATCGAAATTATGGACAAACGCAGAATCAAAACGAAGCTAAGAACATTAAAACCCAATTTCCACTTGAATGTGTGCCTTGAAATAATACGTTATCTTGGATCATGGCCCCCACAGAGAAAACACCATCGTCTTGCTTATTTTATATTCTCAGCTCTGATTTTTACATTTATGGTAGGACATTTCATTCTTGAAGAAGTTGCAAATTTGATATTTAACAGGGGAAGTTTTACAATAATAGTGTCTGTGGTACCAATACTAATGACAAATATGCTTCATGCTTATAAGGTACTTTTCTATATTATCAAGCTTATAAATTAATATTCTAATATTAAGCTGTTGAATTATATTATTATGATTATAAAGCTATTAAATTAATATTTTTCTATTGATTCCTCAATTTTCAAGTACTTTCTCATTATTGCGTATCAAAAAAGGATTCAGAATCTTATTGACATTACGAAAGGACCCATATTCAGCAAGAATAATATTAGGTATGTTCAATATTTTATATATAATATATATTTCGATTATCCGTTGATTTATTGATTAGTATTTATACTTATTAATAGGAAGTGTTCAAGGAAGACTCATTATAAATAGATATTTGAAGTGTTTCTACCGTATTATATAAATTGAAATTTAAAGCATCTAATGTTAAGATACACAACTTTTAATTTTTCTTAATTTTAAAATATTATATCAAATTATTTCAATGTAAGTGAATCTTCTAAATTGAAAAATTTTAGATGGAAAAACTCTTCACAGTGAAACAATTAAAAATTAAAAAATAAATCAGATTCAAGTTTAGAACGGTTCAGAGAATACTTTCAAAAGCTAAAGCATTCCTAATTGAACTATTTTTTGAGTTAACATCATAAATAATGAAATTTGAAAATTTTCAAATTGAAAGTTTTAAAATTACACAATTTGAAGTTTTTTTATTGTACAATTTCAAATTTATGTTCTTGGAATATTAAAAGAATGTAAAATGATAATATTTATATCATGGACTGTTACATAACAGAACATAATGTATAATATATTACTAACAAATTTAAACATTTATCATTCAAATAATATTTACATTCACATCGCTGTCACATCACCACTCGCTGCATTGAATAGTGAATGCACAACAATACAAAAAATAATAATTTTAAATTGAACTACTTAATAAAGTTAAACAATTTTAAACACTATAAAATGAAAAATTAAAGCTTTTCAAGGCTTGGATATTATATTACACAACTAAAAATAAAAAATATTTTACTATTTTCTATTAAAAAGTTTCAAACTATGGGTCTTTTTTAGATTTTGTGAGTGCATTATTTAATTTCAAGGCCTTGTCATACTCACCCGATTCCTACATTACCGACTTTTTTTTAACAACAAATCACATGCAAAAGAAATGAGATATAAAGTTAAAAATTTGAGAAATTACATAAAAGGCACTAAGCAAGTTTGTATGACCCTAAATTTTTAGAATTACAGAAAACAATGTATTTTTGACATTTCTGTATATAATTCTGAAAATTAAAGACCATACAAACCTAAGTGTCCTTTATTTATGTAATTTTTCACATTTTTATCTCGATCTTATTGTTTCGTGTGGACGTGAATTGTTCCAAAAAAAAACATCAGTAAGGTAGGAATCGGGTAAATGTGACATGCATGGCCTTAAGAGTCAACCTAATTGCTAAACTAATTTTCAAATTTAAAAAAAAATTGAAATTGTTGAAATGTACATTGCCTATACCTATTTTAAGGGAAAAGCACTATACAAAAGCAATATTCAGTAACTAATTTTTGAAACTGTTTGTCTCCTGTTTCTTTAAATTACCGACTTAGCCGAATAGCCGGTTTTTTCGGTACAGGACCCTGGAAATCGAGTGTAAACCAGACTTATAGGATTCAGGCCGAACGGTGAAGCCATTTTGTCTGATTTTTTGTGTTAATAAACTAAAGAGTATAGAGACCCCCGTACAGGCCTCTTTTCTCGAATTATATTCTATTCCATATGTAAGAATTAAAAGAAAAAAATGCGCTTCGATAAGATCGTTATATTAAAGCGTTCTACTATTTAGCGAAGCAGGGAGCAGGTAAGGCAGTTTTCGAGCTCGGACTTTCCTTTGGGCGACCCTAGCGAGAAAAGGGAAAACCAAAATCCGTCATGACTCAAGTCTGCAGGCAATGAAACGCCCACTATGACCAACATAGATGCATTCAGGGGCGAACACACCGTATACGAAAAGTAGGGGCCCCTTTCCAAATGAGTGGGTGAATTCCCAAAAGATTGGGTGGGTGTGTGTGGTTGGGGGTGGATAATAACATGAAATACAGATTTCAAGTAAAATAAAACTGTAAATAATATAATATCATAAGTAAATGTAAAGAAAAATGGTTTCTTATAAGCAATTCGCCCCCCGATTTCATGCATGAAATATTTACGCCGAATCAGTGTAACTGTACAATTTTCAGCAAACTTACTCCGAAAGTAGTATCTTGTACATTAAATGACAAAATACAAGCTCTCTGTATAAACGGGTAGATTTACACAAACATGCAAGATATCGATAATATGTGTCACCCAATTACCTCCGAAAAATACTAGATTTATTAGCATTATACACAAACTTTGCATGTCTGCCATAACCGGTTATAGAAGTCTAGCGCTCCGTTTTGTTGACCCTAAGAGCTTATAAAAAATGTTTCGAACTTCAATTTTTCAAACATATATTTAAATATGAAATTTAATTGCGCATCTTTTTTTCCTTGTGAAAAAACTTATAGCACGTGTATTTGCTGAAATGAATAGGAAATGCTGCTAATTTTTTCTACAAAATGGCCTTCTTTCAACTTATTTGACTGTACTCCATGTACAGTTGTACGTGATTTTGTTCAGAACAGTAACATTAATCGTCTTACCCCTGATCTTTTACTTCACAATGTTACTTTTAGGAGAATAGCGCATTTCTTACGCTCGCATTTCTTGAGTCAACACAGAAATTTTATCGAAAAAAGCGGCCCGTACCTGGGGTCTCTATACTCTTTAGATTATTTACACAAAAAATCAGACAAAATGGCTTTAATGTTTGGCCTGAATCCTATAAGTCCGGTTTACCCTCTATTTCCAGGGCCCTTAAGGTGCTTGAAAATCTTGAAATGACTCGACGTTTGTTCCGTGATAATTACGTTTACACGGAAAATTGTTTCATGTCATCTCTTCACCAAATACTCTTAAGGAGTATACAATAACTTGTACAGATATTTTTTACGGAAAATGGTGTTGTGTGTTTTTTTTTAAATTGAAGGTGAAGCATTTTTTTTGCGCCTGAAAGCGGCAACGAGAGGAAAACCATTCTGGTATCATTAAAGTTTTCAATCGCTGCCGCTTTCAGGCGTAAAAGGCTTCATATTCAATAATTAAACAAACAAACGAGAAATTTTCTCAGAAAAAGCTCTCTGTACAAGCCATTGTAGCCTTTTGAGTACTATATGTGGTAAAAACATTGAATCAAACAATTCCTGCGTGTAGGCGTAATTTCCCAGGTAAAAGCCGCCAAGTCATTTCAAGCACCTTAATTGAGCCGCCGGATGCAATAACCAGCCCGACGCTCGAAAACGCGTAAAATTATTGTCCGATCGTCTCCAAGAAAGAAAATTTTCAAAAACGAAAAATCAATTTTTTGAAAATGTAGAATTGTAGAGAAGAAGGAAATGAAACTTTTTCCTATTAGAATTTTTTTCCAATGGTTTATTTTCAATAATAAAAACGAAATATTGAAAAAAAAGTTTCTCCCTGATTCAATTAGGTTTTAAAACTTAAATCGTTATAACTCGGCTAAATATTATTGAAATAAGTTCATATTTGCAGGACATATTCAAAATACTCTAGCGATGCCTAGGAAATCATGAAAAAGTTAACAATCGCTTATTGTTTAATAATAT
>JAUMHM010000016.1:30887184-30914088 GCA_032362435.1 Melikaiella ostensackeni | reverse complement strand
GAGGGCACCCCTTTGACTAGTCACAGAAATAATGTAGGTCACATCTCTACCCCTTTCCACCGTCATGTGGGGGCAGGAGGGCACCTCTTTGACTAGTCACAGAAATAATGTAGGTCACATCTCTACCCCTTTCCACCGTCATGTGGGGGCAGGAGAGCACCTCTTTGACTAGTCACAGAAATAATGTAGGTCACATCTCTACCCCTTTCCAACGTAATGTGGGGGGGGCGGGAAGGCACCCATGTGACTGGTCAGAGAAGTAGTGTAGATGAATAATGTATATCGCATCTCTACCCCTTTATAATGCCTCGCGGGGGGTGGAAAATCACCCCTGTGTCTGATCACAAAAATAATGTCGCTTCCATCCCTACCTCTTTATAAAGTTTCGTGGGGGCGGGAAGGCTCCCCTGTCACTGGACAGAGAAATAATGTTTGAAACATAAGTATTTTATTCGTTTTTCTCGTTACAATTCCCCTATCGGAATGAACATTAAGAAAAAGAGAAGAGATTCGATTGAAAGTAATTCCTATTTGATGTATATTTTATTATTTACTATTTCCTTCAAAAATTTTTAGCTGAACATAAAGGATTAGGGAAATTATTAGTCGTCCCGAAATTCGGGACGACTAGACGCAGCCTTAAGTTTTAATTTTTAAATATCTAGTATTTGTCATTTACCTCATAACTATAAAAAAATTTAGAAAAGTGTCCTTTTATTACAAAAATAATTTGATAGGCTCGGTAGTTTTTATTGTAGAAAATAACAACACTTCTTATCAATTTTTAATAATCAATCAGAGCTAACAGAAATCAAAGTAAACCACAGAAATACCTTTTCTTAAAAAATAATTGTAAAATTCTTGGTAATACTTCCATATCGCGGCTTTTTCGAAAAATGGGGGAGGGGCATTTTTGAAAATGGTCCAAAATTGACTATTTTTGAAAAACTTAGAAATAAAAATGAGGGGAAGGCTTTTTTATCACTTTTCAATGTGACCCCTTTGCAGCTCTAAACCCGCCTTTAGAGCTGGAAAGGGGTCACATTGCTGCCTATTTTGTTGAGTGAATCTGACCCGTGTTAAGCCTATTTTGTTAAATGAATCTGACCCGTGTTAAGTGCTGGTTTGGGGTCACATTTTGATAACAATATATTAATTTAGGGAAATTTCGAAAAAAAATGTTAACACTCCCGATCGATTCCGAGCAGCGACTGTCAGTCTCGTGAAGGTTAAAAAAAGTGATAAAAAAGCCTTCCCCTCATTTTTTTCTAAATTTTTCAAAAATAGCCCATTTTGGACCATTTTCAAAAATCCACCCCTCCCCCCCTCATTTTTTGAAAAAGCCGCGATACAGAAGTATTACCCAATTCTTAAATGATCATTAAAATAAAATAAAAGCAAACTCAGCTGGTTGTAAAAATTTTACACTCCCTACAACAGGACTGCAAAATTATCGATTACAGTGCCCAGAATAAGATTTTCGAAATAAAGAAATAATTCCCTTCTTCGAAAAAATCACAGAATTCAATCAAAATTACCTTGATGCCATTGTGAAATTTTCTGAAGATGTTGTTTCCTGCCTTCGCCGACTTGAGGATTCTGACACCGCCAAAAAGTACTTCTCTGTACATTTTTTTGTGTTTTTATTAATTGACAACAAATGTTAATTGATCACTGAGGACTCTAGATCGATAATTGATTTGTCATTAATATTTAATAATAATTACTCTTTCGCAGTGTATATCTGCTTGTATAATATTTTATATACCGTAAAATTTTGACTAACAGTTGTCACTCCCAATGACGGCAAAGAGACGACACTCGGCGTCCTGACGTCTAGAATCTACTGCATGTAAAGGGTGGAAAGACGGAACTGCAGACCAACCTGGTCGCCTAAATCAAGACATGCGCGATTTTAGCGTTGATATGCGAACTAAAATTAACACTGAAGATTATTCTCGGCAAAAATCCTAGGTAAATGAGTAATCAGCAATTATCGCTATCAAATCAGCCACTTTTATTATTTTTATCAAAAATTGACAGCTCATTAAAAGGCATTATCATTGCAAGTCACTACGTTTCCTTCACTTTAAATTTTCCTTGAAAATTGATAATAATTGGGGAGATTATCCGTTTTCCTCAGAATTAAATTATTTATCTATCAGGGTCAGAAAATTTTTGTATTATGATTGTAAAATTATTCATCGATAAATCAAAATTTATTTTTAAAAAAATTTTTGAAAATGATTTAATTTTCGAATTAACAAAATATTAAGCTTACGATCAAACTTAAAAAAGCTTTCAAATATCACATTTTTTGGATTTAGAAATATCGCAATTTTCAAGTTTTTTTTTTGAACCTCTCAAAGTTGAAGGTTTCCAAAATATGTTAATTAAAAAAAACATTTTAGAAGCCTTAAAAATAGAAACCATCCAAATTTAAAACCTTTCTAAATGAAATCATTCGTAAAATAATAATTCCCAACTATAAGTCATTTTGAAATTCTTCGGACTAAAAATCACAAAACAACCTTCGAGATCTTTTTTTGCAAAAAAATCTTGCGTAGATTTATTTTAAGAACTAGTATAATTGTAAGTAACGCTAATATCTGAATTTTCGCACGTTTGAGAATAAATTTGCATATCATCGTTCAAAACTGCTTCTGTCTACAAAAATGTTTTAAACCAAACACAAGATCTAAAAATAACGCCTCCTAAAATGTAACTAGGTACATATATTATAAATTTTTCAGTTATATTTTTTAAAAAATCGAAATTAAAGAAAGCTGAATTTTTTTTGAGTTAAGGATTAAATTTGCGGACTTTCTGACTTATTTCTAATCAATTCGAAATACAAAACCGTTTTATTTATAAAGTAAATCAGTTCTAAGAGTATTATTTATAGCTTAGTTGTGTTAATAAAAATGTCAACAGTAAAATGTCTGTATGCACTTTTCATAATCACGCAATGTGAGGATTATACAAGAAACAAATGAAGAACCATTTCAAAATTCGTTATGCATGGGTCTTTATTGTCTTACAATTATTGCTTTATCAGTACATTACAATGTTAAATAATCAGAGAACATGTGACATTCGATGATTGCAACTGAACAATAAAATTCATTCTTAAAAATTTGTCATTTAAACTCTCTCGATTTTCGCTGTAAAACAAGTCTTTTTCGATTCAAAATCGTGGCTTGTTTCGTTCATAAACAATCAAGGATATGTACTTGATTTGAAATTAACAATGTCTACAAACTTACTTTCGTTGAAAAAATTCTTAAAGTTAATACTGTAACTGGTAATAAACACATTTCCAATTTCGAAGCCTAAAACTTAACAGTATTGGTAACAAAAATATCCAACACTTTATTAGAAAAAGAAAACCACTCAGGGACTTTTAGTTAATTTTCAATAAGTTTTAATTCATTAGGAATTTTAATAAGAAAGCAAAGACCTGTAAAGCTCGTTCGCTACTGCTAAGAAAAATTGTCTAAGTTGTATAAAAAGATCTATTATCTCTATTGCGTGACTACAATTGTGAGATTCGTAAGTTGGTTATTAAAATATGAATTCACATTTACAAAAGAGTTGTCTCAAATTCGATTCTTGTCGCAAATATCCGATCCACACAACCACTCGAGTGTAGTTACATTAATTCTAAACCTGGAGAAAAAATTTCCATATAAATTTATTTGTAGATTCATTCTTATTATTTATAAATATGTATTTCACTTACATTTTTTAAAAGTTTATGTCTTAGAAATATTTTCGCCAGGCAATTACGGAGATTAATAATACAGACAGTTCTTGCGCTAGACTAAAACTTATTATTACTGATATTCAATACTTTGGTTCTCTTCTTTCTCATTTTAACTCATTATGTATTACTTCTTGAATGTGCAAATTGATACGTTTATAAAAGACGATAAATTTTATCGATTGCACGTGGGGCATAATGTGTCTTTCAATCTATGTTTTTTTCTTTCTCTCATTTTTTCGCTATCATCATTTATTTTGCACTGGAAGACTTACAAGTAGATTAAATTTAGAAGATAGAAATACGGCAGTAGAAGCTCAACACTTTGCGCACCACAGCAAACGAAAATGTTTAAAATTTATAAAATATCACAATAAAAACTGTGCTATTCAAAGTCGTTCAGCGAATTAAAAATAAAGATGATTGTCTTCTTTGTACAATAATCGCCAAAGAGGCATTAAAAACGTATGGTGATGTAAATAATATTTACAATTTCGGGTACTATCTTTTGATTCGGTCATTAATCAAAACGAACAGACTGAAATATGAAGATTAGAAGAAATTTGAATAGAAAATAATTCTACAATAAAAATGTATAAGGTTAAAATTATGCGTAATGCTTTCGCAGAAGTATTGTTACTTATTTTTAAAGTATTGTATGTGCATGTGCTTTTTAAAATGGTTAATTATAATTATTCAAGAGTAAATTCAAGATTTAAAATCGAAAAGGTTCAAGATCTACTCGTTAAGAAAACCAGGTTTCAAAATGAGATTCCTGATTCAATCCCTTTTTAGAAATCTAAAATGGTAGTATCAAATACAATATTGTAGAAAAAATCAGTCTCAAATTGGAAAAGTAGTCAGAAGCTCAAGTTTTTCATCAGTTATGTAAATTATTATGAATTTTAGAGAATTCCATATTCCTGAGATCTGGGTAAGGCAATGATTTTAAAAAAATTAGCAATCGTGTTTATTTATTTTGGTTAAATTTTCTACTGTCTAATTATTTTTTATCAAAATAGATCAATTTTACTAAATTGGCTTCTAATTCATATTTGAAAAATTAGTCTTATAAATTCCTTACGAATAAAAATACGAAATGTTAGCAAATTAAAAAACTAGACCTGTTCTTCTGAAATGGAATCGTTGAGCAATAATCAAGTTTACGAGTGGAAAAATATTCTAAGTAAATTTGAAAGTTTCAAATTCGTAAGTAAGACTGAAAACTTTCAAAAATAAATTTAAAGTGCTTTAACTTTTCATTTGTGGAACTATTTAAATTTAAAAACCTTACAATTTGATGACTTCCAAATTTAAAAGCAATCACATATAGAAAAGCTTTCCGTTGTTAAACGAAGTTTCTTACAAAAAAAAGACTTGCCTTACGCTTTCGTAAATAAAACTTAAATACTTTCATGATCAAAAAAAAAAAAAAGAAAAAAAAACAATTCCGTGACTCAGATATTTAAATTTGAAGACCTCTAAATTTCAAAGCAACCAAATTTGACAATTTTCGCTTTGTAAACGATCCAATTTTGAATCTTGTTTGGCTACTTACAAATACTTGAACACGATAAGAATTGAAACCTTATAAAAGTTCCTAGATTTTTTTCAAAATTTCCAAATGAGTCGACACTCTGGAAAGCACAATAGACCGATATAACACACTGAACATGTAAAAGCTACTTTTCACTCCATCCATTAGATTTCCGAGCTCGCGATAAATAATAAAAATCACCTATGCGTTTGAGTCTTCCTGTGTGGTAATCACACATGTCAACAATCTACAGACTACTCACTACTCAATACTTATAAATATAATTAAGTACCCTTTTCACACAACTAATTTATTTCAAATCACGGTATCCTGATAAGCCGGAGGTCCACTAAGGACAAACTGCCTCTGGCTTTGCCTAACGATGTCAGTCCTCTGAGGAACTTGGGGAGTGGCTCTGACACCATGATAATTACTGTAACTCGACCTGGCACTCGCAGGTCGATTACTATAAAGATCATCAATATCTTCCCCAGCTATACTTTGAGTACTCGATGGCTGGAAAGTAGGATTGCTTTGGCCAGTCTGGCCTTGCCACTGCATAGGTTTCAACTGGTTTCCTTGCCAGTTGTCCGTTAAATGTCTCGTCGAACTGCTACCATCCCAGTGTGGTAGACTTTGATTCGTTAAGTTTGTACTGTTGGAATAACTGGATTCCCGATTCCACAAAGTTGGAGAGGAAACAGCCAAGTTCATGGCTTCTGGCTGCCAATTCAGGGCCCTGTCTCTGTCCCAGCTGTTGGCAATTCTGTCGTAATTTAGAGTCCCCTGTGATAGGGAAGTTACATTTTGATTGGTGAGATTGCTTATTGAAGAATTTGCATATAGGCCTTCTTGCTGATCCATGATGCGATTCACGGGGTTTTTTCTTCGTGATTGTCGAACTGAACTTCTTCGACTCGATCGTCTTGTTCCATCACGAGAAATTACTGAACGACGTTTGACTCGACGTGGAGTCATCGGCTTGGGAGAAACGCTCTCATCTTGGATTGGAGGCTCCGGTTGAGAGTATTCGATACTGTAGAGCGGGCGGGGTTGCTTTTTCTTCTTCTTCTTTTTAGTTTGTACTGTTGAAAAAGATCGAATTATGAGATTTGTGTGAATTTTTTTGTTTTTGATATTCAGGTCATGCTGAAAGGTTCAGGACTGAGCATTAAGATATGGTCTAAGAAGACAAATTTTTTACTTTTCAAGATCTCACTACCTCATTTTGTGTTATTTGGTGAAAGAAAATTCATGACTTTTGAGGCTTAAACAAAAAATGTTAGTGGTAGCTCTCAGCTCCAAAACATTCAAAATTCAATAAGTCGTTCAATTTCGAAAAGAATCGTAAATGCTTCATAGAGGTGATGTAAAATAATATAAAATGATGTAGAACAATTCGAAAGCTAAAAATTTCATTTTGTAAATGAATGTTACCCCAAATTCACTAAATGACACCCCTTAAGATACTATAACTCAATTTTTATGTACCTTTTCTGTATTTTATGAAAGTGAAATGAAAATTTTAAGTACAAGTTACAAAAAAATATTAATCAAATATAGAAAATACCACCCTTAATTTAAACATTGATAAGTTACAGTATCTTAAGGTCTGACTTTCAGTGAATTTGATGGTGCATTTATTTACAAAATGAAATTTTTAGCTTTCGTATTGTTCATGCAATTATTTTACATCGCCCCTATGAAGCATTTACGATTCTCTTTGAAGTAAAACGATTTACTGAATTTTTAACGTTTCGTGTCAGGAAGCTACTTCTAAACCATTTTGTAAAAATCTCAAAAAATTAGGAAATTTTTTCTTTATTAGTTCACACAAAATGAGGGGGTGAGATTTATAAAAAAGAAAATTTGTTTTATTTGGACTATCTTACTGAGCATTACTTATTGTTTTTAACGTTGAAGCCATTCAAACTTATATTTCAAAATATTAAACATATTTGTGCAGTCCTAGAACAAAAAAATAAAAAAAGAGAAGTTTCAGAAATACCTTATGCATTATCTAACTCAATATTTCATAAAAGCGAAGAGACACCAATTAGAAATTGTCTAAATATTATAAATAAACAAGAACAATATTCTAAAAACTAATATTTAAAAAAGTAATCTACGAGGATGAAATCTACTTCTTCAACCATTACGTTGTCTATTTTCTTCATAACCAGTAAGATTTGAATAAAATCGAATAAAAGTTCCCTAAAAGAAAAAAATACACTACTTAAACGTCTACTGATGCAAATGATAAAGTTTACCAAAAACCAGAGTGTAGAAATATGTTAAAAGAGGAAGAACGAAGTGAAGGGTTAATAAATAAAAAAGCAAGCAGTAGTGTTGTAATGCACATTTATTGTAGCCACTGAAATGAAGTGAAATGTGAGGTACATTATTTAAATTGATATAATTCAAGGTACATCTTGCTATTCGCGAAATATAATCTACAAAAGAGTTCGCAAACCTAAATACCAACTTAAAATTGATAAAAAATTATTTTCATCTAAGGTCGAAAAAGTAACAAAAGCTAAAAAAATTCAACACGCATTTCTTAAATTTTCTAGTAAATTTCTTACAAACATAACGATAATATGAGCACTTTTGTCTAGCTTTTAAAAATTTAACCCTTTCGATACCGAATTAAATTAAAATAGATAACTACTTACTTTATATATTAAATACAAAATTGTAATTCATAATTTATGTTAACTTTCCAAAATATTTTTTTTTAATACACCTTCCTTAACAAACATAAATAGTTAAGAAATATAATTATTTTTATTGTGAACAGCGAAAGAGTTAAATTTGTACTAACATGCAGTGGAATATAATCCGTGATGCTAAGAGTAAATCGAAGCTCTTTCTAAGAAGCATTGCCCATTAAAGAATAAAAATCTAATTAAATGCAATAAAAAATGAATTAATTTTTAGAAAATATCGGAAACTAAACACAGGAAATAAGTTTCCCTTGTCAGGCAGTATCACAAAATGAATACTAGTGCAAGTCACTCAAGTCCTTTTTTTGCAAAACTATTGTCAATTTAAATACATTTAAATTACGTGAATCTTTCATTACTGTGTCGTTAGTTTCTAAAGACTCTCTACAAGAGATGAACATCGACACTGAAAAAAGTCTTCATAATTTTATACAAAAATGGAGCACTCAGCACAACTCTTTACAATTTTTCTACGTATCACAGTCTCTAGAAAATCATTAAGTCTATCAATGCAGTCAGAATTACGCCCCAAAAAGCTACAGAAAAAAATTAAAATTCTAGCAGAAAAAATTCTAATAATAATAAAGCAACTTTAATATTACAAAATTTGTTGCTTTCCAAAAGAACGTAAAACCGCTGCGCTGCAAGCAAAGTAAATAATATAAATAATAGAAAAAATATGCATAATTGAAAGAAAGACACTTATCTGATTACATTTTGTAATTTGTATTCTACGTATTTGGCAAGATTAGGAAATATGCGATGCAAAATAAGGAGATTTCTTTCGAAATTTGTCTTGGAAGTTTTCCTAAAGCGTTTTATATTACGTAAAAAATATTCCCGACTACAAACTTGGGGTGTCCAGCGAGAATCAGATTGAAGTTTATTTAAACTTTTTAAATCATCAATTTTTAAATTTGGGAGAATTGATATATTTAATTTTTTAATTATAAATTGCTCGATTTCAACTCATATCAATTGAGAATTTACTTTATAAAGTTTCAGTTTGAAATGTTTTGAATGTTAATTTCACAATTTTTCAATTTCAAGCACTCTAAAGGGTAAATTATTCGATACTGAACGCTCCAAACATAAAATTGTCTAATGTTAAATAATTTTGGGCTATTGAAATTTGAAATCACACAATTTTGATTCACAGTTTAAAATTGTTCAACTATTCAATATCAGGAAACAGTAAACCAGGAAGGCTTTCACTATTTCCAACCTAATTATCCCTTTTAAATTGAAACGCTCAATTTTTGAACTCTTCGTTTAAAATTATTCACAGTAGTAGAAATAATTTTAAAAAATTGACTTTACAAAAGTCATAAAAAGTCGAAAAAATGAATCTTTGGCCGCTGGACACTCTGGAAATCTTAAAGAAAAGACGTAGACTGTAGAGGGAAATTGACTAACCGTACACACATTAAAATATACTTTACTATCAATAACGATTCAAAAAGCTATTTACATTTTGTCAGTTCGTAAATCATGTAAAGTCTTGTAACAATATTATGCCTAGAATCTTAAAACTGTAAAATTCTTAAAAATTAGAGGCAAACATAGAGAGAGGCCTACTGTCTCTTTTACTTCTGTTAGCACCCTCCCTTCTATTTAAACTTTGTTGCTGTTCGACAGCCAGTCTTGGATCAGAATAAAATGACCTCAAGGGCTGTTCTCGAATATAATCAGTGAAAACTCTCGGCTTGTTAGGAACTTTAATTTGCTTGTTCGTATTCGCACGATTCGATTTTGATTTCTGAGCTATAACTGGGCTGTATCTTGAAGAATAAGGATGATAAGCTCTATTCTTTTGATACTTGGTTCCAGATGCTTCTTCCAACGAGTCATACTCGTTGATGGGAGAAACAGGTCTTTGCAAATGATCCACTGGGTTTGAATAATCATTCGCATAATCTACGTGCTCGAAATTCTGATTGCTTCGATTGCTCCTGATCGTGTCATTTCTGAAAATATTTCTACCCCGACCTAAGCTACTGATTAGCTTTTCACTGGGTTTGGTAAAAGTCGACTGATGCGAACTAGTTGTGCCGGAAGAGAAGTTTTGATTAGAATTTTTATGAGAGTAGGCAGGTGGTGGAAGAGCCGAGTAGCTAACGTACATGGGATGCAGCGCCGTGTGGCCTGCCAAACCAAAGTCACCACCTCCGACAAAGTCAACTGAAACGTACCCACATCTTTTTAATTTTTTTTCTTTTTCAATCAGAAAAGAATTCTCGATCTGAGGTTTTAAATTCAAGTTTGGTTGATTCATTTTTGTAAAAGAAAATTAAATTCAAAGAGTGACAAAAAATTTGACTCTGGAAATAAACTATTCAATCAATTACAGTCAAGTCTACAATAATCAACGATTTAATCATTCCATTTGAAAAAAAATATTCAAGGTAATACCAGAACTCTAGTAACGTTCAAATCTTTATTTTCCAAACAGTTCTTCATTATCAGTATTTTTATCCGATTCAATTGCTATTCAAAGGCAGAATATTTAAAGAAAATTCTATCTAGACACAAAATATGATACTTCTGAAAAGTAAAGACTATGAGAAATAAAAAATAAAGCTCGCAGTACACAAACCTTTTATATCCCACAACTACTCTCATGCCAAAATGAATAGAGCGTGCAGACGAATTTAGTTTACGCATACCACTTACCAAAAAGGAGGATCAAATCCACCAATGAAATCAACTGTAACCGATAATCCCTTTTTCAAGAATTAGTTCCATTTACCAAGAATAAAGTGAAGATTCGATCGAAATTGACTGGGAAATTACTAGAAACAAGAAATAGCAATAAACCAGCCCCATTTTTTATTGATTTATCTTTCACCAAAGTTGCGTTGTGTTATTACTTTCTTAGTAATCAGAAATGAATTATCATTGCTGATTGTAAGCATTTTGAAAGCCAAGATGAATGATGAAGCGATAGAAATATCAAAAACCCTTAAGTTTTGAAAAATTACTTTTCATAGCTGAAGAGTGGCAGTACAGAACTAAATAACCGGCATGACATAATTTACATATTTATAATTACGAAAAAAATAAAACTACCGAAAATTTTCATTAACGAAATTCAAATACACTCATCTCGCGTAACTGTGCCGGCTTCGGGTCAGCTCAGTACAGTAACGGGCGCTATTAAAATCTAATTTCAACTGGATTTAAAGCTACGAGTGAGTAAACACTCAGGACTGCATATACAGTCTCTATACCCGGCACACGTACAAAAGTATATGCCCAGAGTGTCGCGATGTAAAATAACTTCTGATACGGAATTGACTGCCCGAGCGAAGACCTTGAGTATAGGGAGTCAAGGGACGCTCAGGAGGAAGACAGAAGCAGTCAAGCGTGAACAACTGTGAAGCCGGTACAATATCGGGCGGCACAGTTACGCGAGATGAGTGTATATCGGAAGTGAAAGTTAACGAAATTAGAAAAATTCAGAAATGCCAAATTACCGAAATTTTATAATTCTCGAAATTTCACAATCCTGAAAAAATCGAACACACACACCCACACACACAACATAAAATACTATTCTAACAGAAACAAACTATTAAACCACAAAATTATTTTTATTTTTCCGAGAATTTGAAATTTCGATTATTTATTTATTTCGGGATTCAGAAAAGTCGGGTTTTAAAATTTCGGGAATTCAATAATTTCGGTAATTTGAAATTTATGAATTTATGAAATTTTTGGTAGTTTTATTTTTTTCGAAAATCTGGAAATTTTCTACTTCGGTAATTATATTTTCCGTATATTTCAGCATTTCGGATTTTACTTTTTCGGTAAAATGACGTCATCCCAGATAACCAACAAAATCGTAATTTTTCAGAAGAACGAAAAAACATTCTGCAAAATCGAAAGCAACATTTAAAGATAAAACAAATTTTCACTCCCGAGCTGAAGCGTTGCTGAATTGAGGTCGAAAGTTATCCAGTTTAGAGGAAACAGATGAGGAAGTTGACAATCTTAAAGGGACACTGACCACAAATTGGAGCAGGATCGGCTTAAGGTTACAATTTTACACGTTTTGAAAATCGGTTTTCGATAGCGATTAGAAATCGAATCAAAATTTAGTGAGTGTGACGGTATCACACTGTGAAAAGACGATTTTTCGCTAAAGGGTCTATATAAAAAGAAATCTTAGTTATCTAGTTATGTACTGCCACTCTTTAACTATGATAAAGAATTTAAAGAAAAGTTTCTTTACTGTTTAAAAAACTTTCATTATTTTATAGTTGAAAGCCTGATTTTGCAAGTAGGCTGAAAATGGTGCTTGAATAAAAAAAGCTGCGAGGGTGCTATTTTTCTAGTAATGTGTAGAATTTTATACTCTTGTATAAAAAGGTTTTTGTGTACTTACTTCACGTTTTTAGTAAATATATTTATAGGAGATTATAATAGTTATGAACATTTTAAAGTTAAAATGCTGTATACTTACAGCTATCATCTTCTTCGAGAAAAACTCGGCTAAGGCAAATCCCACCTACGACTGCTATGATCTGAAATAATTAATAAAACATTAATTTTATATTATACTGAAGGAGACTCTTAAACAGTATGAATTTGAATATATTATAATTCGAATTACTTTAACGAATACATTTTTTATAAAACAAATCCAGTTTTAAGGAATATAGAATAAAAAGAATTACAGAAAAATGCTGTTTTTTGGATGGAAAATAAAATATAATGTTAGCAATACTTACGGATAAAAGGCATTGAGTGGATGCATGTAAAACTTCAATTACTTCGTATTCTAAAATACAACCAGTTACGTTGGCAGGTCTCGCAGGCCTAAATAGTTCTGGTTCAGTAATATCATAACTTGCTTTGCAGCCTGGACCATTTACCTGCCACCACGAAAAGCTGCCAGTGCCAAGATTTAGTATATCACTGTTCTGAAATTCATTCAAAACATAACTGTATTATAAACAAGAACTATTTTTTAATTTTCGATTTAAATATTTGATTTTTGATTTTCGTTAGAGTTGAATTTTTTATAATTGAAAAAAGATTATGTCATCAGGAATCACTAAATGGAGAAATTGGGTTCAATTCAAAAGTTAATGCCATAAACATAAATTGCGAGTTGTATTGTTTCAATGATTCACAGGACGCCTGATAAAATGATCAGGATGAAGTAAGATCTAATATTAAATGCCACTGTCATGTCAGAGCCTAAAATTACTTAATGATTTTTTTCTTTAAAAAAAAAATAAATGAGAAGTGGTTTATATTATTTTTAATGAGGAGTTTATATAACGGATATGTAATTAGATAATTTACAAGTTTAATAAATTGTAAGAGTGAATAAAGTAACTCACCTTGTCTAACATCCCTGCACTGACGTAGAAACATATTACAAATATATTCCATCCTAACCAAACTGTGTTCCACACACAATACTGAAAAAGTAAGTATAAAAATTTAGAATAATTTCTTTCGAATAAAGTCTTTCTTTAAAAACTAACTTCCTCTAAAAGTTTTAGAATTTTACGTACAACCAATTAAATCTAATTGAAAATGCTTTTCAATTGGAATCTTTTTTAATTTTGACTCTTTTAATTACACAACCCTAAATTGTTCTTACATCATTTAAATTGGGCAGGATTTAATACCGAAAATTCAAGAACCTTTTACAAAATACCTTGAATCTTCTCATCTTGGTAAAAATCCTAATTATACATTTTATAATCTTCAAATGTATGAAACTAAGCATTAAATATAATAACACATTTAAGGATGGTCGAGTGTGGCTAGGTAGTCGTACGTTTGAAACTGAATTAAAAATATATTATAAAGGAATATAAAATACGTTTTCTGTGAAAATTTCAGATCCCCAAGTGGTATTAATTTATGAGGAATCCCGTTTGGAAAACGATTCTTTCAGCATTTGCCTAATGGTGAATGCTTTGCGTCATCTCACATTTTGACTTTTTACAACGCCAAAATCCAACTTTGAGAATTCAAAATTAAACTATTTGTGAACTGAATCCTTCTTTTTTATTAGGTAAGGTTTATTATTGAGCCTACGATATAAATAAGGAAGATATTTTAATGAAACGTTAAAAATAACCCTAGAAAAAACAGCTGAGTCCGAAAAGCATAGAGATTGGACAATAGGCCACCATGTCATGTTCCCATGACAAACCACTACGAAAATAAGTCGAATATGAAACTTTTTGCATTTTTTAATAATAATATCACCTGGGAAATTATAAAGAGCTCGGCTTCATAAATTGTTGCACAATTTCAAATTCTGCTCAAACAAATAAAGTACTCTTTTGTGAAGACATTTAAAAAAAATTTAGATGCACTCTTGACTAAAGGTGCCACGCTCGACCCTCATAAATAATGATTAAATCAGCCTTTGTTTGTGCACATGTAACATTGCTCGTTACTTTCTTTTCATTTCATAAATAAGAGACCGCTTTCGAGAGAAATTATAAGTTGCAAATGAGCACCTGGCATGGTCTGATGCTCATGAAGGAAGAGACGTATCTCGATTCTCAATCGATCTCAATAGAGAGAAAGTAATACTGATTGCAAGATGAATATTTTCAAAGCAGCGAAACTTAAATATCAAAAGATGGAAGATTTGCTTCTTACAGATATGATGTACTTAGGCCGATACTGAAATGCCCCAAAAAATCCCAGGATCACGAAAATGATGTTGAAGAAGTTGACCAGTATCGGGACCCACATAAACCCCAGGAAGTCGAAGACTTGTCGCTCTATGGTGGTTAGCTGAAAATAATAATAATAAACAATTATTATAAAAAGGAAGTAGCTAATAATAACAAAAGTTAGTGTAGGTTGTAAAATCGTCTTCTGTTAACGAGATTACCAAGAATATAAAGCTAAGAAGTCGTCTTCATTTCTACTAGTCCAACTTGTAAGTGATCTTAATTCTCAGTAATTGCTCTGTGTTCCAAATACTTGGTTAATTATCATTACGAGTCGACCAATTTGTGTCTGTATGGTATAATCATTTGGCTCGCAGAGCGTGAAAACTATCACTCATTGTTGTACTTTTTAAATTGATAATGGGCAAAGGTTTCGCTCTTGATGCTACAAGGAAACAAATTCAAGACAACGCCACTTTAATGTCTGCTAATAAAACGTTACTCAGTGAAAGAAAATATTTTTATACCAAATTATATTTAAAAATATTACTCTCATTCAATTAGATAAATTTGGGAAATAAAAAATTCTCACAAGATGATTAACATTTCAGGGTGTCTACTAATTTTCGCCCACCAAATTTTCGGTTATTTCCCAGTTTTTTCCCGGTCGTAAATATCAAATCTCCTCTTACTCTTCTTTCAGCTTACTTAAAAATTCTTTGAACAATTCAGGGTTCTATAAACATTTTATAACATTTTTAAAATGTTATAATTTCCGAATACTTTTTAAAAATCATATTTATTAAAATTCTTTCATTTATTTGTCTTATTATCACGATTAATAAAAAATATCACCTTTTCAAAAACTTCAAATATGATTCTCGGTTTGAATTTGTATTCCTTGTTAATTCCCGATTTTATTTTCATTCCCGACTATTTCCCGGTTAGTACACACCCTGCATTTGAATTAAACCATTCATGATCCAATAACATTAAATTAAAAACTTATGATGAATTGTTTTAAATCAATAGCCCTTCAATTTAAGATTTAAAACATCTGAAATTTACCACTTTAAATAATGAAAGTTGAAGAGCGAATGAATTCTTTTCGAAAAAAGTAAAAAATTAAATAATTTGAAATTGGATGCCATTGAAAATGTTTTTACGACTATTTTAGAAACACCTGTTATTTAAAAGTTGTGCTATTCTTTCAAGTGCAAGATCAGAGAACTCAATGGAGGTCAAGTGAAATTCCTAGCAAAAATGGGCATCACTGCAGTTCTCATTATTATTTTGATCCTCTGATCGGCGTGCAATACGCGAAAATAGTAGTTACATTAATCAATACGTAATAAATAAAAAAGATGACTGTAAGTGTATATCAGACTTGAAAAAATATTGCATAATCTAATGTTCTCTCAATTTATTTTTGAAGCAAATCTATGTTATGTTTCTAGAAGACCGACGAACTTAATTCAGGTCAAGTGAAATTATCAACAAAAAATTACATTTCACTTTGATGTTTCAATAACAATTACTTATTATGACTTCTCAGTTAAAAGTCAATGAAATTTAAAATCATTTTTTTCCAAGATATTTAAATTTGAAAGTTAACAATTTGGAACGATTGTTTAACTTTAAACGCTTTTAATTTCAAATTATTCAACTTTTTCGGCCCTAAATTTAAAATGGTTCTATTAAGGACTTCATTTGTAATTTTACAATTTTCATCGATTTACATTCAAGATAAATTCAAGCACTTAATTTCAAATTGTTCAATTTTAAGACTTTAAAATTCATATGCTTAATTGCTGAAAGTCTGAATATATAAAGAGACTCTCATTTTATGCGAAGCGTATAATCGCATAATGTTTCAGAATTAATATATGTAATTCGAAATGTTTGCGATTTATGAAATTTATATGTAAAATAAACACGATTTGTCATAGCATTAAAATGCAAAATTTATTTTTATCCAATAATTTTTGAATTTTCGCATAATTTCGAAGTTTGTATTACATTTTTTTTTAATTGAAAAAAAAATTAAAATCCTAATATGTTTTATGCTAATTTATTATGTTTTGACAGTAAATACATTTTTATTTTATTTTGTGAAATGTGAGTACAAATTGGGCAATTGCCTATTGTTTCATTTTGCATTTCGCGCTTGTTGTTAAGATATAGATTAGGTCAGCTGATGATTGTTTTTTTTTTTTTGATGTATTAAAACCTTCAATCGCAAATTTATTTCTTTTAGTGAGAAAATGATCACCTAACTTTGCTAGATTTTTAAAAAAATATTTGGAGGTCGCTACGTAGTTCTTTTTCACAAATACACAATACACGACTCCTTAACGTTTGAAAATTTTTATTTCCACAATTTTAATTATCCTTTATCAGGGTTCTATATGAACCCTAAATTATTTTCATTCTGAAAAAAATGTAGGTGGTTATGAACACCCTTAAAATTGCGATTTTATGATAATGTTGAGATTACATAGTCAAATTCATCCCTATGAATTTTTTAAAATTATTAAACTTTCAGAAAATAGCACTTACTCTATACCGACAACAATTTCTGATATTGAAAAAAAATTTCAAGCAATATTTGTTCTACTATTATGACATAATTTTTTTTAAATTGAGAAATCGTTAAATTCTTGTGAAAGGAAAATCTGTGATATCTTATTATTGTATATTTAATTGAAAAAAAACATTTTTAAACTAATAAATAATAAATGCGACAGGTTTTATATTATTAAAGTATAAAAATTGGAGAAAAAGAATGTTACAACATATAGTATCACAAGATGGTACTACTTCTACTGGTACTGGTTTGAGTAAAGAAAATTAAGGTTGAGGAAGATTTGGGGAGTTGGAAAAGTTTGTTTAAACTATTGGATAAGCAAGACTAAACAAAAATTTATCAGCTATCCACATTTTCCTCGATGTTGATTAGTTTTACTCAAAGCAGTATTTGCTTAAAATTTTTCTTTCAATAACTGAAATCGATGTCGGTATAGAATAAGCAATATTTTCTGATCGTTTCATAATTTCAAGAAAATCATAGAGATGAATTTGATCATATAATCTCAACATAAGCATAATCTATGAAGCGACCTCTAAATATGTATTTTTTAATCTAGCTAGAATAGAGAATCATTTTCTTATCAAAGGAAAGAAATTTCCGATTTAAGGTCTTAGCAAATCCAAAAAAGAGATTTCGTGAGGCACCCTAGCGCTCCTGTACTTTTACAAGTATGTACCTACATAGTTTATTACTAGAGTTAAAAACTGATCCTTTTCTGTTTTATGAATTAAATAACAACAATACCTGTACGTATGACAAAAACGTAATATTTATGCCAGTATTGAATATTTTCAGCTTATAATTCTTATTATTTCATGGCATAATTTCGCAAAATCCACAAATTTTCGATGCATTATCTCGCATAATAATCCATTTCTCATCGCATAATTTGAAGATTTTCAGCAGAAGAAAAAGACCCTAAATATATATAAGGCTTAATTTGAATTATTTGCACTCGCAACAAATGTGCAAAACGGAAGTAGAAAAACAAGAATAGGGGAACAGAACTCTTGTAAAAAGTGGAAAGTCACGAACAGTTTATGCTTTTAACGTGAGTTGAACAATTTTAGTTGCAAATTTTCCTTAAAGTATCCCTTCTAATCCCCAAAAAATATATGTACAAAAAACTCGGTAACGAACTTTTAATCTAAAAAGAATCGCGAACTTGAACTCTCACTATCAGAACTTAAATAACTCAAAAACTAATTATCCCTGCTCAAAATAAAAAAATTTAACTGACCAGGAAATGAACTGAATTTCAAGAAGTTATGTAAACAAACTATGAGACGATATTATTTATATCACTGCAAGTCCGACGAATAGAATCGAGGTCGAATGTAGAGTAAAATTCGCAGCGGAAACTCGCAATCGCATTTAACCAGGTTTTACCACTATACAATAATTAAAAAAACAGTAATCTCCAAAGCAATCGACAGATAAAAGCTATCTATCATACGTGGATCGACATAAAAAAGAAACCTTTGTCATTAAAACAAAAAAAGAATGCATTCACTACTTTCTCACGAGTCCTGTATGAATTCCGGACTTTCCCAGAATCGCGTGAATCACGCGAAGCTGAAAAGATCGTCATTAAGTACTCATTCTGTCTCTAAAAATCGGAAGTTACACGCGAGTGTGAGTAAACGAAAAAAAAACCGTTAAAGATAAGTGAATCAGCAGACGAAAATTGGTTTGATTGGAGTGTTTCTGTCTCGTTTATAAGATAAATAAGGTACTTACAAGCTGTAGAGTGCATATTGTCAGTAGGAAATGTCTTCTGCTGCAAATTCCCATGTCATTTGGGCGAAAGAGTTGTTCACCAATGAGGCCTCACTCACCTCAGTCACTTTGGTTGAATTTTGGGGTTAAAAATTTGATCACAAGAGACCGCATCGCTTCACTCTCGCGCGTTCCGATGCGCCGCCATTTTTCAACACACTACACAATGCACTTGTTCCTTCGCTTTTCGTGGGTGGCTGAATAAAGTCGCTTTTCTGTTGGCCTCGCACTACCTTGCACAATGCACTCTCTTGCTTGTATGCAACCACTACCGTAGAGGCCACTACCACCCGATGTTCAACGAGAGTGCACTTGCCAATCTACCTGCTGCCTCTAGGCGTTGCACTGCTACCATTTCAAATGCAAATCTTTGAGTCAAGATGTTTGTAATATTTGAATATAAAAGAACATACACATTCTAAAATGATTAGAAAATATTTCAGAATTTAAGTAGTGTCTTTTAGTGGCAAAAATATTTCGTAGATATCGTGAGGGGCTTGAATACAAGGAGACAAAAATTCGAGTGTAGTGGCTGCTCTGGCGAATAGTCATGTGGCTGGCGCGAATAATTTGAATTCAGCAAAAACTAGCGCACAGTTCACAGTAGGGCAGAATCCTCAAAATGCAGCCAAAAGTCTTAAACTAATTTCAAATGTAACAGAAAGGCAGTTATTATATGTCATTTAGGTCGCTGATTCCGAATTCCATATTAAAAATGCAAAATTGAACATGGCGGCTGTACAGGGCTGCCACACTGTCGCTTTTAGTCACTTATTTTCTCAAACCACTTTTAAGTCACTTTTTTGCGATAAAGTTACTCGATACTTTTTGATTTAAAAAGATCGCTTTTCTTTCAATAAATTCAAATAGAGAACCCAAGGGTTAACCACTCTTGAATTGAGGTCTATACCTATTTCTGAATTTTCTTAATTTGTTTTGAATTTCACAAAAGAATTCTATCGAATTCCATTGAATCCTTTCGAATTCCCTTGCAATCTACTGAATTCAATAGATCTTGTTTGGGGTTTCAATTTTTTTTAATTCACCCTGAAGACTTTTAAATCACCTTGAATTCTCGTGAATGTTATTAAATTTCTATTCACTTTCATTTATCTGAATTCAATGGAATATTTTGGATTTTTTTCAATTCATTTGAATTCATTTGGAATTCACCCTGAATTCTTAGTAATTTATCCTGAATTCTTTGACATTCTCTTAAATTTATTTAATTTACTCTGAACTCTTTTGAATTTACTCAATTTTAGGCACTTTTTGGGTTAGATATTAGTTACTTTTGGTCACTTTTTTGGGTTAAATAAGTCACTTTTTCACTTTTTTAAGTAAAATAGGATGTGGCCCTGCGGATGCAAAATGGCGGATAGAGTTACAAAAAAATATTGGATTTACATAAAAATTTGTAACTGGGGGTTTCTCTTTACGAATTTCGCATTATAAATTCTAAGCTCAAAATGGCGGCTGGAAACTGCCGCAGAGAGCTTCACAAAAAAATGATAGTATTTGCTGAGGAATTTGTTATCAAAGGTTTTTTAGATCGCTGATTACGTATTTCGTATTGAAGAATTCAAAATGGCGAATGTGAAATGGCTGAAATATTTTTTTAACTATTTCATTTGCATAAAAATTGGTTATCAGAGGTTTTTGGGTTAGCTGATTATGGATATCATATAAAAAAATGCAAAATTCAAAATGGCCGAGGCAAAATACTGGACCGTTTTACAAAAAAATTATGAAATTTGCATACAAATTTATTACCAAAGTTTTTTGGGATTTTTCAATATAAAATATAAGTACAAAATTCAAAATGGCGGACCCTAAACATCGGACTATTTTACAAAAAAATCGTAGAATCATCATAAAAGCCTGTCATAAGAGGTTTTATGTACGGCTTATATCAAATATTTTTTTCAAAATAATCAAATTCAAAATATCGGCCTTTAAATATAATGGAGTTAGTTATTTTTTTCGATTCGTTCGAAGATTAATTGGATAGAATTTTCAGAATAACTCTAAGGCTCATTGTACTCGCTGTATCACATGCAGACACATTTTTAAATTAATCTTATTCCACTAATTCTGCATGAAAGTTTAGAAAGTTGAGTTTATCTTACAGAAAAATTTCGGCTCTAACTAATCCAGCAGAATTCAATCATTTTCCTCATGTTAATATTGAATGTGAAGCTATTTAAACTGGAGATAGAAAATCGGCGAATCCATAACTATTATGGGGTCGTCTTTCTTTAACTAAAAAACGTGTTGAAAGTTAATGCTAATTAAAAATATTGTACCACATGATTGACTCGTTATATTAGAATGTGATTTCAAGAATTTCAAGTTCACATAGTAGACTACTTAAATACGACTTTTGGCCGTGTTTTGAAGATTCTGCCGATTTCTGAAGATTTTGATCCGATTTGAGCGTTATTTTTTCAAATGAAAGTTAACTAAATTACAAAGAGCGGCAGCAGGTCAAAACATTTGAAAAAGTTTGTTTATTTTTTTATTAACAATTTAATGAGTGAGAGTGCTACTTGAAGATTGAAAATACTTTGAGACTTTATTTCTTTATTTTTTGTTCAGGTTATACGTTAGGGTGCCGAATAAAAATTTGAATTTTTCAATTTTGCAAACGCTAGCCCCTTAATTTCTTCTTTTGGTGAAAAATACTGCCATAGATTTTCTTTTACTTTTTTAAGATTGTTTAGAGGTTCCGCTAGGCCGTGTTAAGTCTGAAGATGAATTTTCTTGGTTTTCGATTTTTTTTTAAATATCAATTTAATTCTAAAAAAAGTCTTTCTCCCTTAGAAAGTATTTGTTATTTATTAAAGAATAAGCCCTAAATTGTATGAAATAAATGAAAATTTTGTTGAAGAAATTATCGGGCTTAGAATACAGAAATTTGTAATTTCATTGCAAGTAATGGTCTGAAATGGCCCCTAAAGATTATTTTTCCTGTAATAATATGCACAGGCTTTCTTCTAAGATATAAAGAGAATATTCTACATGAGGAATACATTAAAAATATTTATACCGGGTGACAGAAAAAAAATCTTGAATTTCGAAATACACCAAAAATACACATTTATAGTTTAGAGATTCCTACAGTACTTTAAAATGAATGAAAATGATACAGGCAAAATAGTAAAATTTTTAAGCTTTTTTTGCTTGTACTATTTTAATTCTATTATCATTTTTACATGTAATGTATATAATTTTATCCTAACAAATTGCATTTTTCGAGTTACATAACAAATTAATAACATTTAAACCAAAAATGTGACCGAAAATGATTAATTCCTAGCCCAAATAGTGACTAAGATTAACTGAATGTGACTAATGTGCATTAATAATGTGATTAATGTTCTTTTGAATTCAAAAGAATTCAATAGAATTCCAGGTGAATTCTAACGAATTCAGGATATATTTAAAAGAGTTCAGTGTAAATTTGATACAATTTGAGTTAAATTGAAAAGAATTCAAATGATTTGGAAAAAGTGCAAAAAGTTCCATTGATTTCAGTAAAACGAAGAATTTAAGGCCATGCTATACTTACCCGATGCCTATCTTACCGACATTTTTTGCAATAACTCACGTCCACACGAATTGAGATATCGAGTTGAAAATCTGAAAAATTATATAAAAGGCATTAAAGACCGTTTGTATGGTCCTAAATTTCTCGAAACTCAAACAAAATTTTCCAAAAATTTTCCGCAATTAAATTTGTTTGTAGTTTCAGAAATTTAGAGCCATATAAAGGTGCCTTCGTGCCTGTTAACTAATTTCCGATTTCAACTCGATATCTAAATTCGTATGGACGTAAATTGCTGCGAAAAAATGTCGGTAAGGTAGGAATCGGGTAGGTATAGCATGGCTCCATGGTACATCTTTTTAGTTTGATGGACGACGGTTGATAATGGAATGGTATCATTGGCGATACTGTACTTCCTTCGATATTTCTAGGAATATTTGCTGCCATTTTCACCAAAAAATTAGGCCTAAATAGATATCAAAATAAACATTAATTAAAAAGTTTGATTTTTAACCTTTTTAAATATTTATATGTGCTTGATATTCAGCCGATCTCATTGAAAACTTAATTAATGTAATATAATAATCTAATGAGGTAATGTAATATTATTGTAAAAATAATAATGTAAATGTAATTATATACTTTTACGAAGTGAATATTCCAATTTTTAGTTGTAAAAATATGGGTAATACTTTACTTTGATGACTTTTCCGAATTTCGGAGTGAATGATTTGAAACCTTTTAGAAAATCTTCTTTCTAGTTCAAAAGTAAAATATCAGTCTAGGGAGATTTAAAAAGTTTCATATTTTCCCCCTTAAGGCTATGTGATACTTGTCTGATTCCTACCCTACCGACATTTTTTTCGCAACAACTTACGCCCACACGAATTGAGATATCGAGTTGAAAATTTGAGAAATTAATTACAAGACAATAAAGAACGTTTGTATGGTCCTAGATTTCTGAATTTACAAAAAAAAATTATTTCTGGAAAATTTTTGGATTTTTTTTTTGGATTTCCAGAAATTTAGATCCGATACAAACGTTCCTTAGTGCCTTTTATATAATTTCCTAAGTTTTCAAGTCGATGTCTCAATTCGCGTGGACGTGAGTTGTTGCAAAAAATGTCGGTAAGGTAGGAATCGAGTAGGTATCACATGGCTTTAAAATCCAAAAAATTGAAAATTTGTAAAAATTACGTTCAGCTAATTCTATTCTCGTTTCGCAAAACCAAGTATACAAATATATATTGAGATGCTGATTAAGGATATAACTTCGAAAATATTCGCAAATGGCATTTCCAAAGTCAATTCGAAAAAATAGTTATCAAATAGCCAAAAATAGCAATTATTGATAATTTTTCAAGCCTTTCTGAGTCGTTGGCAGACAATTTCTTGAAAAAAATTATATCAATTTTTTGACAAATAGTCAAGTTGTGAATTTTTTCATAAAATTGTTAATAAAAGAAATAATTATTGTTCGTTGCTAAGGTATCATTAAGGAAGGATTTTGACAAGTAATTTGAAATTGATTTCTTTGAAAAAAAAAGAAATCTCCCGGTTGAAAATTAATGAAATTCTGTGTTTGTTTGTCAAATTTATTTAAACAATTCACACTTGTTATCAGGCAATGAAACATCATGCACATTATTTTTTGGCGACAAATTTTTAATCAATTTTGTTAAAGAAACGAAGTCTTTAGACCGCGAAATGACTATGATATGCATTTGTTTATAACATTAACAATTATTTTGGACTAAAAAAAAATGATAACGAAGCATTTCTTTTCATAATGTTGTAACCTGTTGGGTATTATTTGTAACGAGTGTCTTCACTGATTCCATGATGTTTTACGTAAATATGAGTAGTTGCGAAAAAATGGGATCCCTTATTTTAAAAAAAATGTCATTTGTGTTATAAAATAAAATAAAATAAAATAAAAAATCGGCTCTGACAATTCTCTTTAAAATTTATTTGACTTTCATTTTTAAGAAAACTCTCAAATCGGATTAAAATTTTAAGCTCTAGACTAATTTGTCCGGGAAAACTTTTTTGCCCCACTGTGTGATGAAATTTCAATAAAGTAAACAATTTTACCATGTGAGATTAAATTGTGCACAATATTTACTCATTTAGGAGACGCGTCGTATAATATTATTATTATTATTCAAAATGATTTATCAGAAATTTATTTACATTTTACAAAATAGAAAATTAAGAAATGAATGATATTTTAAATAAACGAAAGCAATTTCACCAAATTTGTTTATTTTCCTATTCTTTGAGCCTATGTTCATATTAATTAAAATGTGAAATTACAACGTCAGAGAATAAAATAAAATTAATGACGACTGCAAATTTTCCAAGGACGTACCTCCCGAAAAAATAATAAATTAAACCATTAAATGTCCAGTGTTCCTCAACATACTTTTTAAAAACCTACATACAACTAAGAACACACTTTTTGATTGTAAACAATTTTCTTATAGAGGAGGTTAATTTCGAAAATTTTATTGAAAACTGAATAATGAATGCGATGGAAGTCATGAAGTAAATGAAAAGTTGAAAAATATTTTCAAATTTTCCATACACGCTGAAGGTTTTCTGTTTTCCTTTTTTATGGTGCTTTGAAATATGCAAGAAATTTTCGAAAGACGGTAGGCTTGGTGTTCTATATATTTTCTAAAATATAAAAATGTATTGTTCTTAAATTTCTTAATCGATATCATATTGAATGTTACTTCTGAATTTATTTAAATGACAATTTAATATTCAATTGAATAACCGTTTCATAAATTAAAGTGTGATAATTTGACGTATAAGTAAATTTTAAGTAAATTTTAATTTACAGAAGAATGCAACCAATGCTCTTCGTCGATAAAAAATGAGAATAATTTCTCGCCATGCGAGTTCTCCCATCTTTTGGACAGAGGTGATAGCAAAGACATTAAAAACATTGCGAAAGCAAAAGCAAAATCTAAATTTTTGGGGAAAAAGTCATTTGCGACCAAGAGAGTCAATAACAGAAGGTGCAAAAGCGCCGCAAATAAATCCAAACGAATCCGAAAAACCAAAAAGAACAAATCCAAAAAATGTAAAAACTATAAAAGAGGTATTAAATATAATTTTTTTGTTTTAAGATCATTTTCTATATCAAAGTTAAAAATTGAGTCAAAGTCTTATTTATTACACTTAGAAAAAATCATATTACGAATATTATTTTTTTTAAGTTTGAAATGAAATTAAAAAATCGCAAGCTATATCTTGAAATAGAAACTTATCTTTTTGGTCAGTCATTTTTAATCAAAAGGATTCAAGTATTGGAATTTATAAAGTTCTTTCTTATCAGTGTCTGGCTAATATTATGCAAATGATCGACATAGTACGTCAATTTCTTCTTATTGTTCATAAATTGAAAAAGCAGCAATTAATTAGTTCAAATATTACCTTAGGTACGGCTTTGTTAAAATCTTCAGAAGGCACGTTTTACGTGCATAAAGTTTTTGGGGATGGCAACTGTATGTTTCGAGCTATGAGCTTCATACTATGGGAAACTGAAAATGAATATAAAGTCCTTCGAATTATGGTTTGTCGAAATTATATTTTCTTATTCTCATACATCGAATTCTATATTTTTAAGTCAATAATTAACATATTTTTCCATATATTTATATTTGAATAGTATCAAATTCGATACAGTTAATCAAAATTTATCCTTAAAAAAATTAAAATGACTATACAATTTGAGAAGTATAACTTGATTCTTGAAAATAAAATTTATTAATATATAAAATTAGTCTAAATAATACTCATTAGCTATATTTTATAAGTTGGTTTCCTAATTAAATTTCAAGTTTAGGTGATTAATTTGAGAAGTTTTTTGATTTCAAGTAATCTTATCATTTCTGTACTTTAAGTTTGCAGAAAATAAGATCATACTTCATAGGGAGCGTTCACATATTACGTAACATTAAGGGGGAGGGAAGGATGGTCCGGAAGGTAAAAAAATCGTTTTTTTTCAATATTCTAGTAGTATAACATCTCAAAAATATTCCCTCAAAATTTCAAGTCGATCGGAGCGAAGCTTGCCAAGTTACAGAGCTTCTTCTTCTTCTTTAATTCTGCAAGGGAGCAGACTGTTAGCCTCGGTCTGGAGACTGATCTCATTGCCGTTGATGCTAGACCTATTTGACCAAGGCTATGAAGGCTGTGTGCCTTTGTTTCAGGTTAGGTTAATGGAGCAGAGAGGAAGTAACCAATGGGAGCAGAGGTTCATTACGCGAGGTAGGTGGGTGGGTGTGACAGTAAAAGG
>JAUMHM010000016.1:30875428-30886331 GCA_032362435.1 Melikaiella ostensackeni | reverse complement strand
GCTGCCGGGCCCGGGGTGGCATCCCTTTGCCCGCGGCAGGCTACCCTGCCGCCGGCAATAGTTTGGGAAACGCTGGTCTAGGAGGATTGGAGTCCGGAGAGATAGGTAGGTCGCATTACATAACGAGGGGGTTTTGAAGGATAGAGGGAGTCCTTTGAGACAGGTAAGTAACCGTGGGGTGGATTAGGTCCCGTGAGATCGGAGGTCCGGAGGGATAGAGAGAGGGGCCTCGAGGGATAGGCCGATAGGTTGGATCTCTTGTGATATTGGAGGGGGGGGGGGGAAGGCCGTTGTCAGAAAAAATTGGGGGAGAGATAAAAAATTTCGGTGTTATCGACATTGAACATTTATTATTTCACTCGGCCCCTTACTGGTATTCACCATCCTTGCATCGGAGCAAGTTACAAAGAAATTCCTAGAGGCACAATATAATTCTTCATAATAATCCTAAGTTTTTAACAATTAATTTTAAACTCCAAGCTTAGCGGCACTCAAATTTCCAGTCAGTAAAAGTTTGTGGATATTTGTTCTTATTAAAATAATTAACTGAAATATTTTAATTATATATAAGGGGCTATCCAAGTTTTACGTAAGCAAGAGTAAGCTAGCATTTCATATACCCCCCTCTTTAATATTACGTAAGATTTGCTTGACCCTCCCCCATTTTTTCGCTGAAAACAGATTTTCATAAATAAAAGAAGAACACACTATTATTTCAACTAAATGCAATAGTATTTTTATTTTATCATAAATAATAATTACTTCAAATATCATATATCGTATTAAATAACGTAACGCAGAACTTTTTAAAAAACTGGTAGGAACAGATTAAATTTAGTGTGTGGACTTGGAGTAGCGGCAAGATGTAAAACTGATTTTTTTAAACGATGCGAAATCTTCCGTAAGATGTCAGTTGACCCCCCCTCCCCCCACCATGTGAGAAAATGTAAGAAATTACGAAGACCCCTCGTCCCCCGCTATGTGCTTACGTAATACTTGAACGGTCCCTGAATCAAATTATCAATAATTTAAAAATGCATTACAGTAATAATTTTATTATAGGATTATTACATAATCAAATTTATTATTAACGAAATCTATAATTCCATTTCTCGAAAGGTGGTGGAACACATAAAAGAAAATTGGAGAGAATATGGTCCATTCGTGATAGCAGAATGGAATATATCAAATCGACAGGAATATTCCAACTACATGATTTCTGATGGAACTTTTGCAAGCGAATTGGAATGCACAGTCTTAGCAAAATTACATCACATGAATTTATCAATTTATCGAGAAATTAATTCTGGAGGATTTTTAAAACAAATTTTTCATAACCGGATTAATCGTAACTACCCAACTGCTAGACTTCTTTTCAGTGGACATTCTGATATCGGTCATTATGATGTTCTACTCCCAGCTTATATTTAATCTTTTTTATTTTTCGTCTGCGAAATCATTATTTTAATTTTATACTGTTTTTCATTACGTCTAATAATGTGAAGGTGCAAGCAAAAATAATAATAAATGTCAGTGATCTTTTACTGTTCGTTTAATAAAGAAATGCCTTTATTTATTTGATGAATAAAAATACCATAATTATAGAAGTTTCAGAGTGTAAATGAATTTGAAATATTCAAGTATTTTATTAAATAAATAATACTGTTGAAAATTACCGAATCTATAATGCGTGTGAGAAGGAAAACCCATTTTGGTAGAAAATTTTTTATGCAAACCATATATTGCAATACTTTTTTGATAAAATGAGTTGAACATAATGAAATTATAGTATTTAACAATGAAAACCAGTCTATATTTTTAAGTTATCTTCTATCTCACTCGTCTTTGGAAAATCAATGACTGAACCTAATCTTCTTTTTCATAATAGAACATTGGTAGATTTGATTACAGATTTTTAAATAGAAAAGACTCAACTATCCAGCCACTGGGTAATAAATGTAATCCCCTTGTACATTGGGCAACTAAAAAATATTAATGATTCAAATTTGAAAAATTAGAAGAAGGTGTTACAGTTTTTAGTGAGAAAGAATACAAAATATGTATTGAAAAATTAAGTTAGTTTTAAATCATTTTTAAATTTTACATAGTTTTCTAAATTTTGATTACCTGATTTGGTAAAAAGCATCAGAGAACCAATTTACTGACAAAGAAGATTGATCTTTTCTCACAGCTTGAACGATCGCTACAGCAATCTGCTGATCATTTCGTTCAAAAAACCTAGGAATGTGAAAAACGTTAAATAAATAAAATTGATTGATATATTTTTTTTATTTTTCATATTGAAAAACTAATATCGATACCTTGGATGATTTTTAGGGGCTACAGTGATGAAAGTTAGTTGATTATTTTGATTGCAGTATTGTCCTAAGCTTTTTATCAAGCCTGAAAAGTTAAAACCAATATATAGTAAATAGAACTTTATCATTATTCTGCACTGTTAGTGAAACAACATGATAAGTAAATTATAAGAATAATTCAATTATAAATTGATTACCTTCAATATTTGGGAACGAAATTAATTTTATTCATAATGATCACTGCCAAATTGACTCCGTAAACAGGAGGGTACTATGGAAGAACGTAAAAGAGAGAGGAGTAGATGACAGTTTGATAAAGAGGATAAAAGAGATATTTGTGGAGACTGAGATAAGGATGAAGATAGGATAGAAGAAAGGAAAGGAATTCTGAACAGGAAGGGGACTTAGGCAAGAGTGCCCGTTGAGCCCTTTTCTGTTTAGTGTCCTATTGGCAGACTCGGAGGAGAAGATGGAGAGGAAAGTAAAATGGGGGGACAATATCGGGAACAGGTAAACTGTATTTACCAGTATTTACTAGCATACGCAGATGATGTAGCACTAGTAGAGAATGATGAAAGGGGGATGAGTCTGATGATGAGAGAGTTCGAAGAGTATGTGTAAGAAAATGATTCAACGGTGAATGCGGGTAAGACTAAGATGATGAGAGAGAGATAGAGAGAGAAATCATTTTGATCCGGTTCAATTTTCACCTTCTTGTCTGGAATGTGAAATGTAACAATTTGAAATTGTATAGCGTTTTCAATTATTTCAACTGGAAACTGCTAAAAACCTTTTAAATCGGAGCCAGCCGAACATAAACAATTATTCAATACTTTAAGTACAAGAACTTTAGTCAACTGTTCAACATGACAATATTTATAATTTCAAATGCTTAAAATTGAGTAAGGTGTTTAATCAAAGACTGTACCCATTGCTTGAACTTGAAAAATATTACCATTCCCCTTTATACATTGTCTCGGTCACAGAAATTTCCCGGCATTTGTTTACTATAACAATGACCCCGCAGGGGTCCAGTTTAGGACTCAGGTAGATGGGTTCAGTCGTCGGTAACATACTCTCCCCTGTACGGAGAGGTAGGAGCTCTTCGTACATCACAAATAGGATTACCGACGTGATCCTAATAGGCCATGTAGGATGATGATAACTGACAAACGTCGGAAACACTTGTCGTGCGAGGAAAGATCTTCCGCGAGCACTACGCTCTCCCGTCATTTCACATAGTCTTCTTGTCCTTTTCTTGGAGTACTTGGTATTCGTAGATCCCGACCTCCTTCACCCCGTCTGCCGTCAAAATAGATATTCTCCGAGAACCTTAAGTTGTTTCACTTCTGCAGGTATTCGACAAGAGGTCCCATTTCACCTAGAAGTATTCAACGAGTGCCTCCCGTTTCAGCCAGGTATTCTTCGAGAACTTCCGTTTTTTCACCTCTGCAGATATTCGACGAGCGGCTCCCGTTTCACCCAGATATTCTCCGAGAACGTCCGTTTTTTCACATCTTCAGGTATTCGACGAGAGGCTCCCCTTTTACCTGATCAAGTTTTGCTTGGAGTTCGGAAATCTTTCACTCTCCAAATTCATACTGACTCGTTGCTCCTCTGATCAGCCAGTCTGGTTTGGCAGCTGCAGGAACCACACGTTCAAGGAGATCGTCTTTTATTGGTGAATTTTGGGAGGAATTTCCTGCATAAATTGTAATCTTATCAATTTCTTTTGTTTACTGTAGGAATATTTCATATGCTGTGTACCTCTCCTACAATCAAGACGCAATGAGCAAATAAACTGCAATTCATAAATCGATCTCCAGTCAACTACCTACGCATTAAACCGCCGTATTTATTTTCGCCGTACAATCAGAGTTTTGCTACCCCTTGCTACTTCTCTAACTTCAGAACTCTGGTGCTGCCATATAGACATCTTCTCTGAACAATCTATGCTCAACTCTCAATGCAATAAATCGTGTGCTCTTATGTTATGAAACCAAGCCGCATAGTTTTTTGATAAATAATTGCCGACCGCATTTGTTCAATTCCTGTTTTACAAGACAAATCACTACATCGCTTGTCTAGATCTTTTCACACTGATTGAACCAATGAATATAAAGGCACGAGTATGAACACACAGGTTGCATCGATAGGAGGATCGTTCACGGGTCTAGAGTAGACCACTGGTGGAATTTCAGAGTCATTTGGTTTTACAATGAAATTAACAGCATGAAGTTGTCGAAGAATTCGAACCGGACACCTTGACCTAATTTGATACACGCAAATGATGCGCTAAAAAGGGTGAGTTCCACCTTCACCGTGATTCGACGTAACAAGAAAGAAGAATACTTCATTTTGAATTTTACTGTGTCTCGATTTTTGGACGGGCGAAAACCTATTATCAATTTATCTGCCATTTCCGGGCAACACTCGCAGTCTCACACAATTTGATTCTTGAGACTGTACCGACTTTGTCTATCGATCATACAACAAGAAATTATCAACCGCAGCGATAGTCCCTTCAAGTTACAACCTTCCGATTTCCAAACTTCCTTTATACGGTCTTCTTTACTGATGCTAGAAACGAAGAGTTTATCGTTACGATACGCCGTCAATATATATTATTGAATATCAACACCTTCCAATATATTAATTCTGCTTGTTAAAATGTCTGTGACCCTACCGCACATCCCAATGCAAACTACAACGCATTTTGCAATCGCTGCATTGCAAGGTAAAACTGCAACAAGGGGACAAAATCTACACCGCAAATCATGTCACGCTTTGATAATTAACTTCTATCATAGATATCTCCAAGTCGATCGAACATGTGTAACAAATGCACCTTTAAATTATCCGAATTCAGTACTGGCTTTTTTGGGAGGGGGGGAGGCCGAGCGACGCAGGTGGCCTACGTTTAATATTAGTTATAGAATTAAATAGGAATTTTTTAGCAGTTTAAATGAAGTGCGCGTTGATCATGGTCACTTTAAGTCATAGTTCAACGAAACAGTGGTATAAAATTGTAAAAATAACATCTACACTTGAGGAAAAATCACGACAAGTACATGAGGCAATCACCCTAGCAGAACATTTGAAAGACTTTAGCTTTCTTATCTCTTTAGTTGCTTGGTACGATGTTCTTCTTCAAGTCAATGTTCTTAGTGAAGCACTTTGAGCACATGACATGCACATCGCCCAATGCGTAGAAATGCTGAAGAAATTTTGTGCATTTATAGAAGATTATCGAAAAAGTGGTTTTGAGGGAGTCATTATCACAGCAAGAGATCCAGCAGAGAAACTTTAAAGCAAGCCGGTATTTGAACCGCTTAAAAAATCAGACTCGTGAAGCACCGGTTTGACGAAATTGCTCAATATGAACCCGAGTCCGGGACCCAGGAGCATGTTAGTCTGCTTTAATATGTCCCCGGAATTTTTTTAGTGGATATTGTGCAGATTGGTCTCCTGAATCCGATGGTATGGGGTGCTTTCGCGAATTCATGGTCATTCTCTAGATATTGTTAATTAAACATTTTTTGAGAAATCATACTGTATCTTCTGAAATTTTCAATATTTTGACAAAATTGTTTTTGAAACTGTTAGGTGTTATCAAAATCAACCATTTTTGTCGTACGGAAATTTTTGTCCGCCTGAAAGTTTTTGCAAAAAACACAAAACAGGCATATTATGAAAATCGATTTTTCTGCATTGCTTATGGATATTTTGCGGGTTCGGTTTCAGAATTAAGTAGATTAAGGTAACACGCATAAAACTTCTTTTGCGCATTTCTGCGACTGACCCATAGTTTATGTAAAAAGAACATGAACAAGTTTTGCAACAAAGTTTCTTTGAACACGATTTTAGCCTACAATTACTGAAATTTTTACATTTTATCTTTTGAATCAGTCAAAGGAACCAGAAAGGGAAAACATTTGTCTGAGACTATTTTTCGTATCCCGAATAATTTATGCAAAAAATAAAAAATTAAGATAGAAGAAAATAAATCTCTAAAGCTCAACAGCGATTGAAGGTGAGAACCGATTTTCTACTATTTTTTTTTTTCGTAATGAAATAAGGAAGCTGATGCAGGGTATTAAAATTCGATTGAATAATATTTTACAAAATTTTTATTTCTGTATACCGAGTCTAATCCTCAAAGAGCCGGTTGAAAAAATTCAAAATTTTGTAAAATATTATTAAATCCAATTTTAATAGGCTGCATTAGCTTCGTTATATTCGTTATATAACAATGTTTTCATTATTTCCGTTTTTTCAACCGACCTGTATCACATAGGAACGAAAGAACTGTCTTCAAATAAGGTCCAATATCATTGAATATTAAAATAATTTTAAAGAAATGTATTGCAGACACGAGCCCAACTTATAGAGACCATTTTTATTAAATTGTGCATCCCGCATTATCTGGCTCAAAATTTGAATTTTCGATTCTTCAAGAAAATTAAAAAAATTGTTATGACAGTCTTGTAGGATTTTCAAAAAGAAACGTTTTTCTTCTTCTGACATTTTTTCATTTCGTGCAATGTTTGGCTTAAAATTTTCATTATCGTTTCCTTTTTTGAATTTTATAAATGCTATAACTCTTACAATTTTCTTTTTTCCGAAAAAAGTCATAGCGATAAATTGTTCGACTTTCTCAGTACCACGAATATCCGTACATAGAATTTGTAAATTTTCAAAAAAAGTGGTCTTAAAAATGTTCAAAATGCTCTAACTTTTTGAATTTTTGTCCAAAATGGCAAGTTAACGAACTTGACCTTCATTTACATTCGTTAAAACATGTTTTTCGGGTGCAGGGGGTCACGAAACATGGATATTTATCAAAAGCGGGGGTGGGTCGAATTTTACAAAAATCTAATACATTTTCCGATGAGAATGTAAGAAAGTCGATACAAAATCGTTTAATATCTTCAGTAAGGAAAGAAATCTTGAAAGATTACCGGGGATGGAAGATGTTGACCGATTTTTTACTATCTTTTTTTGATTTTCTCGTAATAATATAACGAAGGTTATGCAGCCTATTAAAATTCGATTCAATAATATTTTACGAAATTTTGAATTTTTTTAACCGTCTCAAATCTTTTAGGAGTGGAAGGGCCTTGGGGGGCCCGTTGCCGAACCCGTTGCTTTACTGGCGTGACCATCCATTGCTGGAGAATTAGTGCCGGTATAGCGGACGGTTGCTTCCCTCGCGCGAGTGTCCCAGTGTTTGAGGATTAGACTCGGTATACAGAAATTAAAATTTTGTAAAATATTATTCAATCGAATTTTAATACGCTGTATCAGCTTCCTTATTTTATTACTAGAAAATAAAAAAATAGTAAAAAATCGGTTCATATCTTCAATCGCTGTTGAGCTTCGGAGAATTATTTTCTTTCATCTTAATTTTTTATTTTTTTTGCATAAATTATTCGGGATACGGAAAATAGTCTCGGACAAATGTTTTACCTCTCTGGTTTCTTTGACTGATTCAAAAAATAAAATGTAAAAATTTCAATAATTGTAGGCTGAAATCGTATTCAAAGAAACTTTGCTGCAAAACTTGTTTATGTTCTTTTTACGTAAACTATGGGTCAGACGCAAAAATGAGCAGAAGAAGTTTTATGCATGTTACCATAATCTACTCAATTCTGGAAACGAACCTGCAAAATATCCATGAGCAATGCAAAAAAATCGATTTTTATAAGATGCTTTTTTTTGTGTTTTTTGCAAAAAGTATCAGGCGGACAAAAATTTGCATACGACAAAAAAGGTTGATTTCAATAACACCTAACAGTTTTAAAAACAATTTTGTTAAAATATTGATAATTTCAGGAGAAACAGTATGATTTCTAAAAAAATGTTTAATTAACAATATCTATAGAATGACCATGAATTTGCGAAAGCACTTCATACCATCGGATTCAGGAGACCATTTTGCACAATATTCACTTAAAAAATTCTAGGGACATATAATTGCATACCACCTCTCCTATGTGGGTCCCGGACTAACTCTAGCCACTTGAGAACACGGGGGTCAGTGGCCCACTTGTTCTCAATTTTTTTTATCTCTTTATGACAGGGTAGCATATTTTTGGAAGATTTCCCACCTCGGTTCTCAAATTGACCGAATGATCATAACTAGCAATGTGATACATTTCAAGCACCAGACGTTTACGATAATGGCCCTCATTCGCTAGAATTTTTGCGTTTTCAAAATAAAAAAAGTGATCTTCCTGTAGACTGTGTTGAGTAAGCGCGGTCTGTTTTTTAGGTTCGTTTTTAATGTCTCTCTTGTGTTCCTTTACTCGCACTCCTAAAGGACGTTCCGTTTGTCTGATATAAACCGCTCTTCAATTTTGGTTTTTGCATCAAATTCTTGCGGGTGAAAGTTATCACGAAGTGCGTCCTCTACTAGTCGCAAATTATCCTAATGAAATTGTTTGTCGGAAAGAAGAATCGCTCTGTCTACCATATCAGAAATCACACTTTTTCTGTATTTTTGGGCGTGGTTCGAATCAAAATTCAAGCATCTACCGGACCACAGGTTTTCGGCTCCAATCACAACTTATTTGTTGACTATCATTCTTTTGAAAAGTGACATCTAGAAAGTTTATCACTCTATTTTCTTCTCTCTCTAGTGTGAATTTAATGCCCAAATCGTTAAAATTAAAAACTTGCAAAACGTCTTCTATTTTGTCTTCCGGTAGCGCTGCTGAAATATCATCTACATATCTGAAATAGAACGGTACCCAAAATCCTATTTTTGGTGAAATATCTTTTTTTATATCATCCATCACTACGTCTGCTAAGATTCGTGCAAGTGAAGAACCCATTGGTAATCCTTTTTTTTGGAAGCATGTTTTACCCTTAAAATTGGAATCCGTGCTGTCAAGGCATAATCTAAGTCCTTCCTCAAATTCTTGCCAAGGAATTTTTGTTTTTGCGCGAATTTGATTCCACCTGCTGTGAACTGCCGCGACTGCCTTTTCTTCCGACACATTAGTGAAAGGTGATACGACGTCCAGTGATGCGAAGGCGTGATTTTCCGGGATTCTAATCTCTTGCATTTTCTTCACTGAATAGCAGCTGTTAAGCACTCTCGATTTAGGAGGTACAATTTATTTGGAATAATGTTTTTCACGTGACATGCTAAATCGTAAGTCGCGCTCTCCGCATACGATACGATCGGCCAAAGTGGGGCACCTGTTTTATGAATTTTCGGTAGAGTATGAAATTTGAAGGGATTAGCGTGATATATTTCAAGATTTTTAGCGGTAAGGTCATTTATACATTCGGCCGATTCCCATTTTTTACCAACTTTGTTACATTCCTCGCAATTTTTGTGGAAGTGTCTTTATTTCGCGAAATATAAGTGTCCCGACCTTGTAACCATTCATTGACTTTCGTGTCATAGTCTACTCTATTCAGCGCAACGGTTGTATGACCTTTATCCGCTTTTGTAAGAATAATATCCGGATTGTCCTTAGCGAATTTCTCGGCCTGCCTAATTTCTTTAAAGGGTTTTATTACTTTCGACTTAACAGCTTTGCCAGAATTCAAACCCCACAAATGGTATTTGCGATATTCAGTCTAGCATGATCTTGACATATGCACTTTCGTCACTGTGCGTCACTTTTTTCGCTGCGTCCGTCTACTTTTTTCACCGTTGCTCGGAAAGGTCGATATTGCGCATGTGCCACGTCATCGAGAACAAATCGGTCACTTTTTACGCAGAAAACAGGTGGAAAAACTAGCACTCCTTTTCGAATAATAGAAAAAATTATTATAATTTAACTTCTAACTCAAAAAGTGTTTGCTAAAAAAAAATATCTACTCGTTCAACTTTTTATATTTCTCACTGAAAATTGCTCAAAATGATACCATATTGAACATTAACAATTATTCATTCTTTCTTCAATTTGAAACGGTTCAATTAAAAGGTGATAATAGCTTCTATTTTATATGTGTGAATTATTGAGCGTTTGAACTGAAAAAATTTAAGCTTTAATTTTAAAAGTTGAATATTTGAAAGTTTTCCACTTTTAAATATTGTCAAAACTTCAAAATTTAGCTCTCCCATAAATAATCTAAATAAGCAAAAAGACAATTTTCGTCCTTTTTTTGCAGGCAAAAATTCTTTGTGATTTTATATGTATGAAATCAGCTTCCCAGTCATAATAAACTCCAAAAAACTCTTAAATATTGAAATTTAAGTTTATAACAAGCAATTTAAATCAACAAATTGAACATTTCATCCCTTCTTCTCGAAATTTTTTGTTTCCTTCCTGTATGTATCGAAGTAGTTTATCAGACTTGTTAGAATTCAGAACATTATGAATTTTAGTAAGCCTGAGAAGCTATTTGCAAGGCTTTGTAGAATTTTTCTACTCTACAGCCTAAATTATTTGATATAAGCCGTTGGTCGTAACGGGCTAGAAGTGAAAGGAACCCTTTAATCTTTCGTCCCTGAAATTCTTTCGCTTTTCCGTACTTTCTCAGGTTCCTTCCTCTTACCGCTATGACAACCTTTGCCTTGCCGCTTTTGTGCGTCTTAGAAAAATTACATGCGGCTGTGAGTCATC
>JAUMHM010000016.1:30850575-30867657 GCA_032362435.1 Melikaiella ostensackeni | reverse complement strand
CCCATCCAGCTTACTAGCTGGCTTGATACGCCGCACCTCAAAGCCTCCCGGCAGATGACTTCCGGGGGGGTATTGCTGAAGGCAGCCTTTATGTCCAAGAAGGTTCCCACAGCGTGCCCCCCTGTTCAAGCTGCTGCTTTATGTTTGTTACAATAGCATGAAGCGCAGTCTCCACAGAGTAGCCTGTCTGAAAGGCGTGCTGCCCTTTATACAGTGGAGAGGCTGAAAGAATCTTATCCCTGATATATCTTACGTCTTGAAAATAAACAACGTCAGACTGATCGGCCTAAAGACTTTAGCAGCAGTGTAGCCCTCCTTCCCAGATTTGGGAATGAAGACCACTTTGCCGTTCTTCCATGCTGATGGCACGTGCTTAAGGGCGATACTTGCCCTCAATAGTTTTGTCAGAGGGGTGACATCACTGTTCGTACCCTTTTATAAGATCATTGGGTCAACGTTGTCCGATCCAGTCCGTTTGCCTTCGCTGAAGACCTGGAAAGTGAACTTCCATCAGGTGGTTCAGGATTTCTTCTTCGTCTTCGGCAAAGTTGCCATCTTCGAGCCTTATCAGCCCAAGGCGAGCCTCCAGATATTCTGCCAGAATCTTATAAAGCCTCGCTACCCCTGAAATGTCTTTAGCTTCCTCGCAGAAACCCCTCCAGTCTCCTTGTCTATACATTCTGATATTCTTTTTGTCTTAATTCTAAGCCACTTTGTAGCTGTCCCAGTTTGAAGACAGTTTGCTTTTTTTTGCCCTATTGTACATCGCTCTGGTCTTTTTGCGGAGCTTCTCAAGGTTACTTCGGTTTAGAATCTCTAGGTCAGTACCCGCTAAGTATTCCAATTAATCTCTTCCCCGATCGTTGATGTTCGTGCTCCCCCACACTATATGGTGCGAGTTTGCATCACAACCCAACAGCAGAGGAGTCCTATTCTCTTAGCAGTGCTGAATAAGAGCCTCTACCTTTCTAGGAGGTGGGGCCCCCTCAGCGTCGCCCGGAACATAAACAGAAGCGATAAACACCTCTAATCTTTCTCCGCTCTCACCCTTGAGCCTCTCCTTGATAACGGTGAGGCCCGTGGAGTAGAGCTTAGGTACCAAGATCGCTTTCATTACCTTGACGACTATGCATGCCTTGGGTACATTTTCACGTGACCCCTTTGTATATGGAGCTACACGCTCCTGAGCCACTAATCCTTTACCTGTCAGGAAAATATTCCGCAAAAGAAGTCTATTAACATGTCTTTTAGGTTCAAGCTTGTTGATGCTCACCATATACGTTCCTCAGCATTCTCCTTCGTTCTCCTGCGTTCCCTACGCGTTTTCCGTGCGAATCCCTTACGTTTCCTTTGTGTTCCCTTTACTTCGCCCGTGCATTCCTCATGCGTTTCCCTTGCGTGCGCTTTGCGTTCCCCTTGCGTTCTTCATGCGATACCCTTGCGTTCCTCTTTCGTTCCCAGGGCGTTACTCGTGCGCTTCTCGTGCGTTCCTCTTGCGTTCACTCTGCGTTCCCCTGGCGTTTCTCTTGTATTCTCCTTGCATTCCCCTTGAGTTCCCCTCCCGTAAACACTTACGTTTCCCTCAAGTTCTCCGTGCGCTTCGCGTGCGTTTCTCCTGCCTTCGCTTTGCGTTACCCTGGCGTTCCCCTTGCGTTCTCCTTGTGTCTCCCTTCCGTACCCACTCGCGCTCCCCTTGCGTTCCCCTTACGTTCCCCATGCACTTCTCATGCGTTTCTCTTGCATTCGCTTTGCGCTCTCCTGACGTTCCCCTTGTGTTGAAAACATGATATTTTGTGAAAACACGATTTTTCGTTGAAAACACGATGTTTTGTTTGATAAGGATTGAATAGTTTACAAAACTTTATCTATTAATATAACAAAAGATTACAAGAGATAAAACAAGATTACATGGGACAGTACAGGATCACATGGGATTACACAACATTACAGAGATTATGAAGAATTACACAGAATTTCGAAAGATTACAAGGAATTACAAAAAATACACAAGATTACATCTGGGATTACATAAGATATTACCATGGATGACACAAGATTCCCAGAGATGACACAAGATATTGTATATAAATTTGAGCAAGGTAGCAATTTTTAGAAATGTGTTGTTGTTTTGGATTATTACCTTTTTCTTTCGGAAGAATGGAATAATCCGAATAGATTGGTTCTAAATCAACCCATAAAATATTTTGATACTGTTCTGATTTTGAAAGATTGTAAGAAACTATTAAAATACTCTTGAAAAACCTTTCAGTTTGTTTTTGAGAATCTTCTTTCCTTTTAATAGACTATGTAGTTAAATTGCATTTTTATGGTCATATAAACGTTTCAATTGTACATAACGTGACATTTTCAAATTATGAGAAGGGCATTTGCCAGAGACAGCACTTAAGAGTGGTTAAAGGTTACACGTCTGTTTTTTTTCAAAATTTTATCATTCAAAAAGACTATTTAGAAAAACCTATCGCGTTAATTACTCTTTCTGTAAGAATATTAAGTAAAACCTCATACGCTAATTTAATCTAAGTGCATTCTCTTGCCAAGAAAAAAGACAGATTTTTCCGTGTCTTTTCTCAGTTTGTCTCGGTTTTTTTTCTCTTTTTCTCCTTTAATAGAAGATATTGATCTTTATTTAATCATTTATAATATGAATTTATTTAGTTTTGATATTTCGTGGTATAATTTCAATTTCAAAACAGTCCTCAGTTTTTATCATCAGCGAAAGGGGTTGAGTTCTAAGGATATCTGCATTTTTGGATGAGCACAGGTGCACGTTCATCACAAGCCTCTACTCTTAGCGTGTTCCGTCAGGTGCGTGCGATTGTTTGTCTTTAGCGATGTAGCATGCTTTGCATAAGTGTTGGGCTGTTGTATGTGTAATACAGCCTGTAAGTTATATTATGAAAACCAGCATTGTATTTCGCGCCTCTTCCTCGAGATCACCAAGTAGTGCCTCTCACTCAATGTCGGTGTTGCCACAGGTTTACCGTCAAATTTAATAATTTTTTCTACCTTGTCAACATTTCCCTCAACTGTCGTTTTGACGCTACAACACACATTCTTCTCTTTTGTGTCGGTGTGAACAGTAATGTAAAATGGGAAAAAATAAAAAACGGAAATACTCTTCTACGTCAAGCTCATCTTTTTCTTCTGTTGAAGATGATATCAAAAAACGGTTAAGATATCTGAAGCGAAAGTTAGAAAGGAAGCAGAAACGGAAACATCGCCGTAAAAACAAAATGATGTGCTAGATATAAATAGCGTCCCGTGACATAACCTAGGTTAGGCCTAATGTCACATCCAGTAAGAACTGGGTTATTTTGAAGACATGACCTAGGTCAGGCCCAGTGTCACATCCGGTAAGAACTGGATTATTTTGGCTATTTGTTTTGTGGCCTGGGTTAAGCCCAGTACAACGTCTAGTAAGAACTAGATTATTTTAGCTATTTATTTTGTTGCCTGGGTTACGCCCAGTGCCAGGTCTGGTAAGAACTGGATTATTTTGGCAAATTACTTTGATTTGTAACCTGGGTCAGTCCCAGCGTTATCCAGTAATAACTGGAATTCTTTGACTGTTTCTTTCATAACTTGGGTTAGATCCAACATTATCCAGTAAGAACTGGTATCTTTCAATAATTTGTCGTGTTGTTTAGATTAGGAATAAAGAGTAAAACTCGATGAATTTTTTGACCTTTTGGCGTACTATAGTGAATTATTCTCTCACAGGGTAAAACATCGATCTCTTCTTTATCAGCCAAAGGTGATGACCGTCAAACTGCTTATTCAGACGAGGACCATTGGGAAACGGTTAATAACGGACAAGGTCACTTCAACTCCAATACACGCTGATATAGCCCTTCGTTGGAAGGACACACTCAAAGAGAGAATTCTCAAGGAAGGAAGAGTTGAATTGTCAAAGAAATATCTATAGCCAGAAAATTGTTTATTTGTAGAAGCTCCTAAATTTAACTTATAGGTCGAAGCTTCTCTCCCAGAGCCAGTCCTAAACAGAGATGCTCGACTGATCGCCAAGCAGGAAAAAATTGCGATATGCTTAGCAGCCTTGGGTCCTCTAATCTCAAATCTTTCAAATAAGGAGGTCACTGCCAATTTGAAGTTATTAGAGAGCCTTAGCGATGTGTGCCGAATCCTGGTGGATCTTCAAAAAGAAGAGTCTCTAACCAGGAAATGCTTAGTTCTGGCAAATATTAACGCTTCTTCCAAGGATATTTTGAGCGCTGCAAACATCACCAAATGGTATCCGGTAATCAGTTGGAGGAGAGCATGAAGACTGCAAAGTTACTGGAAGAGTCTAGTAAGGATCTGAAACCACCAGCGGAGGCAAACCGAAATACAAAAAACTCCAAGGGCCCGCTCCGTTATCGTCCGTACATTCAACGCCAGACATACAAACCGCGAGCGACGACCTCGAGCGGGCAACAGAATCCGAATCTTCGCTCAACCAATACTCAAAGATTCCAACCGAACCCTGACAGATCTCGTATGGGGAGATTTTGGAAGATGTTAGTATCTTAGCTCGAAGATTGAAAATTTTCGCTAATGCTTGAAAAGAATTAACTTCAGATGAACTCATCCTTAACTGGATTAAGGGTTACGAAATACCCTTTAGCTTGTCCATAATTCAGCATATTATCCTTCCTCGAGAACCCTTTTAGACTGCTGAAAAAATTAATCAAATTTCTTTACATTTAGATCAGTTATTGGACAAAGGCGCAATTAGAAAATGCATGTTTGCACAAAATCAGTTCATCTTAGAAATTTTCTTGGTTCTAAAACCAGACGGCACGTCTCGCTTAATTTTGAATTTATAGCGTCTCAATTCTTTTATAAATACAGAACATTTTAAACTGGAGGACATTAGAACGGCAAGAGGTTTAATGTTTAAAGGGTGCTACATGGCGACTTTAGATTTACAAGACGCCTACTATATGGTTTCGATTGCAGATAAGCACACCAAATACTGAAGATTTTGGTTTCTAGGACAACCATTTGAGTTTGCTTGTCTTTCATTCGGTCTAAGTGTAGCTCCCTTTGTTTTCACAAAGATAATGAAACCCGTGGTTTCATTCTTAAGAAAATATGGCCACTCCTCGGTAATTTATTTAGATGACTCCCTGTTGATTGGAAAGACGTATGCTGATTGCTTAGATAATGTCAGAGCAACTATCTCCCTCCTTAAAAACTTGGGGTTTATTATTAATCAAAATAAAAGCCAACTGAGCTCATCGATGAGTTGTTGTTTCGTGGGATTGATTTTAAATTCAGATGATTTCTTGATCCAACTTCCAGAAGACAAAAAGCTTAATACACTCAAATTTATTTAAAAATTTAGCAGACGTGAAACTTGTAATATTCACGATTTTTCATCCTTCATTGGAACATTAGGTTTTTGCTGTGCAGCAGCTAAATATGGTTGGGCTCATGTTAAGGATCTAGAGAGAGAAAAACTCAAAGCTCTAGAAAAGAATAACTCCTTCGATGTCCACATGATTTCAAAGGCCAATATAAACTAGGATTTGGATTGGTGGGAATCAAATATTTTGATTTTGAATAACCTGATTAAAAGTTCCAAGTTTGCTTTAGAAATCTTTTCGGATGCTTGGAATTCGGGTTGGAGTGCCTGTTGCGAGAAAGAAAGGGTGCACGGTTTTTGGAACACTAAAGATCGCACGCATCACATTAATCACCTAGAAATTTCGGCAGCCTTTTTTGGCCTAAAATGCATTGCCGAAGATTGTTCGAATTGCAGTATCTTGCTTAGAATCGACAATATGACTGCGATTACTTATATTAATCGAATGGATGAAACAAAAAGTAGAAAATTGAGCCATTTAGCCAAAAAAATATGGAATTGGTGCGAGTCTCGTAACATTTGGTTCTACGCCTCTTACCTTCGATCACAGGATAATCTCTGAGCGGACTTTGTGTCGCGAAGATTAGAACCTGAAACGGATTATGAGCTCTCAGGCTGCTTTTCAAAGAATATGTGCGACTTTTGGAATTCCTGAAATAGACTTATTTGCAAGCAGAGCGAATGCCAAGTGAGAAAAATATGTTTCGTGGAAGAGGGATCCGGGATCCGTATCAATAGATGCCTTCACTATCGATTGGTCCCCCTTTTTCTTTTACGCCTTTCCACCTTTCACCTTAATTTTGAAAGTCTTACGAAAAATAGACTTTGAGGGTTCTTGAGGCATTCTGATTGCACCAGATTGGCCTTCTCAGCTTTGGTACTCTCTTTGCATGGAGATGTTTGACTCTGATCCTATCATTTTTGAACCAAAAATTGATCTCCTACACTCTTCCAACAGGAATCCACATCCTCTATGGGCTCATCTTTCCCTGGTTGCAGGCACTTTATCAGGCAAGCATTTATGAAGAGAGGTATGTCCACGGAAACTTTCGAAATAACAGTATCCTCCATCTCTAAATCAACGCTTCGTCAGTATGAAGGACCTGTAAGAAGGTGGTATGATTTCTGCACTAAAAAACGTTTAAATCCTTTCTTAGCAAAGATTCCAGAGGTTCTCAGGTTTCTAACAGCCAAATTCGAAAGAGGAATCTCATATGGAACTATAAACTCATACAGATCTGCTCTAGCCTCAATTCTGGGCTCCGAAATCGGATAGGACCCAGGGATTAAAAGATTCTGTAAAAGTATAGCTAAACTTCGCCCACCTTTACCAAAATATAATTCCATCTGGAATCCAAAGATCGTGCTTGAGCATCTTTCTAAATTATCTCCGAATCAGGATATTTCATTGGATGTTTTATCTCACAAGCTCGTAACACTCCTTGTTCTGGTCACTGGACACAGAATCCAAACATTATCACTAATTGAGCTGTAAAACATCAAGAAAACAAATGAAAGAATAATGATCCGTATTCCATCACGGATAAAAACTTCAAACCCGAGAAGGAAGCAGTCATTCCAAGTTCTTCCATTCTTCACAGATAAAACAATTTGTGTGGCAACAGCGCTGGAGGACTATATGGAAAAGACAAAGGATCTACGAGAACATCAGAAAAATCTATTCATCTCATACAAGAAACCTCATAATCCAGTAGGAATACAAACGCTGAGCCGATGGATAAAAAGCGTTCTCAAAGATAGTGGCGTTGACACAGACATCTTCTCTGCTTATAGCACGCGCCATGCGTCAACGTCTGCAGCAAAACGATCAGGTGTCAACATAGATACTATAAGAGCAGCCGCGGCTGGACGAAAGATTAGCAAACATTTACAAAGTTTTATGATTTGGATGTCGGCATCGACCACAATTTGTTTGCTAATACGTCCCTAAGCTTATAAGACTAAATTAAACAATTTGCCTAACAAATAATTGCCGCAACGTTGCTTTAAACATCTACTTGGTGATATCGAGGAAGAGGCGCGATATACAATTCACTGATTAAACGAACTTACTTTTAAGTGAAGTTCAATCAGAATTTTATGTAGAGCCTCTTCCAAAGAGATCAGTCCCATCCCAAGGTTCCTTACCCTCTGGCTGAATACCTCAGCCCCCCGAAGTTGCGGTAAGACTTTGAAGTATGAGTGCTGTAGCGTCAAAACGACAGTCGAGGGAAATGTTGATAAGGTAGGAAAAAATTTTTAATTTGACGGTAAACCTGTGGCAACACCGACATTGAGTGAGAGTTATTACTTGGTGATCTCTTCGGATGAGGCTCTACATACAATTCTGATTGAACTTCACTTAAAGGTAAGTTCGTTTGATCAGTGAATTTTAATTTATAAAAATCTGTGTATATAATTTATAAACTGAATTATTTCAATATTAATTTCTCTCAAGTGAAATATTTTTTTTTGGAAATATACATCAGTGTACATGAATACCATATAGTTTGAAGCTAATAAAATGTAATATTTCATCTGATACTGCATATTCTTAGACCAAGAACATCCAATCTTGTTCCAAGCAAACGGTACTAAGTATTTATTAACTTGCACTAATTCCATAATTGTATTGTCCCCATTCGTACCTGCCATTGACTTGAACCAACTAAATTTACTTGATCCAAGAGCATTTCGTCTTCCGTGTATGTACAGGTATGCAAATATAATAGAATATCGTGTGAAAGTCAGGTAGCAAATTCCGCTTATATATGATAAATTGATGTCTCATAAGTATCCACGTGAGATTAAATGGTATAGCTTGTATAAGAAAGTGTAATAGAAGATAATGTCAGCAAACGTAAGTGAGTGTTAAGTGTTGGCGCTTATTCCATTCACATTCTTATGTCATATCACTCGCAAAAGAAATTAGGAAATACTACAACTGTGCAGAAGGAGAAGGTCATTGTTTTATGATGATGTTCTATTCATCATAGATAGCCATTTCCCTTTTGATTTAAAAATAGCAATTTACGCCTACAAATAATAATAAAAATAATGTCTTATATGATAGGATATAATAAATGAAATTTGAAGAGTGATCTTTTTATAAGAAGTAACAATGATGTCAAATTAAAAAAAAAATCACCAAGTAGCAATTAATGAATATATATAATTTATTATTATTCATAATATAAATTTCCATATTAGTTCCTATTATTTTCACCCGCAACGGTACACGCAAAAAAATCTGTCATAGTGTTACAGGGATCCTTTGTTAAAATAGTGGTAGAATATATGTGGGAATCCGTATGAAAAGGTCCTTACGGTCGGCATAGAGTTATGTATATGATCAAATAGCCGGATAAATTCCCGGAACTTGAAGTCTAAGACGAGCCTTCTAGGATTAAAAACGAGTCGCTGGGGCATTTTTGAAGTTGGAAGTTCCAAAAACTGCTTTTCGAGAAAAACGCGTCTAATGTTGGTGAGTGCTATAAGCGCACGTATTATACTTTTTCTTTGGACATAAAATATAACAATTTCCTGTTGCTTTCGGAACATGAGTATAGTGCCAATGGATTAAGTATAGGTCCTAGTATCATCCTCCACTGAAACCCGAAAATAATAATTTTTACTCTGGCTAAGGAAAACGCGAATATCTCCTCAACTAGAAAACCCGAAAATAATAATTTTTACCCTGACTGAGAAAAACGCGAATACATATCTCCTAAACTAGAACCGGCCATACGGGCCCTTTTCATGCGAACGCCCACACTTGTAGCTCCTTAAAGAATTTTCATTATATAGAATGTTCACGTGACATAGTTTTTATGTAAATCTTACAAGAATTTTTGGTGACACAGTATTTCCTGAGATATCAAAACTGCTGCAGCTCAATTTAATCTTCTATTTAATATCAAAATGAACCAATCTAGTGAATCAAAAAATCAACCAGTCCAGCTTCACGATCCTAGCAACCAACAGTCGCATTGTTTTTTCTCAAACAGGCGAAAGGAAGAAATTTATGTGGGAACATAAGGTGCTATAAGGCGCTTTAAAGTGTAACTTTTTAAAAATGGGCCCGGTGGATTTTCTGGTCTTAAAATTTCCATGGCATTATAGACTACAATAATCAGTCAGAAAATCCTATGAGCAAGGACCTTGCAATTAATATTGGTTCAGCCCCACCTTGAAACATTAGTGGAACTTATGCAGCAAACAAAAAAACTGATCCAAGACGACGATGATTATATGATAATGACGGTGCCATTATCTGGAGATGATGTTATGTATTGATAATGATAATGATCTATGATTGACGATGATATTCTCTGAAGATGAAGTTACGCTTGATGATAACGATGTGAGGAGATATGATAATCTATGATTCATGATCATAACGATGAAGAACCACTGTGAAAATTTTATGTTTTGAAAATGAAAATAAGACTCGATCGAATTGGGTGAAATATGAATGTACGAGTTTGGCATTTGATGCGTGTATTAAATGGCAATGTTTACTTGTCAATCATAATTTTGATACCAGATCTAGATCATTTTAATCAACTGTGTATCAGTCTGTTACAAATCACCTCGATCCAACTTCGAGATAAAAGGAAGACCTCAGGATTTTCTGTGAAATCATACAGAATTTCCTAAAAACTTTACAGAAAAATATATGCTGTCACCAGTCTGTATAGATAACTCTTTTTTCTCCGTATATTAAAAATTAAAAAAAAAATTGCTTTATCTGAGTATTTAAATGTTATTCACTATTCTAGGCAGTAAAAAACTGAATCTAAGAGAAATTCTGCAACTCTTTACATAAAACTTGCATCACAAGTGCCAGCCTAAGGTCATTTCCGACAGTCCTACACCACAAGCGTTCTCAGGGTGAGCGTTCATTAACCTCCTAGATGGAAAATGATGAATCGAGCAATACCAACCCATTCTGCAATGTGTCAAGTTCAAATAAAAAAAAAATCTTAAATTACTCTCCTCATATATTTCAAATCATTCCTTCGCTCTCCATAAATTTTGCATCATTATGTGCCCTACTTTTCTCATCTATATTCATTCTATTTTAGTGCTCTTGATGGACTAATGAAAGAGCTTCTGCAAAAACTCATCCAAATAAGGGCAGAGGATACTCATTACTCAAGCTTAATTTTATGATCTACAAATAAGAACTTCGCATCCTGATTATATTTTTTATAACAGCAATAAGATTTAAGTAAGACTTTTCTAATTATAATGTTCACTTGTATCATGATATATGTATAAATATTTTATCTAAATGATTTTGTACAGTGGAGTGATTTCAGGTGGTTTTAAATGTTTCAACTTTGAATTTTCTAACCGCACCCGTAGGTCGTTATTCACTTAGAAATTGAACAAATTCTCGCAATTCGACTCATCATTACCATAGCTCCATATCTGGAAATGCCATCACTGAAAACGTAAAATCGACTTGTGAAATGTGTATGTGAAATGTGCTGTTAATTACTATAACGAGCTTCCGTTGACGTAAAATTGCGCGTTGATTTTAATATTCGTTCATGGCTCATTGAGTGTAATGGGTACCTGTTTAATTGATTTTTTACGCTATCTAAATTAGAGCAGCTATCAAGGAAAGGTGGGCGTGTTCCAGTCTACTGACTTCATGTAAGAATACACCCAGAGAAAAGTTATGTTTAAATTTAAAAAAATGTTTCTTTAACTTCGTTTCAAATTCAAAGTAAAAGAACCTTCAAGAGGAGTAAAATTTTGTTTCATTTCAAATAATGGCGGTCTTCATTTTCTCTGCATTAAATGAATGATTTCATTGATACTACATATTATTTTAATTAACCTTTTTTTTATTCAAATGAAGTAAGGTAGACGTTCAAAGTAATCGTGACGGTTTCAATAATCGTAAAAAAAATCGTAATCGTAAATCGTAAAACTTGGTTATGGTTTGAATATATTGTTAAAAAATATATTAAAAGTAACATTGAATCGCATATAATGATAAAACTCATGTATTTTCAGCATTTTATAGTATTAAATGGAATTTCAATTAATTTAAATTAGATGAAAAACGAGAGAGTTGGCGTCACGATCACTGGGACTACGGCCACGATTTCTGGTACGTTTACCTTACTGGCTAAAAATTGGGAAACAATTTATTCAATTTAATTACTTTTAATCAAAAAAATTATTTTTTTGCATCGAATAAAAGCTTTTTAATCTACTCTCTAAATCTAAATTAGTGAAATTTTATTCATTGTAATTATTCGTGAAATTTTACTAATTCAATGATAGAAAAGGAAGCCACTAAAGATTTGTAGAAAATTACTAATTCGATAGTGGAAAGCTACTAATTGTTTTGTGAAAATGTGTGAATTTATTTCGGGCTGTATATGCATTAATTAAAAGAAGGTAATAATTCAAAGTGAAAAAATATAAAAGTTTAATAAGAGAACGCACTTGTGTAAAATTTTCAGCTCTATTGACACAATAAGATGGCAATATATTGTGAAACTTGTATAGGTTACAACACTTTTACCAATATAACATATTTAGAAGTTATTTCTTCAGAGCGGAAAATAAATATTTACAAACAATCTATTTTACGGATTTTACCTTACTTTATTTACCTTAAAAGTAATCTCTTCAATCTATGCACACACAAAAACACCCAGAGCCGGTTTTATGGCAAATGCACCCCTAGATATTCCATTTTTACGTACCCTCCCCCCTCCCATCTACAAACATTTTCTATATATTTTTCATTTCCTGTTAAATCTCCCCAATTTATGCTACCAAATATGTTTAATAAATAAAACATGTTATTCGATATTACTTCTGTATTTTATGAACAAATCATATACATTAGAACCTCGATTTAGCTTGAGTCTCGGTCATTGCCTCGATGACCGTGACTCCGTTCCAAGAATTTATAGGATGTAAACAAGTCAGGGCCGTATGAACCAGTCTCCCCGCGCGGGCTCCACGTAGTACTGTGCATGCGTCGCGCATGGCGTCTGATTGGATGCTTTTCGCGCCCTGTTTCAAACGCTAAAGAATATGTTTTGTTTATTATGAATAATGGCTTTTTAACTTGCAGATTTTTCCATTAGACCAAAATTAATTAATTCTGAGCAAAATTAAAAATAATTAAATCACTATTCAGTAAATGAAAAATATACTTTACCAAAATGATAAATTACAAATATATGTTGTATAATATATTATAATATGATATATTTTATTATAATATATTATAAATATTATAATAATTTATAAATCATAAATATAATCAATAAATAAAGCATATTTTTTATTTACTTTATAGTGATTAAATTATATTTCATTTTGGTCTAATGGATAATTCTATAAGTTAAAAAGCCATTATTTTTAAAAAACAAAAAAAAAAAAATTTTTTAGCGTGTTAAACAGCGCATGGGTCTTATTGAACGTTATCTTTGAACAAATTTCACTGTTACACGTTAAAATATTTGTTTGTCTGCTGACTTACCTTGAACGTTTGAGGACCGTTTAGCTTATCGTTTAAAATGAGGGCTTTCTCTTTAATGATCGGCCCGGATATTGGATAACCTATGTCTCAATTGCTTAAGAAATTCGAATACAGCAGCATCCCAAACCATATTATCACTCGTTTTCGACAATTTCTTCTTCAAATATTCATAACTTTCAACCTTATTTCTTAACTCTTTGACACATTGGTAATTTGTTCATATAATTTGCTCATCACATCATCCTCGAAATTATAAGATAATATCGAATGACAATTTTCTATCACTAAACATCTTTGGTAACATAATATTTTGGCCCACCCACCCCCTTCTAGCATGCCCTAAGAAACACCATATAAACTAGGCTCAATTATTTTGCGGCATACTGGTCGTAATTATTACTTTTTTGTAGTTTTTTCTTACAGATCATTTTTGAAAGACAAATTAAAAAGTTTCATGTATTTTTTATCAATCATTAGTTGTTTAAGCAATTTATGTTTGTGTTAAAAATTATTGTTTCACATTTCATCGCAAAATATCGGTATTCTCATAATGACATGAACTAATTAGGCAATATAAAAAATCAATATAGTCGATTCAATGTGCTGTTAATTATTTTAACAATTGTTTGTTACTGAAATATAACTTTTGACTGGACTAAGGCAGGGAAATGTAGTTTCTTGCTGACTTTTATATATTTCAATCTCAATTTGCATTTGTTTGAACCAGTTTTTCCGGCAAAATGTCAAAAATGTATACCTATTACACGTATTGATTTTCAATTTTAACTAATTAGTCCATATCATTCAAAAAAGTAAAAACTTTGACTGTTTTGTCGAAAAAAGTGTTTGAACAAATAAAAATTGCTTAAGCAATTATAGGTCAGTATTAAAAAGTGTCAGAATAAGAGGAGCTAATAAAATTCGTTGCAAAATTTGCAAAAAGCTCCACTATTCTCTCTAATTCCTGTAAAACATACATTTGAACAATTCAAACTGGTTAAGCGTCACGACGCTCGTACTCCAGTGCAGCGGAAAAATTTGTCAGTTTTGTTAACTCGGCGGTAGGTGCGGCCCTAGGTCTAATTCATAATATTAAAGCGGATTCATGGTCATCTTACTCTAAGCTTTATCAGAGTTTGATACTTAGCACTCTCTTATACGGCGTCCAAGTCTGGGGACAAGGTCATTTGAGCGACATCGAGAAGGTGCACCTTTCTTTCTTCAAACAGTTGTTGCACCTCTCCTATTGCACGCCCAACTATGCGGCTCGACTGGAAGCGAAAGCGCTGCCGATAACAAAGTGAATTGATCGTGTTGATCTTCAATTCAAACTAATTAGGTCATGCGAGTTACTTCGCATTTCTAAAAAATACATTCAAAAATTCTGTCAGCTTCTTCCACTCGCTTATCTTTCAATATTTTTCAGTGTTTCTCCAATATTCTTTAAGTATAGTGGGCATCTTTCCTATAAAAGTTCCGATTTGAAACTGAAATTGTTTTCTGTAATGTTCTTTAAAGATAACGAACAGACTCAGTATTCTAGGATCACTAAAGTCACAACAAAACTCACGATGAGTATTTTATTTGTACTATTTTATTTGCTGTCAAACATAAATTTCAAAAAGGCTTCAGTTTTAAGAGTGAACAAGGTTTTCGAAATTTACGTAGCACATTTTAAAAGTTTCTTCAGCTTTCTGTTATACACAGATGAGCCCGTAAGGGTCTCATGTTTCATCTCAAGATTCTTCTTCTAAACTGACCTCTGACATTATGAATGGACACTCCACCTTATGACGATTTAGCTGCTTAGTTTGGACATGATTATATACTTATGGAATAAATTTCTCGCATCAAGTTGGTAGTTGGGTGTACACTTCTAACAATGAACAATACAAATAATAATGTAGCCTCAGACATGATTGATACTAGAAGTGTACATGATTTTAAGTGAAAGAAATTGTAGGATACAATGAGCGTAAGGAAGCTAGATATTTTGTGTGTACCGTATACAAAGAAGAAGGGATGTGAGGTAAGAAAAATAGAAAATAGACTCGAACTTCGGTCAGGAGTAGATAATAATGTATCATATGGTAGCCAAGGAATCGGTCTGGTTATGAATGAGAGAACAAAACAGCATGTCAAAAAGTATGCATGTGTAGTTCCTAATTTATTATGGGTTAGAATAAAAGTCGGAATCAGAAGGCTATTCATTATAACATGTTGCGCTCCAGTTGATGGTGACAGTAGAGATGTATGTAAAAGATACCTTCTGGGACTCATTAAATGATATTATAGGTACTTGCAATCTTGGCGAAAGAATCATTTTACTGGGAGATATGCATGGCTGGGTTGGTGTCCGACGTAAAGTTACCGACAGGGTACTTGGTGATTTCAGAGACCCAAAGACGAACGGTAAAAGGGATAAATTGATTAGCTTATGCTTGGAAAAAGGCTTGTTCATTACAAATACTTGGTTCAGACATAAAATGATCCACATGTATACTTGGTGCAGAGAATTTGCAGGAACCAGAAGTATAATTGGTATATCGTGAAAAGCTGAATAAATATTTATGGCATCATAAAGAAGACTAGAAGGCGGAATTAGGCAATAGAAGTCTTGAAGTTGCATGGATTAATACTACGGAATGGCCCTTCGCTTTTGAAAAATGTATTGAAATCTTCTATTATTCTTCAAAAATACCGCGAACACCTTGTAATTATTATGTGTATAACAACAGAAAAAAATCTGTCCACTGCACAGGCACATTCTCATCGCGCGCCAGGCGCGCGGCTGGCTTTGTTTGCAAATTTGAGCGCGCCAAGGGCACGCATCTGTCGGATCTCGCGCTTCGCGCTTGAAAATTTATTTACCACGTGCTACGCGCTCGGTCTACGTATTTCTCCCATAGTTGTGCAGAAATCTTTGGAAATTAATAGTTGAATCATTGACAACTGTAATTTGGTGATTGTGAATTCTCTTTTGTTGAAGCTCCTTCGGCTTTGACGAATACAGTCTCATCGCGTGTCTCGCGCTTTGCACTCGAATAAAGTCTATCCAAAACGCGAAATTTTCTATATTAAGTTGAACTATATAATATTAATATCTGTACTGAAATTTGAATTAATGATTGTGTTTATCGCTTAACAAATTAGATCAGTGCATTTATCATTTGAAAAATTGTAATTTTATAAAATTATAGTCTAACTAATTAACGAGACTTCGATTTTAGGTGGGAAATTATATCGTCAAACATTTTATTGTAACTTGTGTCGTTTTCACATTAATTTGAATTTTTTTAATAGCATATTTTCACGAATTCAACGAAAACTACCCAATGTGAAGGATTTTCTTTATTGTAACGTTTTTTTTTTACTTTATTTATTTATTTATTTCAAACACACTCGATTTTCATTTATTTGGAATTCTAAAGCTTAATTGAATTTGAAAAGGCTATCTTGATGATATCTAATCAGATTCACAATAAAAAACAGAGAAGGCATGAGTCATATGATATATGATGATGAATATTTATTATTCAAATAAGATAAATATGTAATAGCAGGTAATAATGAGTCTAATTAAAACACATACATGTACGAGTTACTTATCATTCGGCTGATGAAGCAGTTTGACGGTTGCGTTCTCGCCTGGATTTGCGTTAGTGGAAGCGTGAAGTTCCCGCTGATGTTGCGGATTTTAGAATTAGCCCTTCGATACAAAAAAAATAAATCTTTTAATTTATAAAATAATTGATGCTCCCATAGTCATCAGTGCAGTCAATTTCAATTATTGGATACGATCCTCGCAAAGTCGCTTCACCAGATATGTTTCGTGGTCGGATAAGTTTATAAGAATCCATTTAAAGTTTAGAATAATATAAAGCACCACGCTGAAACAAATTATTAAAAAAAAAAGTTTTCAACCTCTTTTTACGGAGATAAAAAAATACACACGAGACAACTTCGCTATTATAAAATAATACCTGATAGGCGCAAAAGTCTCAGATCGATCAAACGCGATGCTGGTCAAGATCAGGCCCTCTAAGCCTCAATGCATTTCCCTGTTACAAAGTTTTGGCTACGAAGTACCGGTACAGGACCGCCGGTGGCACCACATCTGCCACACTAATAAAAACATCTTGTCAGTGATAAGCACGGTATGTTTGTGTGTCAT
>JAUMHM010000016.1:30840454-30850475 GCA_032362435.1 Melikaiella ostensackeni | reverse complement strand
GATGGGGGGACCTACAGCTTAAGGTGGAATCCGAACCACCAGAACCTCGGTAAAAGTACATAGAAAAATTTCCAGAGCTACCAGCTCAGGGATCGAACCCCGGACCTCTAGTAGGAAGTCCAAGCGCTTAACCGCCTTAACTTATTATTATTATTATTATTATTATTATTATTATACAAGATCATAAATAATATACTAATTATGTGTTAATATTATAAAAGTTTGATTGTATTTCCCAGGTCGGTCAAGATTCCGAAAGTAATAATCTTGGAGATAACAATCGCAATGAAAATTATTTTTGAAATAGAAACGTTTACTTTCCATCCCAGAAGTTTTCAGTTGAAGACGGATCCTCATTTCCGCTATAATTATATCAAATTATATGGCAAATTGGCTGTAAAATTTGTCTGATGAGTTTTCAAATGTAAAAAACTAAATAGATCCAATAAAATAAAGAAAATCATCTTCTATACATAATACACTTTTTCTTATATAACATGGATCATAAGTGAAATAACAATATAATGCAAACACTCTTCGTCAGCAATATTCAAAGATGATCATGATGAAAATGAATACATGAAATGTTGTCCTTGAAAAATCTTGATTTTACGATCCAGATATAAAACCGTCATTTATTTTCAAAGTTTTTTTTCAGTCTTCCTATCTACTTACATAGGATATATAATAAAATAAAACGCTTCTATGAATAGATTCTTCATCTTTTACTGTTTTTGTTACCAAAGGTTACAACTCGTAAAATTGAAAAAGTCCAATAAAAATCTTGAATGAGTAATAGTATTTCCTGGATGAGTAGTTCTTTTTGAAATTAAACAATTAAAATGTCACATTTCCTTTCTTATTTTATATATTGGTGCATTTAGTCGTCCTGAAAAATTAACGAAGCTGGAAAAGTGGATGGAATAGTCGTTCTAAAATTTCGGGATTAGCCAAACTTATGAAAAACCCACTGGGCGAAAAGACATCGTTATCCTGAGGGGGCCGTAAAGACATCCCTGAGACTTCCATGTTAGTCCAATTGATGTCCCAAAGACGTCTCTTGTCTTGAAGATGTCTTTTGGACATGAAACGTCTTTAAGACATCAACTGGACTGACATGTACGTCCTAAGGATGTCTTTAGGACGTCCTCAGGATGACAATGTCTTTTTGCCCACTGGGAATAGACTACTCATACCGAATGTCAAGACGACGAGACATTTGTTTAAGTGTACTTTTTGCAATTGGATTTTGAATAATAAATTTACTTACAGTCTTATTATTATCATTTAAAAATTAAATGGTGTATAACTACTCCGATATGTTCTTTTTTTCATCGAATATTCGCCAAAAAATCCAGAATCAACGTTTTCACAGAAAGAGGCACAACTCTGTAATATTTCACAAATTAATAATAATTGCAGACGTTTATTAAAAATAAGAAATATATTTATTGAATAAAAAACATCTATACTATCTTTTGAAGTTAAGGCATAAAATTACTGTATTAAATAATTCATAAGAAATTGTAAGCACACCTATTTATTGAATCTAAATAAAGAAGGCATCTAGGAATAGAATATTCACTATAATTTCTTCGAATCGCTGTAATTATTTCTCGAGCTGCATAGCTTGCAGGAACAGCACCAAAAAGATAGCGAAATCTGAATTAAATAATCAATTAATTTAGATTGAATATTTAAATAATATGAAGAAAGTTTTAAAAGTTCATTTATTATCATTCTTTCACCTATATTTAGGGTCTTTAGCTAAACCAGTGTCGACATAGAAAGGATAAATTGTAGTAAAATAAATGTTAGGCTTTCTTGGATCCATTTTTATCTCCTCTTTAAGTCCATCCATTAAACCTTTTATTGAATTTAGTACGTTTTAGTTTATTTTTGATTGAATTATTATATAATGTAAAATAATTATCAATCACCTCTAACCGCAAATTTTGAGGCGCAGTAAGGAACTTTATTTGTAACACCATAAAGTCCACACATGCTACAAATTGAAACAATGTGACCTTTTCCATTTTGCAACATATTAGGTAAACACGATTCTATTGTCTGCATTAAAAAAAATGGTTCTAGAATGAATTGTTTGAGGGATAAACTATCAAATAAAGCATAATGCTAATTGGTGATTTTAAAGAGTTCTTAGTATATTAATAAATTGCAGAAAAAGTGAACATGGAATTCAAAGTAATAAATTATAGTATTAAATTAATCTGAAAGTCTACTATCACGAAATTTTCCGTAAGGCTGACCCATTACCGCAGCTCATCCAGGGTTAGCATTACGGAATTTTTCATAATCCTATTATAATTAATATTTATTAATATATATATTTGATGCATTCCATTTCATATGAGCGCGGTGCTCAAAACAAATTGTAGAACTATAGGATTCTACTTTAGGTTGAAAACGATAAACCACAATATTGCATCATTACCGTGATATGGGGGGACGGGGGGGGGGTCAAAGTTCGTACATTTTGGTGTGCAGACCATTTTTCAATTAAATGTTATTGCGTGAAAACCAGATAAAATAAAATTTGTAGTCAACGGATTCGAAGGGGAATTTGACAAGTTTTGCGATGATGGTAAATATTTCAGGGGATTCTGAGATATTAATTAAATTATTTATTCAATAGCAAAACTTGAGCAATCTGAATTTAGAACCTAACCCCCGCTTGAACCAATTTCAGAATTGCTTATTTACAGGGCTGCCACACAGTCACTTAAGTTATTCTTTACTCACTTTTTTTTCTCAAATAACTTTTTAGTCACTTTTTAACATAAAGTCAGTATGGTCACTTTTTTAAATGAAATGATCAGTTTAGTCACTTTTCTCTCAATAAAGTAACCCATATTGAGTTCATGTCTATACTTGTTTTTGCATTTTAGTGAATTATTTGATATCACCCTGAATTCTTAGGAATTATCTTGAAATCCACAGAAATTCAATTTTCTTAGATTTTCAATTTTTTTTAATTCACCTTGAAGACTTAAATTCAGCTCGAATTATAAATTTAATCAAATTCTTATTCACTGATTCTATTCACTCCCATTTATCTGAATTCAATGGAATTCTTTTGGAATAAAAAAATTTTGTTCCATTCACTTTAATTATTTCAAAGCCATCTTGAATTCGTATGAATTTCATCGAATCCTCTTGAATTCTTCTAAATTCACTCTAATTCTACTGAAGTCAATGGATTATTTTCTATTTTGACCATTTTTTTCAATTTATTTGGAATTCATCCTGAATTCTTATTAATTTATCCTGAATTCTTTCGAATGATTTTGAATTATATTGAATTTTTCTAATTCTCTCTCAATTATTTTGAATTCTCTTGAATTCCCTTTAATGCACTTAATTTTATTTTATTCAATGGATTTTCTAATTTTTTTAAATTTACCCTGAAGTCTTTTGAAATCGCCTTGAATTCTTACGCATTTCATCAAATCCTTTTTGAGTTCCTTGTACGCTTATAAATTCACTTCAAATTTGATGAATTCAATGAATTTTTTTTTAATTTTAAAAAATTTGTTCCATTCACTTGAATTGTTCTAAATTCACCCTGAATTATTTTAAATTAGTCTTCAATTGGTATGGATTTCCTCAAATTCTTCTAAATTCACTCTAATTTTACTGAAAGTGATGAAATATTTTGGATTTTTTCAATTTATTTGCAATTCACCCAGAATTCTTATTAATTTATCCTGAACTCTTTTAAATTCTTTTGAATTTCCTTGAATTTTTGTAAATTAACTCCAAATTTATTTAATTTAATTTTTCATACTAGTTTTGAGTTGTTTTCAGTTACCTTGATGTTTAATAATTCACCTACAATTTTTAATAAATTTTTTTGAATTCTTCTCATTTTCCTTACATTCTTTTAAATTCACTAACTCTATTCACTCCCATTTATCTGAATTCAGTGGATTTTTTTTTAATTTTAGAAAATTTGTTCCTTCCACTTGAATTATTCTAAATTCACCCTGCATTCTTTCAAATTGATATTGAATTTGTATGAAATTCGTCAAATCCTCTAGAATTTCCTTGAAGTCTTCAAAATGTAATCTAATTTTACTGAAATCAATGGAATATTTTGATTTTTTTAAATTCATTTGGAATTCAGCCAGAATTCTTATTAATTTATCAAGAAATATTTTTTATTCTTTTCAATTCCCTTGCATTTTTGCAAATTTACTCCAAATTTAATGAATTCAATGCATTTTTCTAATGTTTTCAATTCACTTGAATTTTTTTAAAATTCAATTTGAATTTTGATAATTTTCATTGAATTCTTCTTATTTCCCTTAAATTCCTCTAAATTTGCTCCAATTTTACTGAAGTCAATGGAATTTTTTGGATTTTTTCAATTCATTTTAATCCTTGTGAATCGAACTTGAATTACTTCAAATTAATTCTGAATTCTTATGAATTTATCCTGAATTCGTTAAAATTCACCTGGAATTCTTACAAATTTCATCGCATTTTTTGAATTAAAAAAAAATCAGGTCACACTATCAATGCACATTAGACACTTTTAATAAATTTTAGCCACTTTTTGGGTTAGAAATTAGTCACTTTTGGTCATTTCTTGATTTAAATAGGTCACTTTTTCAACTTTTTTTAAGTGTAATTAGGCTGTGTCAGCCCTGCTTATTCGTTTTTCATTTCATTCTGTTAGATTCTGAATTCAGACTTCTTGAGTTTTGTCATTATATAATATTTTATTTAATATTTCAGAATATGCTGAAATGTCCATCATGCCCATTCAGGGTCATAAACCAGAAAGTCTGAGCTTTTTTTATATATATTTTATGACAATCCGAGGATAAACGTTTTGAGATATTTAGAACTTAAATTTTCAATTTAAAAAGTATAAAAAGGACATATACTCGTATTTTTGAGAAATAGTTACCATCACCGTGAAGCTTGTCAAATTTCCATTTGAATTCGTTAATTACCAACTTTATTTGATTTGGTTTTTACGAGATTTTTGAGACTTCGAAATATTTCAAGAAATATGCATCCAGCGAAAAAAATTTCCGTGATAAAAACATTTTATTTTCGCAGGGGGAAAGCGACACCGCAAAAATTTACCCCACACCCCACCCACTGAGGGTGATAGGGGGGGGACTTCAAAATTTTAAATGGGATCCTATCTTTTTTATTGCAGATTCAGATTCTTCATAAAAAAATACGTAAGTCTTATTCGAAATTTTTTTTTTCGATTCGCGCCAGATAGCGATGCATTTGCAAAAAATTACATTGTTGACTATTCAAGGAATGCGCTTCCAAACGAAAGAAAAACGAAGATTCTTATTTCTCCATTTTATTTTTAAAAAAAAATAAGAAGACTTTGAATAATTTCCTCCGAATTTTTAATTTATTTTTGAATGGCGCCAGGTACAGGATTTGCAATGCGGAAGTCGCATCTACATTCCACCCCCGGTGAACAACCTTTGATTCCACCTGTGCCTGCGTGACTTCAACCCGCCTTGCTTCCTCGTCGTCCATACCGCCGATCGAGCCTCGTTCTCTTGTGGATATTTCCTCCAAGAGAGGAGGAGCTGTTTACAAATAATTGAGAACAACAACAAGAGAAAATAATTTTCAGGTGAAACCTACACCATCACAAAAGATGAAAAAGAGAAACAGACGATTTCTTTGGATTGGATTGGATTGGATTGGATTGGGTGTCTTAGTTTCTTTGATTTTGGTGGTTTGGCTGTGCTGCTTACGATCGTTTGGGTTTGATTGGGTGTCGTTGTATTCCCTTATTACTTTCACGATGGAGGCTTTACCTGTAAAAGAGAGAACTAAAATGATTCTCATTTATGGAGAAAGTGGCAGGAATATCGAAGATCGTCGAAAAACTATTACTGAAGTTAATAATGAAATCGCGATATTAGCCGCAGCTGGTCATAACCCCCATCTTAGTACTCGACAACTAAGCCGTGATTCCGAAATGTCTCTGACCAGTGTTTGGAAGGTATTAAAACGTAATAAATTTAATCCCTTTCATATTTCACTGCATCACGAACTTCATGACAATGATTTTCAGAACCCAGTGACATTTTGTCAATGGGCGCTTCAGCAGATACAAGGGAACCCAAATTTCTTTTTTCGAGTATTGTTCTCAGACGAGTCGTCTTTCATGAACTACGGTACGGTTCATCGACATAAAATGCATTATTGGAGTGTAGAAAACCCACACTGGTAGCGCGAAGTTGAGCGTCAGCGTCCTTGGTCCGTCAACGTTTGGTGTGGAGTAATTGGAGAACAACTTATCGGTCCGTATTTTATTAATGGTAATTCAAACGGTGACAAATATCGTAACTTTTTGGAAAATAAACTTCCAACATTGCTTCAAGACCTAAGCTTGGAAGTGCGACAGAACACGTGGTTTCAACATGACGGTTGTCCAGCGCATTATTTGGCAATCGCGCGTGAAGTACTGCATCGCGAATTCAACGGTCACTGGATCGGTAAAGGAGGTCCGGTAAATTGGTCTGCCAGATCGCCAGACCTTACATCGCCGGATTTCTTTTTGTGGGGTTATTTAAAAATCTAGTTTATCAAGAAATTCTAACAACTCGGGAGAACATGAAACAGCGAATCAAGACTGCTTGTAACCAAATAACACCAGACGCACTCCGCAGTTGTGTGCAGTTTCTAAGCGCGGATAAACAAGTGCATCGAAGTGAGAGGACACCACTTTGAGCACTTAATGTAAAATGTTGATTGAAAACAAGCAGCTCGAGGGTGAGAGGCGAGGGGACTCACCGAAAAAAGCACCCCAAAGGGAACACACAACTACTACGATCACGTCGTTGTTCCTGCGTAGAGTTAAAAGTAGTTAATTCAATGACTGCTTACATACCTGGAGTCAAAATGAGAAACCTGCGTTTTAAAAATAAAATTAAGCTTTCTAATTTTTCTACTCCACTTTAACCCTCTTCCCAGATGGGTAGAGGGTGTGTTAAAACTTAAATTGATTACAAATGAATAGCTCTCCTAAAAACAATCAACACGTCTTTTTTATCTTCTTTTTGGAAGCGCATTCCTTGAATAGTCAACAATGATATTTTTTGTAAATGCATCGTCACCTTGTGAGTAATACTTATTTTATTTTATTAATAAATTAATGTATTTTACTATTGATGTATTTGTGTTTTGTATTTATTATAGAAAAGTCCCTAGGGCTAAGTGGCTCTCTAAGGAACAAGAGTATCCATGTTCATCACAAAATTTTGCAACCACTGATCGGTAGAGTACATGATTAAACTTAAAACTAAATCTATAATCTGAATAAACAGTGTCGACCTCAGTATACGGCTAAGATAGATCGACCTGTTAGTATAAAAAAAATTTTAACATGTATCAGATTAATATACATTTAAGCAAATTTGCCTGTTACAAGCTCGTGTGGACAGTAAAACAAAAATAACGAGGGTCATTGGATGGAGAATTACTATCTATAGATTCGTGCTTGGGGGCGGGGATTAGGTGTAAGCATCTGAAGAGATGCCAAATGTCTTCCTTTTTGCTTTATTTGCAATCTCGTTATAATTTTGATGATTGAACGAATCTCTACTTTTAGTTTGAACTGGTTCCTGAGTTTACGACATTGAGCTAGAATTATACTACCTTTTGTTCTTTTTGCAAGTCGGTGCCTGCTATCACGTTTACGTCGATTTTATTATTTATATCTGTGTCTAGTAAAATTTTTTGCCAATCGAATCTCATAAGATGTTCGTGAAATTCATGTCCATCACACGGTCGTATACACAGGTCCGGGGACTCTCGTGGTGGGGGAAGTTCCCTTATTGAAGCTTCCGGTTAGTTCACAAAGTTACCACTTCCGGCAGTGGCGTATGTGTCGAGTAGTGTAGGATTTGAAAAGGTAAACACGTTTTCTAACCTCAAAGCCTCAACGAACCGAATCGTGAAGTGGTTCATGTGTAATATCTCCAATATTTAAATGAAGTAAATGCAAAAATGCCGTGTGTTTGTAGCGTACCAAAGTGCAAAACAAATACTTCAAAATTTAAAGGAAAGAGATCAACTTTTAAAGTGCCGAGTGATCTTGTTGCCCGCAGAGAATGGGAATCGTGTGTCCCCGGCGTGAATTTTTTTCGATCAAACGCACGTATTTGTGAACATCATTTTCCGGAAGACGATATTATCAGAGAGAGTGTAACATTTGATGGCGAAGGGCGAATTATTCATCGTGCTCCGTTACAGTACCCTCGGTTGCGAAATGGTGCCAAACCGATAATATTCGACAATGCTGAGAAATCGGCAGAAAGTTTGCGACAACCTCTTCAAAGCTTAGAAAATTTAATTATTAATAGCGAAGAAAAGTTGAAACTATCTGGTATGAAAAATGAACGTAAGTATTTTTAATGATTTTAATAATTTTCTGAAGGCAGTCAAATTATTTTACTTTTAATTGGATATTAGTATACCAATTTTCACGATTTTATTTTAAAAAATTCTTTCGTCTCCAGAGGATATTTCTTCAGTTTGGGGAATTAACAATGGTCTGTCAAGTCCCGTTCAAATGGAACAATTTGAATCAGCAAATTCGTCAAGCCATGATTTATCTTCTTTAACGCATATCACTTTTCTTTTCAACGACGCAGGTACATATTTAACTTTTTTCATTTAAAATGGTATTTGAACACTTGAAGAATATTTTAATATTAGAAAAATATGAACATGTTCTTTTAGTTTCCGCAAGAAATTTGGAGGAATATACGTTTTCATCAGCGAATAAATCAGAGAATTTCGATAACGTAGCACAGGAATTTATTGACTTTGAGACTAATATGGAAACCGAGTCTGTATCACAGGTTTGCGATGAAGCAACGCAAAGTGACTTAAATTTTGACTCTGACAATTTATTTGAGAATTACGATGAAAAAGATAGTTCAAGGAATGGTTCAACGTTGCGATTTAGCGCTGTCAAATTTAACTCCATCACACCGACCTCCATTAGCTCGATAACTTTCAACTTCACTTTCAAACGTGAGTATTTAAAAATATCTCTCATAATTACTATAATAATTCTGTAATATATGCATGAAAAGGATATCATATTAATATTAGAATTTCGTATTTTAGCTGGTGAAGACAAGTTTGAGGAAGGTTGTTCCATTGAAGTTCCAAAACCATGGAACATGAGTAAATCTTCTTCAGGGGAAGAAGAAACCCTTTTATTCACCCTGGTTAGAAACGTCAACGAGAATGAGATTGAGAAACATATCTTAGAAAAATGTCTCGTGATAAATGCTGCCAGAGAAATAAAATATGAGGTACATTCTACGCCAGTTCACGTTGAAGGAATTAAACTTCCAAACGTTCTTGATGATGTAAAATCTTTACCAGAGATTCTTAAAAAATTTGAGAATATGCGAGTTTGCAAAGGCATACGTTTGACTGATATACCGAACAAATCCATTTCAAAAATTAGTCTTATTACCGAATGGCATCATGCAGATTGCAAAATGCTGTCAGTTAATTACAAAAGATGCTTATCATGCAGAAAAATGGCAAAAATGTTATCACAAAAAACACGAAGAATAAGAAAATTATAAACGAATTCCGGCTTCCGAAAACTCTTTAGATCAAATGAAACTAAAAGCTTTACAAAGAAAAGTTGAAGCGCGAAATAGAATAGTAAGCAATTATAAGCGTAGACTTAATAGATTAATTGAGTCTATTTCTCAACAACAACAAAATGTCGCCTGCATTAATATTGATGGTTTTGAAGTAAAATGTTCATCTCTGAAAATTTCAGATAATCAAAAAATTGTCATGAAAGAAATAATTTCAGCTGCTAAAAAAACGAGTACAAATGGTCGTCGATATTTAGAAGAATTCATTATGCTGTGCATGTTAATGAATATCAGATCTAATAGCTACTACATGGGCTGAAAAGTCTTCGGCCTGACACAGAGATGACGCCACAAACAAAAAATCTGTATGCTTGTCATAG